>OY723394.1:5734515-6307015 GCA_963210295.1 Ophion ellenae
CAGATAGCGGATTCTCGTAATTTATCTGGACTCATTGGAATGTTCGCATATACGGTTTCTATTTTGGATAAACCGATATGGAATGTATCAGATTCTTTTGTTTTTATGAGCGAGATGGAATCAATAGGAAATTACGTATGTGTATGTGCGATCTACTGGATCAAAACTGCATTCTACACTGATTGACAAGTTGCGTGCATTTATCAGCAGCTACGGATTTGATTTAAATATTTTTCTAATTGCATTTCCACAAGTTATATATTTAGAAGTTTCAAATGGATTCGACCGTTTGGAAGCGAATGTGCATATAAACGGAAAAGTCCACGATTTTTTGCGTGAGCAATTTTTTGTAATATGTTAATTTATTCTTTTTGTTGGCGACAAGAGTGGTGTGTGAGAGTGTGATGTTATATATTAGAGATTTTTTTTTGGTTTGGAAATAAGTCAATGACGAACCTGAATATTGTCGATATTTCCAGTTTTTTTTTGCTTTGTGCTTGGAAGATGATTAGCATGGATAGTATTTATGTTGGTCAAATACTATCTCATGAAGGTTAATCGGAGGATTGAATTGATCCGGACCCTTTGTTTCAATCGATTGAGAGAATTTATCGTTTTTTGGCGATTTCTATTATCTGTAAAGATTTAGTATTGTAAGAGAATCTTTAGTTTGATGTATGCATTTTTTTTTAAATTAATGAAATGTGTGAATATGATATTTACCAGTAGAAATTTTAGATTTTTTTGAATAAAAATAACTATATCTTTGCAAGCACAAAGAAGAAAGCTAGAAATTTTCTCTGTTCTACATGTCAAGTAGTGATGCCTCAGAGAGTTCGAGAGAAACTGAGTGGTGAACTTCATTTTTCTGGAGAGAGGGAGAATAATCCTTTTGGCAATGCCGTGTCAAGGGTTTTAAAGTACCTGCGTCATGATAGGAATTTTTTAAATTCATGTGTCGTGTCAGGAGTTATGAAGTTAATGTGTTGTGTCAACGAGTTTTAAAATTGATGTGTATAGTTATGGTTATAAAATATTATTATGATTATATTATTGAGTTATATATCGAGCTTAGTTTATTTATGTCTGTTCTAAAATGTATGGCATTAGGATGCGCTTTAATTTGAATCATTTCTAGAATCAATCTTTTTTTGAGCCATTTTTCATTGTTTAAAATTTTAACATCATCAAATTTGATATCGTGTTTTTGTTCTATTGCGTGCTGTGCTAGGGCTCCGTGTATTGTGGTGGTGTGTTTTAGGCTATTTTTGTGTTCATTGATTCTGTTTTTTAGGTATCTTTTTGTTTGGCCTATATATGTAGAATTGCAATCATTACAATCAATTTTATAAACTATGTTAGATTTTTTGTTGTTATCTATTTTGTCTTTGGTGGAGCCTGTAATCGATAAAACGTTGTGTTTATTGTTTGGGACTAGTGTTATATTATATTGTTTTAAAAGACGAATTAGTTGGTGATGGATGTTTTTTGTGTATGGTACATTTATTAGTCTAGAGGAATCAAAGTTTTTATTTTTGTTGTTTTGATTGTTGATTGTAGAAAGTCTTTGTTTTATTTTTTTTTTGTGAAAAGATGGATGAGATGGTTTTATTGCTCTGTCAACTAACATGTAAATTATGACTTTTTTGGGAAAGTGGATGGTGTAAAAAGAAGTTTATAAATCTGCCAGACCAAGTAGGTTTTCTGTACCAATTTGTGATGATTGAATTTTGATTGCGGATTAGAAGTATATCGAGAAAAGGAATTTTATTATTTTCTTCTAATTCTGATGTGAACTGTAATTTTGAATTATATGAGTTGAAGATATTGATAGTGGATTCAATTTTGTCTGTTGGCAGAGCAAAAATAATGTTATCGACATATCTTTTGTATAATGGCAATGGGAATTTTAATTTTTCTAAACAATTTATTTCTAAATCAATCATTACGATGTTAGATAGTATCGGAGCAAGAGGTGAACCCATTGGTAATCCAGAAATTTGTTGATAAATTTTGTTTTGCCATATAATAAAAGTTGAGAACATGATATACTCAATGGCTTTAATTATTTCGTTTAGGGGAAATGTTTCAGAAAATAGATTTGATCTTTTTTGAAGACTTTGAATAACTAGTTGTAGTGGAATGTTGGTGTAGAGGGATACGACATCGAAAGTGACAAGTTCGTAGTTTTGTGAAATTGAGATATTTGAAACTGATTGTTTTAAGTAGAAGCTATCTTTGACGTGTGAGTTTGTTGTATTTGTTAGTTTAGATAGTTTTAATTGGATAAATTCAGCTAATTTATGTGTTGGGCTATTGATTGATGATACTATTGGACGAAGGGGAAAGTTTTTTTTGTGAATTTTTGGAAGGCAATAGAGACGAGCCAAGTTGCAATTTTCTGCTTTTAGGTATTTGAATTTTGTTTCGTCAATGATTTTTAAGATTTTCCATCTGGAGAGAATATTATTTATGCCTATTGATAGGATTTTTATTTGTTAGTTTGTAAGTTGAGGAATCTGCGAGTAAATTGTATGTTTTTGTAATGTAATCTTATTTGTTTAAAATGACTGTTGAATTTCCTTTATCGGCTCGTGTAATAAAAAGTTGTGGATTGTTTTTTAGGAATGAAGAAGTGTATTTTATAATTTTAATGGTGTTAGCGAATGATGTTGGTATATTCATTTTGTGCATGATTTTAGTGAATTCTTTTCTAATCTCATTTTGTCTAGGTTTGTCGAGTAGAAATTCTAATTTGGATTCAAGTGCTGAGATAGAATTGTGGATGTATGTTTTTATGTTTGAAGGTTTGAGATAAGGAAAACAATTTTTTTCACCAAGGGATACGAATGTAGAAATGTGTGATGGAATATCAGTATTGGAGAGATTCATGAGCCATTCTGCTGTGTTGTTTTGTGTAATTGTTGAATTAATATTGTTCAGAGGATCGGTATAAGAATGATTTATTGCGTCATGTGACTTGTAAGTGAAAGTTGAGTTTAGGAAGCTGTAGTTTTGTATTAGTTTATTTCTGTTTTTATAATTCTGGTAATGTGTATTGTTTTGATTGAAATGTATTTGTGAGGCTATTGCTCTTAAAAATTCGTCATGATAGAAAATGTGTTGATGTATATTCGTGATTCGTTGAAATCTAAGATTTTAGAGTTTTTTTGGTGTTTTTCATACATGAGTATTGATAATCTATTTAATTTTGTTTTTTCAGATGAGAAAATTTTATCTTTTACAGTGTTTTGAGTTTTGTTGATTATTTCGGTGTTTTTTTTTTATTTTTTGGGTTCGTATTTTAATTCGAAAATTGAGATCGTCAATTTCAATATTTAGTAATGATTTGTGAATTTTGTGTGTTACTTTATTCAGTTTTAATTTTTCTCCCCTTGTTTCCTGAGATTTAAATATTAAATTTTAACACAAAGCACAATTATAAAAAATTTTGTAAACTCTGTCTATAGAATTTGTATCTCATATTTTATAGAAAAAATAAAATTTCTGACGAGGATCCGAACCAAGGATCGAAATGTAACAGAAAAACTTTTTTCCATCACGACCTTGGAAACTCTCATTGGCCGAATCGAAGCCGATTCCTCAACAATACGTATTCACCAACACGGCCGCACACTCCTCGTACTATAATGAATCAGATATTTCAGACGAGTCCCTTCGTCAGCAGTAATTGGTATTGACTGATTAACATTTAATGGGGATATACAGATTCATCGATCTTATTGGTAAATATGCGTTTAACCTGTAAATGTTTTAATCAGAGTTTCCAAACTTATGCAGGGTGAAGAGAGAATATTTCAGATAGGGCTCTATATGGATTATCTAATGCAAACCTGACCTTTACGTCTATGTGAATGCATATGTTCATGCAGATTACAATGTATCTGCGCATTTCGGTATTTGTACGTACAGTCAAAGATTCAGCTTAATAATGAAGCTCGGGTGTTTATATGAAAATATGAGTCAAACTTATATCCGTTCGAACCAGTTTCCTGTATCTGTTTTACATTGGCGTTTTCCAACCTATGCAGACTTGAGTGATAATGCTTCGGTCGGTCTGCATCTATGGTAATGTATACGTAAGTACAAAACTAGTCTATTTGCGCATATATGTATTTATTTGTATTGTAAACGATTCAGCCTCAGAATCGGGTCTGCTTTACGTGAAATAGCCTGTTTGTTACACAAAACACAGAAAGCGTTTATGGTTTTCAGTATTTTGTTTAGGTCTTTTGCATTTTGAAAAATTGAAAAATGTTAGAAAAAATAGAAATAGATGGCAGTTCACACTAGTACGTGGGTATACTTTCGAAAAGCCAATACCTTTCGTTTATCTAAAATTTTGCACAGATTTTTGTTGCTACATTTGCCATAAAAATGCCATAAAAAATTCAAAGACTAAACTAATCCAAAGAGTAATACGAAAACTAAAAAAATCACGGCCTATCACGGCAAAAAGGCTCTACAGAACAGAGTGTTACATTGTTTCTCTCCGTCTCTCTGCTTTAGTGCTTGAGAGAACTTGTCCCAGGGCGCAAAATAAATGTCGCATTCTCTCTCTCTCTTTCTCTCTCTCTCTCTCTCTCTCTCTCTCTCTCTCTCTCTCTCTCTCTCTCTCTCTCTCTCTCTCTCCCTCCAACCCTCCCACTCTTTCGATAGAATCCGATAGGTAGGGAAAAACTCCCTTTGTCCGATGTAAGGACAAAGACATCAAATTTCGATAGAGATGTCTCGGAATGAATGAGATTCGATCGGTTTCTGTCGGTCTTTTTCAACAGATCGTGTGCTTCGATCTGTCCGTATCTGCATGGTTTTATCTGTAGTTAACAAGGGGATTCCGTCAGACGACAGCCAAGTTTAGTGATGTGCTTTTACAGGATGTTAGGTAGGTGCTGATGTTTCTTGAAACAGACCAGCTTTCAACTCCGCCTTAATTTCGAGGTCGGCCGCCCTAACTACCGCGCGGAGGTTTCGAGTTCGAGTCTCCTCAATGGTACTTTTTTCAATTTTGTATATGGTCGTTAATTTTTTTAACCTTTTTTATGCTACGTACATTTTGCAAAATGTGTTTGTTTGGGTTAAATTATTTTTAAATAATGAAATTATACGTGGGTAAACAGGACTTTTATTGTTTGTCGCTAAACGTTATTCCATTTTTTAATGGTTAATTAATATAAAAAAATCACAAACTATTTAACAAAATAATTTTCTACTGTCGATATTATCCGGTTATCATCAGATTTTGTTATAAACACAAAATCACAGCTCATCCATCATTTAAAAATAATTTAACCCAAGCAAACACATTTTGTAAAATGTACAAAGCATAGAAAAGGTTAAAAAAATTAAAGATCGTATTAAAAATTGAAAAAAAAACCTCGGGGGATCTCGAACTCGGTTTGTCTGCAATAGCGTTCGGTGGTGGAACAAGATACGCGTTGCTTACCGGCACTGCACGCGCGGCTACCAGCGACCGGCATCCGCTAGTCAGTATGAGTAATATCAGTATCCGTAAAAGTAGTCAGTAGTATCCGTAAAAGTTCCGAACAACCTGAAGAAAGTGAAAAAAGCGAACACGTGAATTGTGATAAACGTGCAGTGAAAACACGGACACGGCTGTGCCATACCGCTGGATATTTCTTAGTAAGTACGTTTTTCAAAGATTGAGATGCGTTCAGATTAACACTTCGTCTGTAATCATTTTTCCAGTACCTTCCGTATGTAAATCTGGATATTTCAAGACCTGCCATTCTTTTATCCAGTTAATACATTCGAACATCTTTGAAAAAATTCATGCCAGTGTTCGAAACATTCACTTCAATATATCAATCATAAAATTATATAAACATATTTTTGTTAATTTATTGTTTGTTAAATAAATGAAGCAACTCATTAGGGAAGTAGTTTTGTCTCGGATACGAAATACCCAGGTTTACAGACGAAATGTTAATAGCTTTTTCTTTTATTATTGTTGGGGATCAAAGACTTTAGCTTTTTAAAATTACTTCTTCAAACTCATTAAAATTTATTTTACCGTGTGCGTGAACGTGAAATTTTTATTATATTCAGTCGTCGCGTACATTTTTATTCACTGAAGTATAACGATAAAAGAAACCGATAGAATCTTATAGATTCCGTTCTATCGGTCTTGTACAGGACCGATAGAAACAGATACAGGATAGAAACCGATCGAATCCCATACATTCCGATACATCTCTATAGAAATTGGATGTGTTGTCCCTGCATCTATCGATTTCTATCGGATTTCAGGAGGTCTATCGAAATGTCGGCATGAGAGATTATTTTTGAGGCTATAAAATACAAAAATGATTTTCCTCAATAACACTTCTTTACGATAAAGAGGCAAATTTTCTTATGAAATAATACTTTAGAGGCTATTATATAATTTATTTCAAAAACACTTCTTCCATTACTACAACGTTGTGATAAATATGAACCATAATTTTAGATTTACTCTTCTCATACGGAAGTTATTTTCGTTATATATTAGTCTCAAAAATATTCTGCTCTCTACGAAATTTAGTATATTTTCTGAATCACAAAGTAGATGTGAGATTTTCATTGCCCCCCCCCCTCCCGCCCCCTAAATGAAAATTGGTGAGATTTTCTCAGACCCCTCAGCCCCCTCCCCATTTGGAGCTCACGTAATTAATGGACGCCCCCAATAGTGATTTCGTAGTTTTTTAAATTCCGCAGAACTTCTTTATTTTTGCCCTTTTAAATGTATATCCCGCCTTAATGGGAGTAAATCTTTGTTTTCAGATATTTACAAATATTTTCTTCAAACTCATCGTCGCTACGATGAAAGTAAACTTAATCAAGTACTCGGAGATTATCTTAGTTGCATTCGCCAAAAAATTCTGATCTCAACCGACCTTCTCAAAAAAACGTTAAGACTACAAGCAAGCAAATTGAGAGATTTTCTAATCATAAATGCATCCCACCCAAGAGAAGCCTAATTAAGCGTACTTTTCGTATTGCATAATTTGTGCAGCGATTCGGTAAACTACGCGATACGTAAAGTGCACGCTATGGGGGACCACCCTCGAGCTCACTAATGTTCTTATGTTTGTTGCAGACAAAAAAATTTTTTTAAAAATAATACCAGCAACAGCAGCACCGCCAGTAGCGGCAGCAGCGATGAGAGCAGCGCGACAGAGACTGCGTGTCTCTGTCGCGCTGCTCTCTTTATTATATACTTCCATTTATATCCAATATTTTATTGGATTTTATTTTAACTTTGATTTCATATGCAATAGGACTGTAAATAGGACTGTAACTTGTAAATTTTTTGTATTTCTACTCATTCCTATATATAATTCCATATTGAACTAGCCCATTTTCCTCGCTTTTACGGCCTCCGTGCAGAAATGTGACCGGGCATTCCCTGCATTGCGTCGGGCCCTCGCCAAGATTACCTCATCCGTTTCGAAAAGATCCGATATATTTTATAATACGGGTACATACCGATGAATGCAAATACAAAGTAATTGGCTAATACCAATATGTTCTCATAAGATAAAAGATAATTATTATATTTAAAGTCCATATAGCAACCGATTCAATGAATCCTTAATCTGAGTTATCTGCATAGGAAAAAACCGATTTACACAGTCAAATGATTGTCCCGTACACTGTAAAAACAAACGCGTTCTTTCAAGACGTTTCACGTGTGTAATCCTGTCGCCGTTTTCGACACGGCAACTCATGTGTTGATGTCGTAACGACACATTTTACGCGTGTTCTGTCAATACGCTTCAAGCGTGTTTTAGCAAGTTCAAAGCGTGTTGTTTCGATGCGCTTTAGGCGTGTAAACGCTTGTCGCCAATTTCAACATGTTTAAAATGTGTTAATGGCTAAATCAACACACTTTTTGATGTGTACTTGTGGACGCTTGGGAATAACGTACAAGACGTCACGTAGGCATACGTTTAAAAATAATAAAAAAAGGTTTCTCCGTTACTGGTGTTTTATTCCGATGGTTTACTCCCATACTTGATGAGTTCCAGTCGTCCTGAAATAAATTCTTGCGAATAAATTTTATTGTCCATACCCGGTTTCGAACCTACCTAACCTAGTTACTTCTATACCTAATATACGTACGCTAACCATTGTGCTATCAGCTATACTTGCGGTTTTTCATCAAGAAACGGAATACATGGTACATTGAACGAAAAGAGTAATGAAGACATTTCACATTTTATGTATATATATATGTGTGTGTGTGTGTGTCTACACCCAACGCACATAAAATGTGAAATGTGAACAGAAATTTCCTTCACTCCGAACAGGCAATTTTCTTTGCACTGGACAGAAAAATTCGTCCGTAAAGAATAAAGAATTTTCTTTGCCCCGAACAAAAAATTTCTCTCACTTTGAACAGACAATTTCCTTTGCCCTTGACAGAAAAATTTGTCCGCACAGAAAACAAAAATTCCTTTGCCCTGTACAAGCACTTTTCTTCACTCTGAACAGAAAACTTTCTTAGCACGGGACAGAAAACTTGGTCCGCACAGAATGAAGAATTTGCTTTGCCCCGAACAAGAAATTTCTCTCACTCCATACAGGCAATTTTCTTTGCCCTCGACAGAAAAATTTGTCCGCACAGAAGAAAAAAATTCCTTTGCCCCGTACAAGCATTTTTCTTCACTCCGAACAGAAAACTTTCTTCGCACTGGACAGAAAACGTGGTCTGCACAGAATAAAGAATTTACTTTGCCCCGTACAACCAATTTTCTTCACTCCGACCAGACCATGTTGTTCGCACTGGACAGAAAACTTTCTTTGCACTAGATAGAAAAATTGGCCCGCACAGAATAAAAAATTTCGTTTGCCCCGAACAAGGAATTTCTTTCTCTCCGGATAGACAATTTTCCTTGCCCTAGACAGAAAAATTGGTCCGCACCAAATAAAGAGTTTTCTTTGCCCCGAGCAAGAAATTTACTCCACGCCGGACAGAAAAGTTGGTCCGCAAAGAATTAAAAAGTTCGTTTGCTCAGAACAAGGAATTTCTTGTACTCTGGACAGACAATTTTCTTTACCCTGGACAGAAAAAGTGGTCTGCACAAAATAAAGAATTTCCTTTGCCCCGAACAAGAAATTTACTCTTCTGGACAGAAAAGTTGGTCCGCACAGAATAAAAAATTTCCTTTGCCCGGAGCAACGAATTTCCTCCACTCCGCACAGAAAATATTATTCCCACTGAACAGAAAACTTGGTACGCATAGAATTAAATTTGCCCCTAAGAAGCATCTTTCTTCACTCTGGACAGAAACTTTTCTTAACAACGAACAAAATATCGATCCGCACAAAACAAAAAATTTTCTTCGCAGCGACACTCTACCGAAAAATTATTTTATATCTACGTAATACAATTGAAACACTCTTTCGGAAGTCCGTGCATAACGTAGCGAGGTTATAAAGCCGCTATATTGTCATATCAACTCACTGGACGCGTGTTGTTTGTGGTACACGCGCGCAAGTGAGTTGTTTCACGACGCTTTGTGTCGTTCGAGTCGCGTGTACCTACACTAAGTGTGTTGTTTGAAAGAAAATGGCTTGATTCGACACGCTTCATATGTGTTACATTAAGCGTGTTCTACAGCAACACATTTAAAACGTGTTGTTACCAAGAATGGTATAGAGCGTATTATTTCAACACGGTAAAATAAGTAAAACACGTTGTTTCAACGCGTTAACCAGATCCTACACACGTTGTAGGCGTGTTGTGTGTTGCTTCAACACAGCGACAACACGCTTATTTTTTACAGTGTACACTAAGTGTGTTGTTTGAAAGAAAATGGCTTGATTCGACACGCTTCATATGTGTTACATTAAGCGTGTTCTACAGCAACACATTTAAAACGTGTTGTTACCAAGAATGGTATAGAGCGTATTATTTCAACACGGTAAAATAAGTAAAACACGTTGTTTCAACGCGTTAACCAGATCCTACACACGTTGTAGGCGTGTTGTGTGTTGCTTCAACACAGCGACAACACGCTTATTTTTTACAGTGTATATTTACTGATGAACACCGACGCCTCCTCTTGAGGGTGAAACATTTATAATATCAGTACATTCCGATGGGTCCGGATAAAAAATAATTTGCAGATACACATACATTCCCATACAACAGAGGATTATTGTTGGATTCGAGAATCCATATAGCAAACGATTGAATGGATCCCACCCTTAGTTAGCTGTATCAGAAAAATTCGATCCAAACGGATAAATACCAGACCCGTATTTATTGATAGAAAACCCTGCGAAAACCTGAGGACGAATCTTTTATAATACAAGTACATGCAAATAGGTGCGGATAACAAATAATTTCCAAAGACGAATACATTTTCATACAGCGAAAGGTAAGTTTTCGATCTGAAAAGTGGGTAGGTTCAGACAAAAAAAAATTTGCGAATAGGTATACATTCTCTTACAGCTAAAGGTAAGTTTTTGATCTGAAAAGTTACACCCAAACTGATTGCTGTCAAATTTCGATTGTAACATATACCTTCCTATACGAGCTATGCAATTAGGTTCTGCCGATTAGTGCCAATAGAATTCCACTTGTGAGTACAAGTTCATTCCGTTAAAAAATAATGGACATTTTAAAGTAATCTGCTGGTGAAGATTAATTACGATGGAAATTTAAAAGGTATCTGCACTTGCAAATTGAACTACGCGGAACCGTTTTCGGATTCTATAGGTAATCTATGGGCACGGTAGATACGTACAAAACCCGATAGAATCATATATTTTAAAAAATCGTCAATCCTGTCGGAATTCATAAGCGTTTCCGAGAACAAAAACACATAATTTTCCGATAGTTTTCTGTTTTTATTGGTTTGTATCGGTTCTTTGCAACAGGGATAGCTTCCGCATATGTGAAGAAAGTAACCCGAAAAACAATATTGTCTGCAGGATAGTGTACAGAACAATATCACCGAAAAAAGACAGGTTATGGATCTCGTTAATGAGAATGTATAAAAAATTTGTGATCAGTTTACGAAAAAGTGAGGCTTGTTGAGATGTATGTATTGGAATGTGGCAACGTCGGAACCTGGGGGATAGTATACCCAATCGAAGACCTAGCGTGCCAATTTCAAATACGTTAAAGTCGAATGCGAGTAAGGAGAACTAATTTATTTATTTATTATGACGTATTCCCTTTTGTCTAGCGTCGGTGCGCATAGTATATAGTAACGCTTGTGGGCACGACCATTAACAAATCGTTTTTTTCTATCAGAAACTTTGCGGCGCACGAATTGCTTTTTGTGAATCATTTGTTGCCTCATTTTGATCTGACATAACCTCCCAAACCTCCCTAGCAGATTGGGTGCCTTGATAAATGCCAATGAAAGCCGTTTGATATGCCTATTGAAGTGACTGGCTGAATGCCGTGCCTATTGTAGGCATTTATAGTTACTTTGGCAGGCATTCTGGTTCAAATAGTGACGGTAAGTGCTGAAGAGTGACCAAACCAGAATTTTGTATCCGAAGTACCGGCATTTTTTTGGTCATTCACCGGCTTCGTTAGGCACTCACTGGCATTACATTTTTTTAGGCATTCACCGGCATTTTTCGATATTCACCGGCATTACAATTTCTTCTGACAGCTGCAGTATTCCCAAAGCCGAAAGTACGAATAAATAACCAGCCAACTAAGAAGGAGCACTTCATATGGTAATATACTGGTTGTAGTATCCAAGATGTATGCTCATTCCATCCCAACCAAAATTGAGTTCCAGTTACAACTTAAGGCCTTCGTCACGAAATAAAATTGTTTGAAAAAAATCAAACAAATTGATATCATGATAATCTTGAATATGATTGGTTTTTTTCCAGACTTGTTTCTCCACACGAAGTACTTGAAAATCTTACCGAAATGTATTTTGGTTAGGAATGTAAGTGCAAAACATTCTCGCCGAGACTCAACAGCCACTCGCACCAGTATTTCCATAGACATTCTGAACGGCATTCGCATCAGTATTTCCATAGACATTTTAACAGGCACTCGAAAGGCATTCTCTGTGCGCTCATAAAATTTAACATTCGTCATTCATCGGCATTTACCGGCACTTTTTGAAGTAATTTGCCTACCAAAGTGCCTTGGGCATTCTTATAGTAAATTGATAGGCACCCAATCTGCTAGGGCTCCGACCGGCACAAAACGCGCGCACACAACTGTGACCTGTGCAGGAGCAGGGCTCCCGAAATGCATTCAAAGCATTCAAAGATACATGTCAAATAATCTAATGAAATGAATAATCTAATAATAATAAATAGTAAAGAATCGAATAATACATTATTTATTTCGTTATTGTAAATGTTAAAAATTAGATTTTAGATGGTAGTCACTTCTGAATACGAATGAAAGGAAAAGGAAATGATGTACAAATGCGTAAAAAATATTTATGTTTTTATTTAAGTTTTACAGAATTTCGACGCTTTTTTCTTTTCTTGGTTTTCTTTTTTTTGTTCTGCGTTTACACGGGTGCTGCATACGCATTGTCAGAAAACATTGAATTATCTTATAATAAATGTCGTGACCATGGGTCTGACAGGAGAATGACAAGTTCTTGTAATTATAAAGGTCTTCTAAAACGTTCTCGAATACACTTGAGGACTGACAGTGATCTTGAAATCAGCCGGGTACAATGCGCGTTGGCATAATTGTAAAAATAATTACACCATAATTGTAACAAAACAACTTCACAAAACGATGATTCAACAACAAAATTTAACACAATTTTTTAACCCAAAACCTTGACAACTGACAGGTGTAGTAAAGTCAAGCACTCGATGAGAAGATAATGTCACGCCCTGAGGGGACGTGGGCATATATATATGTGTGTGTGTGTGTGTGTGTGTGTGTGTGTGTGTGTGTGCGTGTGTGTGTGCGTGTGTGTGTGCGTGTGCGTGTGCGTGTGCGTGTGCGTGTGCGTGTGCGCGTGTGCGTGTGCGTGTGTGTGTGTGTGTGTGTGTGTGTGTGTGTGTTTGTGTGTGTGTGTGTGTGTGTGTGGTCCCTGGCAGTTTACATAACCATTGGATAACGGTTAGATTTTTCGGATGGTTGGAATTGGACAAAATTCTGCCGACGTCCTAGCCGTGTTTCTGACCACTATCCGTGATTTTCTCAAGTTAGAAAGATGGTTAGAAAATTGGTTTGAAATTCGAATTACAACTTCGCCGAAAAGCAACCACTCGTAACCAAACTTATAACCGTATTTGTAACCACTATTCGTGATTCGCTTAAGTTAGAAAACGAATAGTGGTTATAAATACGGTTACAAATATGGTTACGAGTGGTTGCTTTTCGGCAGGGTTGTATTTCAAATTTCAAACCATCTTTCCAACTTGAGCAAATCACGGATAATGGTTATGAATACGGTTATAAATTTGGTTACAAGTGGTCGCTTTTCGACAGGGTTGTAATTCGAATTTCAAACCAACTTTCTAACCATCTTTCTAACTTGAGCAAATCACGGGTAGTGGTCAAAAACACGGTCAGAAAGTCGGCAGAATTTTGTCTAAATACAACGGTTAGTTTTTTGGTTATAAAATCAGTATGAATGAACGATTAGGCAAACTGCCAGGGGTATCCCTCTTTCTTGCCTACGCCTAGCGTAATAGCACGGGATGAAGGTTAAAAAGGGGACGTGCTGGTGGAAGGGAGAATTTTAAGGGATTCCGTGGATAATCCAATTATTGAAATAATGGTTGGAACACTTGTGTTCGATTGACTCGTAATTTATTAGAATTAACCGTATGGGTTAATTCTATTATTTTTTGGATACAAAGCGGAAACAAAATATAAAAGTATGTTCGCTTACATTGGTGCGCCTCGGTGTTGGCCTAGTCGCTTGGGTGTCGGGTAATGGTCGTAAAACTAAGAGCCCTGCGCCGGAGGGCCAGAAGCGCTCGCAGATGGTGTGTGTGAATGAGGCGGATACAGATGTTCGATGACACAGATTCTAATATTTGTGAATTTCACGCATCGAGAATGGAATTTACAATAAAGTAATGCGCGGAATATAACGCCAAGGTTCTTATGATTATCGCATAACGAATACAACGCCAAGGTTCTTATGATTATCGCGTAACTGTTACAGATGTTTCGAAGTACAAGATACTCTAAGCTTAAATCGTATGACAACGTTCGCGTTACAAGAAGAGAACAAAGGTTTGACGCGTTGGATATCGGTTAGAGAACTCTAGGTCTGAGCTCGTTGGATTCTAATCGGAGACTGATGCGAGGAGAACTCTTTCGGAGTACCAGAAATCAGAGTGGGATAAATTTTTGGAGGAAGAAATCTTTGGGAGAGTGAAACTTAGGTGACGTACGTTTTTTGAATTTTTGGTTCGGACATAAAACATAACCTTATTCATGTGGTTGGCCGGAATAAGGAAGCGAGAACGAGTTGTCGGTGTATTATTGGGTAAGGGCGCATATAATCGAGATCAGCGCTGCATTTCCGAGAACACAGCGCAGCTTCTCTTATCGAGTATATGGGGAAACCGAGAAGAGACAAATAAGGCCTTGTTCGTGACGGAATGCGTCACGCGAGAGAGAAGGAGCTAGTTGGCCAGCCTGGGAAAGCGCGTGGCTTATGTCATCTAATTTTATTACTGCAAGAGTCAAAGCCCCTTGTTTTGGAAGAATATATTTTTTGTGCATGCAGAGGATTAGGCCGGTTCGTTCGTCCGAGTCTTGTGCCGTGAAGTCGCGTAGTTTAAAATTTTTACGACTAAGATCTTCAGCTGGGTTATGCGATACACTCTTCGTGCATGGTCGCAATGTGTTGGCCAGTCTTGGAATCTTGAACTCTCTGTTTCAATAATTTTTTGTGTAAGGGGAAATATGTAGTGTTCAGTCTGGTTTGGCTTAGGAATATGTATCGAGATCTCTCTTTCCATCTTTAGCAGAGTTTCTCTGGTGCGTGTCGCAAACTATTTCGCGGGGATTTAGTTACGCAAGGACGTGACAATAAGTGGCGCCACGTAAAGAGCGCTAAAGGAACTACAGAATGCGGACAGAATGCAAACCGGGCTTAAGTATAGGGATAGTAGCACCGCGTCACCCCCCTGGATCTGTAACAGTCACTGCAGTCAACCTAAAAGCCTCGAATTAGGAGACCGTCGTGCGAAATTGCCAAAGCTCCAGTCCCGGATTTGCCAATAGTAGCGAGATTCTGTAACTTGGTGGCGACACTTTTCGTCATCGTTAGCTAGCGACAGAACAGCCAATGGCATGCACGATCAAAGAAGAAAGGGGGCCTATTATTGGCTGTCGCTAGCTAACGATAACGAATGTCGCTACCGAGTTATAACCAGTAGGCCTATTCTGTAACTCGTAAAGACAACTTTCGTTATTGTTAGTTAGCGACAGCCCATAAGAGGCTCCCTTTCTTCTGTAATCGTGCATGCGATTTGCTATCGCTAGCTAACGATAGCGAAAACTGTCGCTTCCGAGCTACCGAGTTTAAGCAGCGGCGGCCGCGACTATAGAGTACGCCCTAGGGGCGGCAGACTATAGAAGTCGGCGGATTTTAGAGGCATGTAGAGATTCAGTCGATGGCTCTCGACTCCGTAGTTGTCCGTGGCTTTGTTACGTCCCGGAGGAAGATTTAGGTGGGACTCGCGAGGTTGCCGATTTAGAGCGCGAAAGTTCGAATTGAATTAGATTGCGCAGTGAGTCTTTGTTTGGCTTCCGGGTGAGTTCCGAACACAGTTTAATAACAATTTGGATTGAGACGAATTTGAGGTGCGTGATTCTGGTAAGAGAGTTGGATCCGCCCGATGGATTGATCGTTGATCAAATAAATGTTCAGACGCGTACATTTTGTCTTAATTCACGTAGTTCACATTTATTACATTTAACTCTTACAAACTTATAATTGTGGTACAAAGATAGTTACGCGTACAATGATTTCACGGAAACGCAGAGCGAAAGGGTTTAGCCTTGTAAGTCGATTGTTCAGTTCGGAGTTCGAATACAGAGTGTCTGCTCCTTCGTGATATGAAAATTAGGAAAGTCTGGTTGTAGGGGAAGGAGCTTTTTTGGGGGAATGCATTTTCGGATCAGAGCTTCTTAGTGATTGGTTAATCAATCGTGAGAATGTACGCTGACTTACGTGGTAGGTCGGCGTCATGCGTGGGAATAGTTTTGTTCATCTACTTATTAGGTCATCGCTATGGTGAATGCGGCCATTGTTCTTTGTCCGAGGATCGGGTTCAGCGACCGAAGTTTCGTGGGTCTTGCGATATGACCGGGTGACGTGTTCTGAGGCAAGCGAGTTTTCCTCTTGGGATTCTTTAGGTCTTAGGACAAGGTAGCATTGTCGCGTAGTTCGGTCCCTGCATTTTGTTCGAGTGCCCTAGGCGTAGGGTTTCTCTTCCGAGGCTGCGAGTACGCTCCTCTCGTAAATTCGTCTGTCGTTGGCTATGTTTATGCGTGGGGACCTACGTGCGACGGTTTCGCTTTTGGTCTTGTGGTATGTGACGGTTATCGCTCGCTTAGCGTTAAAAAAAATATATGTTTTTGATCGATGAGTGAGGGTGCTGCTATCGTGCGTATTTACCATCGTGGTTTCAAAAAGAGAGAGAAAAAAGTGAAGGCTGGGACGTAACACCTCCCTCCTTCAAGATTGAGCGTCTCGCTCAATTAGATTCAATTATAATTGTAATCGAAAGGTATGGTCGCACGATTTGTGAGCTGGCATCGTCATTGATCGATTTACAATGTAGGTTAAGTATATTGGGAGATAGGTATTGTTTTGGTATTTGATACAGTACCCTAATGCAGTACCATAATGTTTGCGTGAAGTTACATTTCGCTTTGATTAATTTTATTCTTAGATTCTATCTGGTGTACATCCACCAGGGTAAACGAAGAAGAAAAGGTATGTATATATTTTGATTGTATTCTACGCATTGTTAACGTATGTCTTCAAGTGATAGTCGTATAATTTTTATCTTATTTGCTAAAGTATGTTTTAAGTAATAGTCGCATGTTTTAACCTAGTTTGTGGAAGTCGAGTTCGGTGGGGCGCGATAGATGAGCTTAAATGATGTGGAAGGAGTCGTGCAGGTCTGAGTACATCGAGCTGCGGGTTTGCGAGATTGATTCATTAGTGTGCTAGTTTAGCCCGATCACAATGGATAATTTTTCTTTTATTGTTTGTTAACGCGATTTCGATATCGTTTTGGTCTGGGAAAGTTTGTGTTATCTCATAAGGACCTAAGTAGTTATCGTCAAATTTTCCTATTCGCTGATTTTTAATCAGGTAAATTTGATCTCCGATTTTGAAATTTACTGGGTTGATTTTCTTATCGTAGTGTGTTTTTGATTTTTGTTTGGCATTTTCGAGGTTGTTGCGAGCTAATTGTCGAACTTCTTGTAAATGATGCGCAAGATTTCTCACGTGCTCGTCGTACGTTAAGATTTCGTCGAGATATGAAAATTGTGAGGGTAGTCGTGCTACCTTGCCTAGGACTACCTGGAATGGTGTGTATTTCGTGCCTTCGTGTACGCTTGTGTTGTATGCGAAAGTTGCCAGCCGTAACCACTTATGCCAATCTTTTTTTATTGGTGTAATGTTTCAGGTAATCCGTGAGCACTTGATGACTTCGTTCGAGCGATCCGTTCGATTGTGGATGGAATGCTGTCGTTTTAATTTGCTTGATTTTTAGGATCGTCGTTAATTGTTTCATTACACGGCCGATGAAAGCTGCACCTTGGTCTGTCAATATTACTTTAGGACATCCGAATAAGCATATGAATTCCGTGACTAGTGCGTAAGCGATTTCGTGCGCGGTCGCGCTTTTTAGCGGAATTGCAAATGAAAATTTCGAGAGGTTGTCCTGAATTGTTAATATGAAGCGGTGACCAAGTTCAGATTCTGGGGTTATCGGTCCGACTATATCCATTGCAATTTTGTCGAATACGCTGATCGGAGTATCTGTAGTTACCATGGGTTGTTCGGTTTTAATTCTCACCAACTTTTTCCTCTGGCAACTGGCGCATTGACGAATGTAATCTTCTACTTGTTTTTTTAGATTGTCCCAAAAATATTGTTGTCGAATTCTGTTGTATGTTTTGGTTACGCCCTTATGACCTGCTATTGGAGATTCGTGGCATTCCTTTATGATGTCGAGCCTGTCTTGCTCTGGTGGGACAGTAATTTCGTCGCGGCAGATTTTTATTTGGATTTCGGTATCCGCGAAAATTTCTGGAATGATGCTTTTTATTTTTGCCCATGCTGAGTCGTTAAGGTTACTGCGCTTCTGAGAAAATGCTGCTGATTTGACGTTCAATTCTACCATCGTTGATTTCAGATTTCGGAGGGATTTGGTAAGATTTTCTTTCGTTAAGGATGATGTGGAGTTTTCCTGTGTTACGAGGGCAAACACTCGTTTCTTTGGTGTTCCCGATATGAGGACTTGTCCGATTTCGAAGGTGTTAGTTGGGGATAGGTTTTTTAGCAAGCCCATCTCGATTAATCGTTTGCCGATATCGTTCGAGACTGTACCATCGGCAGAAATGAAACAAATGTAATTGTTTTTTGTCATTTCGATGTTGTCTCTTGTTTCGATGACGTTAATGAATTCCGTTTGTTGCTCGTTGTTGTTTATTGGCTCCTCTTCAGTGGTATTTGTTCTGCTATTGTCGTTTCCATTTTCTATCGTAGGGGGGGAATTATTGAATGGTGTCGGGGAGGGAGCATTTTCTTGTTGCTGAAAAGATTCGTTTTCGGAGCTGTTGGCGTTTGCAACGTTTGGAAGGGTGGGTGGGGGTTGTTCTTGGCCCGGAGAATACCTGATTATTTTTGCTTGTGAAGTACTCTTGGGTGGCCTTTTTTTACTTTTCGCAACTTGTGCACGTGGGGCACTAGTGTGTGCGTGATTGCTTGCATCAGGGCAGCAAAAACATTTTTTGGGTTTTCGTGGTCTGGAGGATTTACGAGTGGCTAAAAGGACTGGTTCCCCTTTTTTGGCGATGGCTGTTACATCGTCCGTGCGCTGTTCTACATTGGTAGTTGGGGGTCCCGTGACTTGATTTTTATGACTTTCATCTGTTGATTTTCTATCTTCGTTTGAAAAGCCTACGTCCATAGGTACAATGGTGTGATTGTCCGTGAGACTTTTCTTTTCGTTAAGAAGGAACAATTCATTCTCTCTAAGAGCTTCTTTACTCGTGTTTCCATGACTATCTGGACGGTTAGGCGTTTGGTGGAATTTCCTTTTGGTACGTCCAGTGGGTGATGGAGTGAGCCCAAGTGTTTCGTGAGCGCGCTTTTGGAAATTTATGGCAATATTGCTTAGGCTATTGTCGCTCGATTCTTGCTCTGAAGATGAAGATGTTCCGAGCGTGGCGAAGTTACTCCACGCCATGTGGGTAATGTCTTCCTCGTCTCCCGAAGACGATGTAGATTCGGGTTTTGAAGGGTTCCCGAAGGGGAGATGCCGACGTGTGTGGCTTCTTCGTTTAACTAGTACTTTGAGTTTTTTCCTTCGATATTCTGGTAAATACGATTCCTGGTTTTCCGAGGAATTCGAGTTTTGATGCTCTGAGGAATTTGATGATTGTTGCTTTGAAGAACTTGGTCTTCGATGCTCTGAAGAGTTTGTTTTTTGGTGTTTTGGAAGATTTGATTTTTGATGCTCTGAGGAATTTGATTCTTGATGCTCTGAAGAATTTGATTTATTACGTGGCCTCTTTTTGTTGAGGTCTTTGATGATCGGTTGATCAGGCCGGTCACCTTGAGTTAGATTTGATCCTTTGGCAAGCGGGCTTACACACGTTTCTCTCGGAATTGCCGTATCTGTAAGGTTGCTTGCTTGAGGAATCGAGATTGTTTGATTTTGAATTTCGTTTGATCGCTCTGCAACGGGACCTACGTACGTTTCTCTCGGAATTGCCGTATCTGTGAAGTCGGTTGCTCGAGGAATAGATATTGAGTGATTTAGTGGGCAAGCATTCGTGATGTCATCCTCCGAAGTAGTTTTTGATTTTTTGAGTTTCTTATTATTGGCGCTTGGATCCGATGACGAATATGTTCCGCGATGCCTGGATTTGGATGTAGAGTTTTTCCTCCGTATGAAGTGTCGTTAGTACGCCATTTGAATTTGATAGGGAGAGTTATTGGATTTCGAGAAAGTGCGTCGGCGTTTGTCTTAACTCTTCCTGGCTTGTACTGGATTTTGAAATCGAACTCTTTTAATTTTTCTCTCCATCTCAGTACGCGTGACGTCGGGTCGTTCATAGAATTTACCCAGACGAGTGGCCGGTGGTCGGTCAGTAGGGTGAATGGCCTGTCATAAAGATAGGGTCGGAAGGTTTTTAAGGCAAACACCACAGCGACCATTTCTTTTTCCAAAGTGGAATAATTTCTTTCGGCCTTATTAAGGACCCTTGAAGCGGCTGCGACCATGGGGTCCTCTCCGACTTTTCCTTGCGAAAGGATTGCGCCGACGGCGTAGTTGGATGCGTCTGTTGTTACGATGAAAGGTTCCGAGAAATTTGGGCATTGGAGAGGTGAATTTTTTAATCCGAATGGCATTCTATTGAATTCGTAATGACCGTGAGGGGTCGTAAAGGCTGTTTTGTGTTTGTCTTTCGAATCCATTTCTATCTGATCAAAGCCAGATGCTAGGTCAAAAATGGAGAAGTACTTCGCACCGCCGAGTTGGTCAAGGATGTCTGTTATTAACGGCAGAGGGTAAGCGTCTCCTATTGTGACATCGTTTAATTTTCTGAAATCGATTACGAGTCTCCATCGTTTATTGCCTTTTGAGTCTGCTTTTTTCGGAACTATCCAAACCGGTGAATTATACGGCGACTTCGAGGGTTCAATGATATTTAATTGTAGCAGATCGTTAATTTGTTTTTCTATTTCCGGTCTTTGGAATGGCGGATGTCTGTACTGTCTTGTATTGACCGGTCGATCGTCTACAGTGGGAATTCGATGTTTGCATTCGTTTGTTGATCGGAGGGGTTCACCAGGTAGATGAAAGAGGTCTACGTATTCTTCTACGAGTGTAGATACCGCATTACGCTCTTCGTCATTGAGGTGATTAAGCCGCAAAAGACTCATTACTCCGTTGGCACGGTTTTCTCGCGTCCGAGGGTTTTTGTGCTCTAGGGTCTGTGTATTCGCGGTGTGGTCATCCTCTTGATCGTTCTCGTCTGTACTCATATCGAAAGGATAGAGTGAAATTACGGGAACCTCTACTCTGACGTCTTCGTTCAAGGTATTGATAGCGTAGGTATGCTTTGCCATTGGTATTTTTAACCAATGCTTCACCTGCAAAGATGCCGTCTCGAAATGGTAAACGGGGTACGTAACCTGTCTCTAGTGGGTTCCCGACTCGAATGAAAATGATCATTTTCTGTCTGGCCTGCAGAAGAAATGATTCTGTGTTTGTAAATGGGATGTCCACGTTATTGACTCGTACGAATCGCCCTTCCCAGTTGATCCTACCTTTACTTTCTCCGATTGTTTCATGACCGAGGATTGCGTCGAATTCACAGGGAAGTCGTCCGGGACAACATTCTGGATCTATCGGTGATCGAAATTCCGTATAATTCGTAAATTATGAGATTGTTTATGAGATTTGGGTGACGAATATTTTCGATCTTGATCAAATTTAATTGTGAGCCTAAATCTGCGAGAAATAATGTTTGCGTTTTCTTGAGATCTTCCAATTCAATGCTAATTGTGGGTGAGTGGTCGTTATTCGTTCGTGTGCTCAGGTTACAAGAGGCTCGGAGGATTTTTTGTTTCGTTTCCGATTTTACTGTGTCTGGCGTCCTTGGGTGTTTGGGCCCGTCGAGACGCCTGGTCGAGGGGTCGTTGACTCGTTTCCCGGCTGTTTTCCGGCTTGAGCCTCGTCTTTTCTCCCATTATTATATGCTCGTTTACGGCATTGATTTATGAAGTGGCCCGGTTTTTTACAATAGTTGCATGATATGTTACTTCTGTTTGTAGCATCTTTTGGTGAGTTGTCTTTTGCCAGAAGGTAGCAATCATTTGTTGTGTGGTTTGTCTTTTTGCAATAATTGCAGAATTTGCTCGGGTTTGCACGAAAGGTTGAGCTTCCGGGTTTGTTTTCGTTTTGACTATTTGATTTGTCGAAAGGTTGAATTGGTAGGCAAGTCGATTGTGTATTTTCTGGGTCGATTGGTCCTAACATTTTGTCGATATCCGTTGCTTGTTTGAAAATGCTTTCGAGATTTGGGTACCGTTTGCATGCTATATGGGGGCGATAGGCGGCGTTAAAGCCTCTTCGAAATTGATCAGTCGCTACGTCTTCCGCGAAAATTTTCGCTCCTTCGATGGAACGTAAGTTCGAATTCTCGATGGCTTGGTTTGTTTCTTTCAAGTGAGTGTTTAGTCTACTGTAGAAGCTGAGTACCGTTTCTTTATCTTTTTGGGAAAATGTGCTCATTTCCGTGATCCAGGTGAGAGGGGGTTTGGAAGGGATGAGTTTTCGTTTTAGGATGTCTGTGAACTCATCGATTGTTGTTATTGTAAAGCTTTCGAGACTATCGCAAGCGATTTCTTAGCATTTGCTCTTTAAGAGTGTGACTATTAATCGTTCGCCTACAGCTGGGATGAATTCTTTCGCGTTATCGCAATAGCTCAAAAAATTGTTTAACGAACATGTTTTAGGCGTCCCATCGAACTCGGGTAAATATCTTGTGAAATCTCGATAATTAGCGAGTAGTGGATATATATTATTTTCAAAAGACGCTTGATAATAGTTATGCGCATTTGGTGGTGGAATCGTTGTCTGTGATGTGTAGATTTGACTCTGTTGAGCTGGGTGATGGGCTTCCGAAGTCTCCATTTGGATTGGTGTAGACATTATGAGTTTATGACTTACTCAGTGATGATCTTGTAGCTCGCTCGTGTCAATGATGTTTGGTTGCAGCCAAGTGGCGTTAGGCTACTTGACTTATCGTGAGGTGCGGCTGGTGTTTTGACCTGCAGTCCGGGTGTGCGTCGCTGGCTCGGGTCTGCTCTTCGGCCTTGCGTCCTTCGTTGATTTATGGCTCTGCGTCCCTTGTGTTGATCTCGGTGCGACGTTGGTGTGGAGCACTTGTTCGTTTCACACGGAAGAGTCTTTTTATTTTATTTTTATTTTTACACAATAGTTTATTCCGCGTTCGTGATCCGTTTTTCACCGACACCGGATTGATTGTCACCAGTATTATAACCGATAGATTGTCTCTTTGTTTTTCCGCTGCTACCAGTTTTATTACTGATGGGTAATTTATTTAAAGTTTTTTTTTCTTTTTTCTTTTTTTTTCGCTGCCACCAGTTTTAGTACTGATGAGTAATTTATTTAAAGTTTTTTTCTTTTTTCCGCTGCCACCAGTTTTATTAACCGATGGGTTATTTATTAAAAGTTTTTTTTTTCTTCTTTTTTTTCCGCTGCCACCAGTTTTATTGTATACTAAACTGTTACGTCCCGGAGGGAGATTTAGGTGGGACTCGCGAGGTTGCCGATTTAGAGCGCGAAAGTTCGAATTGAATTAGATTGCGCAGTGAGTCTTTGTTTGGCTTCCGGGTGAGTTCCGAACACAGTTTAATAACAATTTGGATTGAGACAAATTTGAGGTGCGTGATTCTGGTAAGAGAGTTGGATCCGCCCGATGGATTGATCGTTGATCAAATAAATGTTCAGACGCGTACATTTTGTCTTAATTCACGTAGTTCACATTTATTACATTTAACTCTTACAAACTTATAATTGTGGTACAAAGATAGTTACGCGTACAATGATTTCACGGAAACGCAGAGCGAAAGGGTTTAGCCTTGTAAGTCGATTGTTCAGTTCGGAGTTCGAATACAGAGTGTCTGCTCCTTCGTGATATGAAAATTAGGAAAGTCTGGTTGTAGGGGAAGGAGCTTTTTTGGGGGAATGCATTTTCGGATCAGAGCTTCTTAGTGATTGGTTAATCAATCGTGAGAATGTACGCTGACTTACGTGGTAGGTCGGCGTCATGCGTGGGAATAGTTTTGTTCATCTACTTATTAGGTCATCGCTATGGTGAATGCGGCCATTGTTCTTTGTCCGAGGATCGGGTTCAGCGACCGAAGTTTCGTGGGTCTTGCGATATGACCGGGTGACGTGTTCTGAGGCAAGCGAGTTTTCCTCTTGGGATTCTTTAGGTCTTAGGACAAGGTAGCATTGTCGCGTAGTTCGGTCCCTGCATTTTGTTCGAGTGCCCTAGGCGTAGGGTTTCTCTTCCGAGGCTGCGAGTACGCTCCTCTCGTAAATTCGTCTGTCGTTGGCTATGTTTATGCGTGGGGACCTACGTGCGACGGTTTCGCTTTTGGTCTTGTGGTATGTGACGGTTATCGCTCGCTTAGCGTTAAAAAAATATATGTTTTTGATCGATGAGTGAGGGTGCTGCTATCGTGCGTATTTACCATCGTGGTTTCAAAAAGAGAGAGAAAAAAGTGAAGGCTGGGACGTAACAGCTTGTCCAGGTTCTGAAAGGTCAGTAAGGGAGAAGGAGGCAGGAAAAGAAATTGGCGTTTCGTCTCGGATACAGTGACAGACTCATCAGTAGGACTGTGTCACTGCACCCTGCCCTAGACGCGCTGGGTGTCAGGATCTAGGGCAAAGACGGTTGTATATATTGGAACGCATGCTCCTGCGACCGCTTGTGAGAAACGCTGGAACTATGTAGCCGCGTAGCAGTGAGATGGTGGAACTAGTAGGACCGCCACAGGCACCTAAAAAGCCTAGGTAAATACATATCATTTAAAAATTATTCTTTTTTTATTATTGAGGTCTCAATTGATTCCCGAGTTTCAACGTATTCAACCTCTTTCGGGTTTTCACGGATAACCCTTTCTTATCACTCCCTACCCGCACTTTGCTAATCTAACCTAACGTCCGTTGCGTCCACAGCCGTCTTAAGCGACACTATACCGCATTTGCCGCGGGTACGGGGAAACTGTAGTAAACCCATACCGGTATAGACAGCTCTATATTCACCTGATTCTCTGGTGCCCAGACTTTAGCTCAAGCATCTACACCATTGGTTTTCAAAGTACCCCCCCCCCCCTCCCCGGGTCGTCGCGAAATACAAGGGGACGCGTTAATATTAACAGAAAGGGAGGGTTGTAAACAATAGTTTGGGAACCCCTGATCTACATCAAGGTATCAGAAGCATGGGCCTTCCGCTCACTGGTTAATGCGCCAGCCGGTGCAAGACTAAGCGGTCACCGCTTTCAGTAGTGGCAACGCACAATGCTGCTTAACTCCAAGTACCGTCAGTAGCGTGATTCTATAACTCGTTATAACTCGGTATCGACAGTTTTCGTTATCGTTAGCTAGCGACAGCCAATAAGAGGCTCCGTTTCTTCTTTGATCGTGCATGCGATTTGCTGTAGCTAGCTAACGATAACGAAAACTGTCGCCACCGAGTTATAACGAGTTACAGAATAGGCATTCTGTAACTGGTAACGACAACTTTCGTTATCGTTTGCCAGCGACAGCCAATGAGAGGCTACCTTTCTTCTGTAATCGTGCATGCGATTGGCTGTCGCTAGCTAACGATAGCGAAAACTATCGCTACCTGTCGCTAGGATAGCGAAAACTATCGCTACCTGTCGCTAGGATAGCGAAAACTATCGCTACCTGTCGCTAGGATAGCGAAAACTGTCGCTATCCTAGGATAGCGACAGCCAATCGCATGCACGATTACAGAAGAAAGGGAGCCTCTTATTAGCGGTCGCTAGCTAGCGATAACGAAAGTTGTCGTTGCGAGAGTTACAGAATAAGCCAGCAGGAGGCCTATTCTGTAACTCGTTATAACCCGGTAACGACAGTTTTCGTTATCGTTAGCTTGCGACAGCCAATTGCGTGCACGTTCTAAGACGAAAGAGAGCCTCTTATTGGCTGTCGCTAGCTAACGATAACTAAAACTGTCGTTACCGAGATATAACGAGTTACAGAATAGGCCTACAGAGTCGGTGCCCTTTAAAAATTATTAAGCAACAACCTTAAAACAGTGGCGTAGCGTGGATTTTTGCCGCCCGGGGCTAAGCCTAAATTTGCCGCCCCCCGCCCTATTTTCGCACCTAAAGGAAACGTTGCGAGGTCGATGTCTCCGATTTCGATGAAATTTGGCATGCTTGTAGAATGGGTAAAAATAGGCGACACGTATTTTTTATATCGGCGGAACCTGGTTTTTAAGGGTTGAAAAGCACCCTCGAAAATTAGGGTCTTTTTAGTTTTTCGTCGATAACGTTTTAACGGTACGAGATATGAAAAAACTTCAAATTGCAACCATGTTTATTTTTTTGTGTACTATACATTGGAGCTGAGAACCATGCAGATAGCAACAAATTTAACATTGTTTATTGCAAAAATGCAATTTTTTCAACCTTATATCCGAGAATTTTTAATCGATTAGGATGTAAATTTGCATACATGTAGGGAATGGAAAAGTGCGGATACAGATTTTTCTTTTTCCGATATCTCACAATTAAGGGGTTGAAACTGCCCGTCGATTTTTTTTTTACCGAGAGCATCGTATAATCAGCTAGCCTTTTGGCATTTCGGTCTAAATTCATGTCAATATATGTTCGTGTTATGGGGCAATTGCATATTTGTAACATTCCAGCTGCCCCCCCCTTTCCAACGGTCCCCTCTCGAAAGGCAAACGTTCAAAGTTCTTACCGTGCGGCAAGGACGAAAATTTGTGGAAATAAAAATGAGTTGCAAAGAAAGTACAATCGGTCAAAATAGTCGATACACATTTTCTCGTTTTGGCGGAACGACACTCGTAAGGGGTCAACGCACCCTTAAAAACTTCGTTCTTTCTATAGCTCGTGAACGGGCCGAAATAAAAATAAAGTTCGAAAGGAAAACATGTTGTATTCTTCGACTACTAGACGTTCATGATGATAATGATGAGTACAGCAATAAATGGCGTGTTGTTTATTGCAATAATTCGTGAATTACTTGTGAAAAAACACTCTTCAGTTTTCCACTAATATGGGCAGAGGCAAGGATCGCAATCACGGAATGATTTCGTTCTCCGGAAAGCAACTGGATTACAATTGTATATTTACGAAGTAATTCTCCCCCGCCACGTACTGCCTTTGAAGATTACAACACAATCGGAAAAGTGTTCTCATGCTTACTCATTTAGGAAACGTTTCAACTCTATGTTTTTTATGGATTATACTTATTACAATAATGGTAGTCATGATAAAAGTGTTTGAAACAAAGAGATTTCTTACACCACGCACAAGTGATAATAGCTGCTTCGCCGCATATATCGCATGTCGGTGCATTTTGTGAAAAGCAAAATTCTACCGGAATCACCGAACAGAAAATACAGTTCAGTAAGGATCTAGAAAACATGATCATTGAAGCGATGGACCAACCTATGAAAATGGAAGTCGAAACTGGTTTGGATTTTCTGTCACCAAATGAAATGCATGAAGCAGCCGCAATAGAAGATGACAGTGAAGGAGATTGGCACGGACAACGATACCTATATCCAAAAAATGATGAAAATGTATGAACCCAAGATATAGAAGAATTGAGTTACGAAAACAAGACAGGAGCTGTAGATCCTGGTGATCCGAGGCAAATGGGAATAGAAAGTTATCATCTGTTCACCGTAATTCAAAAAGGTGCAATCAGAGCCGCAGTTGCGTCGGTGGGCCCATAGTATAAATAAGGGTGGCACCTACAACGAAAAGTTAACAAAGATAGCTCACTACACGTTAAACAATTTTGATGATGCTTTGGACAAAAGGCTGCCTGTCCATGATATAGATCTTCGACGAGGCCTTACGTGCACGAGAAATTGTAGAAATACCAGCCGTAAATTTCCAAGCATCCGCTATTTGGCTAAGGACATTCAAAAACCAACGTGGAATTGTGTCACGGACGATTACTAAATATGTAACAAAACAACAATTATTAAACGCTGATACACTTCAAAACAAAGTTATCGAATTTATAGAAATGCCGAAAGTCAACATAGCCAACGTTGGGGCTGAAAACACATTTAATTCTGATCAGAGTGGATTCAATTTAGAGCTACGTACAAGCCGCACATTGGCGAAAGAAGGACAGAAATCCGTTGAGACAGTCGTGCAATCGAAAACATCAACAACACACAGTTATACTATACAGCCTTTGGTTTCTGCGAGTGGCAAGCTTTTGGCACCTATGTGGATCGTTTTAAACGAACCTACTGGCAAATTTAGTCCTCAAGTGGAACAAACTATGTTCAGAGCCGAAAATATATTTCTATTGGCTTCGAAATCTGGAAAATTGACGACTAATCATTTCAAGCGATGGTTCCAAGAAGTATATATTCCAATACGGGTCCAAAATCGGTGATACTTCTGGATTCTTGGAGCGGTCAATGCCCAACTGCATTTAAAGAAGTGGATATGCAAGGGAAAGGTATTAAAGTTTAACCATTCCAGCAGGTAAATATATTGCACCAGTTTCATTAGTTCTGTAGACAATTAGTCCATATGATAATTAGTAATTCCTGCAGGTACGACTGGAATGATACAGCCCCTTGATGTTTATGGCTTCCGTGTATGGAAAAACTTCGTCAAGCACTTTTCTGACGCAGTAATATTATACAATGACGACGTCAATCTGCATTTGAGAGACAATATTGTTAAATTACAATCTCTTACACACAACCAGTTTTCTTCTACACGGTTTAAAAACCTTTTCAAATATGCGTGGTACAAAAGCGGGTACGAAGAAGAAAGACCACCAAACTTCGAAAATCCGGTAGAATTTTGCTTTTCACAAAATGTACCGACATGCGATATATGCGACGAAGCAGCGATTATCACTTGTGCGTGGTGTAAGAAATCTCTTTGCTTCAAACACTTTTATCATGACTATTGTTATTGTAATAAGTATAATCCATAAAAAAAACATAGAGTTGAAACGTTTCCTAAATGAGTAAGCGTGAGAACACTTTTCCGATTGTGTTGTAATCTTCAAAGGCAGTACGTGGCGGGGGAGAATTTCTTCGTAAATATACAATTGTAATCCAGTTGCTTCCCGAAGCACGAGTCAGTCCGCGATTGCGATCCTTGCCTCTGCCCATATTAGTGGAAAACTGAAGGGTGATTTTTCACAAGTAAGTCACGATTTATTGCAATAAACAACACGCCATTTAGTGCTGTACTCATCATTATCATCATGAACGTCTAGTAGTCGAAGAATACGACACTTTTTCCTTTCGAACTTTATTTTTATTTCGGCCCGTTCACGAGCTATAGAAAGAACGAAGTTTTTAAGGGTGTGTTGACCCCTTACGAGTGTCGGTCCGCCAAAACGAGAAAATGTGTATCGTCTATTTTGACTGATTGTACTTTCTTTGTAACCCATTTTTATTTCTACAAATTTTCGTTCATGCCGCACGGTAAGAACTTTGAACGTTTGCCTTTGGAGAGGTGACCGTTCGGGGGGGGGGGGGGGGCGGCTAGAATGTTACAAATATGCAAATGCGCCATAACACAAACATATATTGACGTGAATTTAGACCGAAATGCCAAAAGGCTAGCTGATTATACGATGCTCTCGGCAAAAAAATCGACGGGCAGTTTTAAGCCCTTAATTGTAAGATATCGGAAAAAGAAAAAATCTGTATCCGCACTTTTCCATTCCCTACATGTATGCAAATTTACATCCCAATCGATTAAAAATTCTCGGAGATACGGTTGAAAAAATTGCATTTTTGCAATAAACAATGTGAAATTTGATTCTATCTGCATCGTTCTCATCTCCAATGTATAATACACAAAAAAAAAATATTGTCGCCATTTGAAGTTTTTTCATATCTCGTACCGTTAAAACGTTATCGACGAAAAACTAAAAACACCCCAATTTTCGGGGGTGCTTTTCAACCCTTGAAAATCGGGTTCCGCCGATATAAAAAAATACGTGTCGCCTATTTTTACCCATTCTACAAGCATGCCAAATTTCATCGAAATCGGAGAGTAGAAGAGCTAGGGCGGTTCTAACGCTGGGATCTCAGGGGGAGCGGGGCGGCGGGGTCCAGCGCGGCGAAGCCAAGTGCCTGGAGGAGGGGGGGGGGGGTTCAGCGCGGGGACGTGACGTCATGCCAGGGGTCTCTGTGGAGGGGGTAGCCATGTGGTCCGAAGAGCGACTTTCGAGAGGGGGAAGCCGCTGCCAGCGATTGTTTTGTGGGGGCGGGGGTCAGGTACTGGTGAGTGACCGTTGAAAACCCATAAATCTCCTAATTCATTATAGACTAAAAAAGATTAGCATCGATGCAGTGTTTTTCTTTCTACACTATTTAGTCCGTGTGAAAATAAAACTCACACACACACGATGTGTGCACGTAATGGTCATATATGGGTACCCTAGCGGATTAGGAGACCGAAAAAAACCTCGTTCATCGGTCACGGTCATTCTCTGCCCTTTTTGAACCGAAAAAAGTGACCGAGCAGTGACCGAACAACGTTTTTTTGAGGTTAGTCACTCGACCGGTTTTTTCCGTTTTCGGTCACTGTAATAAAAGTGAGGTTAGTCACTTGACCGGTTTTCGGTCATTGAGGCGTTTCAGTCACTGACCCTAGTCGTGACCGAAGGCGAACCGAAGTGCATGGGGCAGAGAGAGGGTCCTTCTGGAACGCTATTGGAAATATAATAATAGAAACTCGTACACAAAAACATCAGTAAATTTGAACGTTTTTTTTAATATCTTGAAATAAACCAAACAACAATAACATTTTTGTATCCATTCAATACTCATCCTCTTCTTCCTCCTCCTCTTCGTCGGAATCGGTTTCCATCTCGGAACTTCTTTCTTCTTCTTGTCTCTTTTTGGCCGCTGTCCTTTGTTCTTAGAACCTTCGCTCGGTATCTTTCGCTCTTTAATTTGATGGATAACCACTCACGTACCATGGCTGCCGTTAGCCTCTCCTGTTGATTTAGACGATGGCAATGTTGGAGTTTCCGGCATGCAACTGTAACATAAACACGGCATTGTTATTTTTTTGTAACAAGGTAAATGGTAGCCCATTTAGAGATTTAGGAGAAACGAGGCTAGAAGGCTCTCTCTCGCTCTCTCTCGCTGGACAGCGGTCGACGAAATAACACGTGAGAAAGATCTGACGTCACGGGCGTCCGAGCCTCGTGGAGGCGTAAGGGAAATCGGTGAACATCGAGGCGCACGGTCGCGAATCGTCAAAAAACTTTTTGCGAAAACGTGTGTGAAGGTCTTCCATTGCGGGTCGTGACAATATTTTCGAAAATGTGCTCACGCACCTAGACATGGCTGAGAAGAAATTCCAACACGAGGATCCATACGAATAAAGGCACGCTGTCGCCAGGTTGGATCCTCGCATCGTGGGCTTCCAATATCACTGATAAATCAACACTCCGGTATTCCGGAGGAGGAGGGATTTTCATCGAGAATTGTGAACAACAACTCGCGATAAATCGTCCACATCATCAAGGAAACGTCGGAATCATCTACAGCCGAAAATACTCCAGGAGTCAACGGTCATCGGTTTATCACCACGATTCGCGACGAATAGGAGTGCCCAGTGTGATCAAATTATAGAATCGGACAACCACGAGTAGAAACCCAATTTAATGGTCCAGGAAGAAAGACTATCACCAAGCCGTCCAGTGAGTGTGCTGAATATAAATGGGCCCAGCGTGCCAAAAGACACTCTGTATATTAAGTTACCGATAAGCGAGTGAATAATTGGAGAATTTTTGGTTAGCGTGCCATAAGACGCTCCGTTTTATATACTTACAATTCTATAGGCTAGCGTGCCGTAAGACGCTACTTTGTATCATCAAATTTAGGTTTGCGTGCCGGAAGACGCTATGTTTTGTAAATGTCGATTCATAGGTAATTTGTCGCATTCATAATTGTGCCATAAGACGCTGCTTCGTATGGAAAAGTGTGGGTCGGCATGCCGAAAGACGCTGCGTGTTCGATGAGCATGCTATTCTTATCGGACCGCGTACCGACAATAGCCATGTGATCATATACGTCCCATTAGATGGGTTAATGTGCTGAAAGCTTTTATGTTCGTCATAATTTTTACGCCTGTATGCAAAAATACGCTCCGTTTTATCTACTTGAGAAATGTGGTTGGAGAAATTGTGACGAGAGAGGCCTTTATTTATGTGTGAATTAGTTATAAGAAGATGCCCGTGTAGCGATATCGTTACCGTATTTTTATGCATGAACATATCTGGAATTGCGCCAGCAAATACGAAATTAATAACCGTCATAGAGCAGGGGGTTGACCGAAGAATGAGACAATCTTTTATAGGATATTCTGAACCTCACCGACTATGTTTGAAATAAAATGAACCGGATGACTTCGAAATTTAAAATATCAGTATTATTATTATCAAAACTAAAACAAAATATCCATAACAGAAAAGAAAACAATACAATATGTATAATGTAGTGCACATGCTCGTACTTTTTTCTTTACAATATTTTAATTTCATCTTGTTTACAAAGCAGCAGCAGCAGCGTGGAACACATATGTGGCATAGATATATACTGTAACGTGCTACACGAAATAGCAATAATTGCAAGAAAAGAATGTATATTTCTTTTCATTCTTGTTAACATACAGGGTGTCCCATTTTAATCTTACACCTGAATTTTCTCAAAAAATATTGCTCGGACGAACTATTGTGTGGAACAAAACTTCTAGGGATTGAAGGGGGACGTTTGAAAAAAAATTATTTGAGCCAAAATTCAAAATGGCGGCGTTACAAAGGCCGACATGTTTTTTTTAAACGGAAACATAACTTTTTTTATTGCCAAAAAATTTGTCAGCTGAAAACTAAAAACTTTTGTTGAAAAAATTTTTTGATAAAGTTCATAGTTTTCAAGTGAGAACATCATTTTCAATTATTTCAGATGTATCCAGGATTTGTGTGTGTGTGTGTGTGTGTGTGTATGTGTGTGTGTGTGTGTGTGTGTGTGTGTGTGTGTGTGTGTGTGTGTGTGTGTGTGCATGTGCGTGCGTGTGGAACACTCACAAGGATTAGGTCTCTGCGGTTCGTAACTACCGTAGTAAGTAGTAGAACTAGGGGGATTCTGGATAAAGTGTGGGTGAGGGGTGTGCGGGGACGGGGGAGTCCGGGACGAGGGTAAGGGGAGGGGATTGATCATGTGGTGGGGGAAGTGTGTGGCGTGGAGTATGCGGTGAAGGGGAGGGGGTGAGAAGCCTATAGCAAGGGGAGGGAGGTGTCTGGCTGTCGCGCGAAGGTCTAGGGCCCGTTTGGGGAATTGGGGGAGGGGGATTTGCGGCTCGCGGAGAGAGGTGCGGAGAGTGACGTCACGCAGGGAAGAGGATGGAGGAAAATTTCTCTCAAGCATGTGGATATGCATGTGAAAGCCATCGTCTATGCTACACTCTCGGCAACGTAAGGCAATTGTAATGCTAGTTGTCAAATGAGACTTTACAGATAAACTTTTTATGCAGCTGTAGTAACAAAAGCTAGCTCTTATGAAATTTAATTGCATCCGGTCTTGTATTTATTCCAAAAGATAACATCAGAATGTTTGCATGTGTGAGTGTGCACGCAGTGCACCCGCACAGAACCCAATGTGGCGGGTTGCGGAGGTGTGCGAGGAGTTTAGCGAGTAAGCCGTGTGGGTAGAGGATGCCCGAAACCACGGGGCCCATAGAGGAGTGGATAGCAGTTGTAGGCGCAGGGACACACGGTAGGAGGGACGTTGGTAGCTATGGAGACATCGTAGACGATGCGTCATTTCTCTGAGTCGGAAAAGGCGGCCTTATTGATACAGGTGAAACGTTTTTCCAGACAAAGGTGAGAAATTTGCCTTAAACATGCGGATATACATATGAACGCGTATAGGAGACTCGGTTGAAAAATGAATGCATTAGAAGTAGGTATTCCAGCACAAATTTTGGATAAAGGGCCCAGATCTTCCGCGCTCATGCACCCAATTGAATTCATTGTGTTCCCATGCTTCCATACTAGTCTTGTAACATTGTAATATAAAAATTATGGTGAGGTGGCATACTTCTAAGATAGAGGAGAAAGACAGAAAATAAATTTTCCGAATGAAAACGACTTCCAGCACCCAAAGCCGCACACTTTTAATCGAGCAGTCACTTTGCTCGCATCATTTCTTGGCGCCTTCGTTTAACGCGTGTGCAAATGGCTGAGAACGTTCCGCAATTAGAACAAAATCTGCGCAATCAAGCTGCACTAATAAATTCGGTGGATGAGTATATAGTGTGGGAGCAACAATGTGATCAATGTGTAGAGTCGTTGGAAACGCAAAGTCGAATTAAGCGACCGCGATTATCGCTTGGAAAACAGCAATCATTGGTAGCACAAATTGCTCGTTTAGAAGGTTTAAAAAATGTTCTACGCAAACGATTTTTTCATGTGGGCGCGGGACACAGTGATCGCCGTTTGATTTGGCGCGAGATTGATACAGCGTTCGAAAATCGTATCCTGACTGGCTGCGTCATCAATAACGACCATATTGAACCTCGTCAGTTTCTCGAAGACGCATGTGATATAATGCTTTCACACGTGCAAAACATTATCAACAAACACATCAGCGTAAAAGTGAATACAGTTTTCAATGGTGAATTTGAGGCAGGTGACAAACGTGCAAATAAAAGTATCAACACGAAAAACTTTGAACTTTTTACCACATCCAATTTACGTGAGTGGTATACACAACGAGTTGCCGAGCCTACCTTAGCATCCCTCGAAGATTTTCAAAAACGTGATAGCGGATGGACATTGTCGCGGATACTGAATTTAACTTTAAATATTAACAAATACAATCCAATGCGTGTCGGATGTCAAACTGTTTTGTCGCAGGAAATAATCATGAAGAAAGCGGTGGTAAATATAAAGTCGAAGGATAACGCGTGTTTTGCGTGGTCAGTGGTAGCTGCTCTTCATCCAGCGAAAACAAATGTGAACATGATATCTTCGTATCCTCATTACTTAACTGTACTGCAGCTTCAAGGCATTGTTTTTCCAATGACTCTAAACCAAATAAAGAAATTTGAATCACAAAATAAAGTTTCAATCAACGTATATACATTCGAAAAGAAAAACATCGTCCCGATTCGAGTATGCAGCCAAAAGCTGGATAAACACATCAATTTGATGTACGTGGAGGATTCCTCGGACCACGACGTGGGACACTTTGTCTGGATAAAAAATTTATCCAGGCTTGTGAGCGGGCAGCTGAACAAAAAAAAGTGAAAAAACACATCTGCGATCGGTGAGTAAAAACCCCACTCGAAAATATACCTATGAGTAATTATGTACTTGATAATATAAAAGTGATTTCGCCGTTTTGTTACAGGTGTTTGCACTACTTTTACACGGAGAATAAATTACGAACACATGAGGTGGATTGTGGAAAATTGAATGATTGCGCCATTCGATTACCAGATGCAATGGACAAATGGCTGACATTTAAAAACTTTCAACGAAAAGAGCGACTTCCATTCGTGATTTACGCCGATCTCGAGTGCGTTCTGGCAAAGGTCGCCGACAAAAATATATACCAGCATCATGAAGTGTTTAGCATTGCGTACTATGTACATTGTTCGTATGACAATTCATTATCAGGATACCACTCACGTCGCAGTGCTGACTGCGTTTCATGGTTCGTTGAGAACCTTAAAAATTTAGCTCTGCGCATCAACGATATTTTATCGGATAATGTTCCCATGACACCTCTAACACCAGATGAATGGGCAGAATATCGAAGCGTCACTCAGTGTCATATATGCGAGAAACCATTTGTCGAAGACGACATACGTGTTCGCGATCATTGTCATCTGACTGGACGTTATAGAAGCCCCGCTCACTCTAATTGCAATTTGAATTATAAGCAGTCGTTTTTTATTCCTGTAGTTTTTCATAATTTGTCTGGTTATGACGCACATTTCATCATCAAGGAGGTAGCCACAGCGTTCGAAGGAAAAACCGATGTGCTTCCCATAACGAAGGAAAAATACATTTCTTTCACGAAAACAGTTCAAACGGCAGACAAGTCACACCAGATTCAATTACGTTTCATCGATTCATACAAATTCCTCAATGCAAGTTTGGATAAACTGGCATCATTTTTGACAACGGACAAACTCAAAATTTTGCGGTCACAATGTCATGACATACCGGCAGATAATTTTATGCTATTAACTCGGAAGGGTGTCTTTCCTTATGAATATATTGATAGCGTAAATAGATTGGATGACTGCCACCTACCACCACGAGATGCATTCTACAGCAATTTGACCGGTGAGACTGTAAGTGAGAACGAATACGGTCATGCTGTGGATGTATGGGATCGATTTTCTATTCAAACGTTAGGTGAATATAGCGACTTATACCTGAAGACCGATGTTTTGTTACTGGCCGACGTTTTCGAGAAATTTCGTAATACCTGCATCGAAAGTTACAGACTCGACGCCGCGTATTACTATACTCTTCCCGGATACACCGGGGATGCAATGTTAAAGCATACAAACATTAACTTCGAATTGCTCAACGACGTTGACATGGTGTTATTTGTTGAACGGGGTATACGCGGTGGTCTGAGTCAGTGCTCAAACAGGTACGCGCATGCCAATAACAAGTACATGGAATCGTTCGATCCATCAAAGTCTTCATCATACTTGATGTATTTCGATGTAAATAATTTGTATGGATGGGCAATGTGTCAATCATTGCCCTATGCTAATTTCCGATGGATCGATGACTTGTCAACATTCGATTTATCATCGATCGCGCTAGATTCCCCGACAGGCTACATTCTTGAGGTTGACTTAGAGTACCCAGAATGTCTACATGATGCGCACATGGACTTGCCGTTTTGTTCAACACATGGTAAACCACCTGGTAAGCAACACGAAAAACTGCTTGCAACCGTGAATAACAAGGAACGGTATGTTATTCATTATCGCAATCTGCAGCAGAGTGTACGCTATGGTCTCAAAATAAAAAAAATTCACAGAATACTGCAATTCTCCCAATCACCCTGGCTACGAACATATATTGAGCTTAATACACAGTTCCGAACCCAAGCGAAGAATGAATTCGAAAAAATCTCTATAAATTGATGAATAATGCAGTGTTTGGGAAAACTATGGAAAATGTGCGCAATCATGTAGACGTTAAGCTTTTGACACGGTGGGAGGGCAGGTACGGTGCAGAGGCAATGATTGCAAAACCAAATTTTCATAGCCGGAGCGTTTTTTCAGAAAACCTTATTGCTGTCGAATTTCGCAAACTGGAGGTGAAATTCAATAAGCCGATATATGTGGGTATGTGCATACTCGACATATCGAAGACATGTTTATATGACTTTCATCATGAGTATATGGTGCCTCTGTATAAAGACAAATGTACGGTGTTGTACACCGATACGGACAGCCTCATATACAACATTGAGTGTGAGGATGTGTATGATGATATGAAGCGCAACATTCATCGTTTCGATACTGGCGACTATCCTGCGGATAATGGGTATGATATACCGCTTGTCAACAAAAAAGTCCCGGGACTAATGAAAGACGAAAATAATGGTCGGATAATGACGGAATTCGTCGGGCTTAGAGCAAAAATGTATGCGGTGCGAGTCGATGGCAAAGACGATACAAAGAAAGTAAAAGGTGTTAAGAGTAACATCGTTGCAAGAACGATCTCATTCGAGGATTACACGAAATGCTTAAACGAACAAATCGAAATGACTCGCCAACAATCGTGCATAAGATCGAAGTTACATGAAGTGTTAACCATGAACGAGACAAAAATTGCTCTAAGCCCGCACGATGACAAACGGTATATCATACCCGGAACCACGAAAACGTTACCGTGGGGGCATTTTAGGATACAGTCGTAGCATGTATTTTGTAATGTTTTATGAATAATCGACTCTATAAATAATTGTGTTGTAAATAATGAATTGGTTTATCGATTTTTTCAATTGAAGAAATATAAAACATTCTTTATTGTTTGCTACAAATCAGATTTGCTTATCCAACTATTGTGGGTACTATCGAAGCCCAACCATTTTACAAACATTCGATTACCACGCATATTCAATACTTTTTCAATGAGATAAATATCAGGATGTTGAACTTTAAGTAGCTCCTGATCGTAGAAACCATCTGCAATGGGTTCATCGTCATAGTCCTTGAGATAAAATGTTACAGGTTTCGTGTTTTTCACTCTATATATGGTAAATATTTCCGTTGTCCAGTTCGGTGTGTAACCCTTTTCGAAAACACTCTTGAATTTACTGATTCTTACTTTATCGCCAATTTTGAATTTTGATGTCGATGACTTTTTCAATGGAGTCTTATGATAAACATGTTGTAGTAGCTGTTTCTCATTTTCAGCGTTGACATTTCTCGGTTTCATCTTAATCGTGCGGTGCACGGAATCATTATACTCGGCTACTAATTTATCAACTATATCGATCCACCTATAATTACCACGAATACTAAATTGTACCCACATCTTATTTTTCAATGTACGATTAAAACGCTCGCAAATGGAAGCTTCATTCTTCCATCGTCGACAAATTTATCAAAATTTATTACGGGAAGCTCGCCTCCGAAAGTTTGTTTCTTGGACGCCATCTCACACACGACTAATGGAAAATCAATATAAAAAGGCATTTTATAGGGATTGTCCATCAGTCGAGTATTGTCCTTAGTCATGATCGTTCATGGCAAGAGCGGTGAAGGTTTTGTCAACCAACTAATCAACAAACTCCCTGTTGAACTACATTTGCCTGGGTACCAGTATTGTGGGCCGGGTACAAAGCTGGCTAAGCGCCTTGCTCGTGGTGATCAGGGAATTAATCCGTTAGACACGGCTTGCAAACAACACGACATTGCATATTCAAAAAATCCAGATAACCTTGAAGCGAGACATTCAGCAGATAAAGTGTTGGCCGAACAAGCTTGGCACCGCGTTACCGCTAAAGACGCTAGCATCGGCGAGAAAGCAAGTGCTTGGAGTGTGTCAAATATTATGCAGACAAAGAGAAAATTTGGCATGGGGATGAAGGGAGCACGTAAGGGCGGCGTTTGTTTGAAAAAAATTATTCGTGCTGCGAAGAAAACGATGATTCAAAGTAATGATCCGCATACGGTTATCAAATCGGCTCTAAAGGGTGCTCGTATAGCGGTAAAGACTGAAGGTGGTAAAGTGCGCGCACCGCGGGTTCTACCTATACCTCATAAAATTGGTGGTTTATTGCCGTTTCTGATACCTATATTTGCGGGTCTCAGCGCTGCTGGGGCTTTGTCAGGTGGTGCGGCTGGTATAGCCAAAGCTGTAAATGCTGCTCAAGCGGCTAAACGTGAATTGAATGAAAGTAAACGACATAATCGAACAATTGAAGCGATTGCTTTGGGTAGAGGGTTACATCTGAAACCGTATAAGCAAGGATTGGGTCTTCATATCAAGCCAAAAAACGTCAAGTAACGCTACCACACCGGCCGTTGACCGACATCGACCTACTCAAATATGCAAGAGTCGTGAAGGTTCCACATTTCCGTGGCGTGTACATGCGGGATACATTACCAATGAGCGGGCCACTCAAATATGAATCAGCGATTGTGAACTTGGATGAAAATGTTGGCCCTGGCACACACTGGGTTGCCTACAAAAAGACTGGATGGAAAGTCATGTACTTTGATAGTTTCGGCGATCTTCCACCACCATCTGAACTCATGAGATATTTTGGTGTAGGTAGCGTGAACTATAATTATAAGAGATATCAAGAATATAATACGATTGAATGCGGACATCTATGTCTCAAGTTTCTTTGTCAACAATTACGATACAAAGACAAATACATGTTATATATACGTGGAGTATAAGGCTGAGAGTTTAGTTGTCAAAGTACCAGCGTCATGGAAGATAGTTTAACATTGACCATATCTGGATCGTCATCCATACTCGAGGCGCAATACTTTCCCCCTATAGAACTCTCACCAAACAAAAATTATACTCTCGGTCTCGTGGAATTACTAACATTCAACTCTATTCCCAATATAGACATTAACCACAACAAACTTTACGTGGGAGATGAGGTGTTGACAATACCTACGGGTAGCTATGAAATAGAGGATATTGATACATTTGCGCAAGCCGAGCTGTCACGAAAAAACATCAAAATCAACATCAAGCCTAATAATAATACTTTGCGCAGTGAAATCGAGTGTGATCATGGTGTAAATTTTGAGCCTGAAGATTCGATCGGACATCTACTGGGCTTCACAGCACGTAAATTGGAAGCGAATAAAAGACACGAATCTGATCTTCCAGTAGCCATTCTCAAAGTGAACGCCCTACGAGTTGAGTGCAATATAACCGCTGGTGCCTATATTAACGGACAAAAAGTGCACACTATTCATGAATTTTTTCCATCGGTCCCTGCAGGATATAAAATCATTGAGGTTCCATCACACGTCATTTATCTACCAATCACAAGCCGAACGATAGACACAATACAACTTCGAATAGTGGATCAGGACGGTGACTTGGTGAATTTCCGCGGTGAAGTACTCACAATACGGCTGCATATAAAATCATAATGGGTATAGTCTTTAATAGAGTCACTAATAACACTAAACAACCATGGGTAAAAACAATCAGTCGTCGGCCTGCACCCAAAGTGCTCACACCTCAAAACGTGCTACTCTCGAAGAATTTGGATCTAAAAGTGCGTGGGGACAGCGTGTAAAACATTATCTATTTTATGCTTTGTGCATCTGCTGCGTGCAATGGAAGAAGAAATCGTAAACATTCAGGAGCCCGTAGTCTTCGACGAATCCATAATACATTGTGAAATTCACGCTCATCAACCATATGCATCTTCGACCTTTAATAACAGCGATGAAATACGTATTGCCATTCAAAATCAAGATCTATCCATCCTGCCAAGCAAAAGTTCCTTGCACATCTGTGGAAAATTATCTAAGCGTGATGGGATGCCAACCTCTGCCACAAGTCTCGTCAACAATGCCATCTGCCATTTGTTTGAAGAAGTGCGATATGAGTTGAATGCCATAGAAATCGATCGTAATAAGAATGTCGGTATTACGAGTGTAATTAAAGGATATTCGTCTCTTAGTCCAGCTAAGAGCTCTATGCTCGAGAACACGGGATGGCTCGATGTTGAAGAGACGAAGCAGATTGTTGATGTATCGGGAAATTTTGATGTGTGTATACCACTGAGCATGCTGCTTGGATTTGCCGAAATTATCGGAAAATTGTGGTAAATGCCAAGCATGAGCTAATTCTTACGAGATCGAAGACTGATGATAATGCCATCATGCAAACAGCTCCCGAAGACTACAAACTCGTATTGCATAAAATCGAATGGCTTGTACCGTATGTAACAGTCTCAGATCAACGAAAAATTCAGCTATTGAAATTTCTCGCCAAAGATGCACCAATTTCCATGAGTTTTCGAACGTGGGAATTGTATGAATATCCACTACTCCCCGTCACCTCTAAGCATGTGTGGTCTGTCAAGACTTCCAATCAGTTGGAGAAACCACGATATGTCATTCTCGCGCTGCAGACGGGGCGAAAAAATATGAAAGAGAGGAATGCGAGCCACTTTGATCATTGCAACATCAGCGATGTCAAGCTATACCTAAACTCCCAATGCTATCCATATGGAAATCTAAACCTAAATATCAATCAAAATCAGTATGCTTTACTCTACGAGATGTATACAAACTTTCAATTCACCTATCACAACAAAGAATCTGAACCATGGCTAAATAAGACGGAATTCTTAGAAAAAGCCCCCCTCGCCATCATTGACTGCTCAAAGCAAAATGATTCTCTTAAGGCCGGCCCCGTGGATGTGCGTCTCGAATTTGAATTGAAAACGAATATTCCGCCAAAAACTGCTGCATTCTGTTTAATCCTCCATGATCGTATTGTCGAATACAATCCGATTAGTGGTGCGGTTAAAAAATTGGTATAAATCTTGTCAACTGTTTGCGGACTCTTCAGTCAATATGGAGTTGGTCGTCGATGTGCAGGGGTTCAAGAGACCCATCAACGATTTTGTCTTGAAGGAGATTTCCATCATCAGACTCCACGACAAGAAGGCTGAACCGCTGACGTTTTTCTTCAACGCACCATCTGCATGGGACTCGTTACCAGACAAATACAAAAAGACAAACAAATGGTTGGAACGCAATTTTCATGGATTACGATGGGATCACGGTGATATACCATACGAGGCAGCTAGAACGATAATTCGAACCATCTTGCAAGGAGCTCCTACCATCTACGTGAAGGGATTCGAAAAATGCTCATGGATTTCAAGATTCACGGATCCTGCAACCAAAATTGTTGACTTGGAGACCCTGGACTGTCCCTCGCTGCAGAACTTGTCAAACATCTCCGACTTTGAATGTCCCCATCATTTCTTCAATATGAAATACAATTGCGCCAATGCGAATGTAAAATCGCTGAAAATCTGGCTGAGTGTATACGAAGCGCTGCGAGAGCGGAGGATTTTAAAAACATTTTTAAATAAACAAAACATTTTGATATATATCTTTTTCGATTGTATTTATTCTTACATCCAACAGCAACGTGGAACATTTTTATATTCAATGAAAGCTATCCTTTATACATTGTTGTGAGCATGTTGAAAACTCAACGATATTAGCGACCGATGATCCCATTGAACTCATCATTTCCCACCAGCACAATGGTGTGCTCACTGTTTATTGAACGCGATGCTGCTGTATTGTCCGCCATAATAGTTCATGTATAGTTCATGTATAGTGCGTCATTGCGAGCCATTTCCAATATATTCTCGAACATCTTTGGACCGTGACTGAAGGCCTTCATGAGCCGTGCTGGTAAGAAGACGGCGAACTCGTCCATGATGTCCACTACGTAACGCTTTGCTAATTTGCTATGGGCAGCCCTCGTGTTGGAGATTGGATAACACGATGGAACCTTGAGACAGCTTCTTGGTTGGGAAGAATTCCGCCGTTTTGCTGACAATGAGAAATCCATTTTTCATCGACGAAACAACTTCAAATGTTTTGAGGAAGGTTTATTTTTTCTTACAAATAGTATTGTCTCCCTCACAACACTTTTCACAATTCCGTTGCGGAGGTGGGGGGCCATCAATATGATCCAACATCTCAGGTGTATTGTAATGCTTCATGCATGGAAGATATGATAATATTTCACCGTCGTTCAATGATGTTCCGGCAAACGATCCCACAGCATATCAATGTGTCGACTCCAATATTTTATGAGCAAGGTCTTTGGAACGTGTTCGATCATTCTTCGTCAAGTCCCGCGGGTTCTTGGCTGGGTGCACTGCATACATACTCGCACATGCAAACATCTCGACGGTATCTTTCGGAATGAATACAAGACCGAATGCAATGTAATTTTATAAGGGCCTCCGTTACTATAGCTGCATAAAAAGTTTATCGGTAAAGTCTCATTTGACATCTAGCAGTAAAATTGCATTAAGTTGCCGAGAGTGTATCATAGACGCTGGCTTTCACATGCATATCCGCATGTTTTAGAGAAATTTTCCTCCATTGTCTGGAAACGATTCACCTGTATCAATAACGCCACCTTAGAAAATTGTCGCATCATCTACAACGTCCCCTGGCTGCCGGTGCCCCCTTGACCCGCGCCAACAACCGTTATCCCCTCTCCATGAACCCCCGTGTTTTTGGGCATTCTCTCCCATCGCGTGACGTCACTCTCCGCACCTCTCTCCGCGAGCCGCAAATCGCCCTCCCCCAATTCCCCAAACGGGCCCTAGACCTTCGCGCGACAGCCAGACACCTCCCTCCCCTTGCTATAGGCTCCTCACCCCCTCCCCTTCACCGCATACTCCACGCCACACACTTCCCCCACCACATGATCAAACCCCTCCCCTTACCCTCGTCCCGGACTCCCCCATCCCCGCACCCCCCTCACCCACACTTTATCCAGAATCCCCCTAGTTCTACTACTGTAGTATTTTTTTACTCCAAACCCTCCTTGTAAGTGTATTGTGATCCCTTTCTAGAGATGTTCAAATATCCCTCCATTCATTTTTAAACATGCCCGAACTCTTCTCGCGATTACGTTTTTTAATATCAAGATCTGAAAGGTAAGCGAAATTGAAGAAAACATGATTGGTACTACTGACATAGTCTGACTTTGCGGAGTTCTCTTACGCACTTTTGTACTTTTGAGACATTACGTAGAAGGAAAATCAACATTTTTTGAAATTCAACCGTTCTTAAATCAGAGAAAAATTCTGAGATTGAGCAACAATGGCGGATTTCAGACTCAACGAAATTGTTGATATGCTCCTCATTTTAGGGAGATGTCGGGGCAATTACTTACGCGCCGAAAATTTGTATCGACGCGAATATCCTCATCGTCGTCACCCATCACGGCAGACAATCCGAACCATCGAACGGCGAGCCAGGGCAGGTCGGATGATCCGCCACCGTCGACGTTACCAAAACGTCAACGATTTTGGTGACTTGCATAAGGCTCGAAACATGGCTATTTTAGCCATGATAGCAATTGATCCTCATTTGAGTGTTCGAGCGATCTCGGAACGATTGGGGTTTGCCAGATCCACAGTGCACCGAGTATTAAGAGGTGCTAAACTTCACCCGTACCGGGTACAATTCCACCAAGACACTCCTAATCCTGATCCGTTGCGAAGGGTGGCGTTTTGTCGGTGGGCGTTGAGACAAATCGAGCGATCTAGAAACTTTTTTCGGTACGTTATGTTCACCGACGAATCCACATTTAACAGCCGCGGTCAAGTGAACCGTTGGAACTTCCGATACTGGTCCGATCAGTACCCACATTGGTTGAGACAGATCGATCACCAGCATCGATGGAGTTTAAACGTTTGGTGTGGTATTGTCGACGGGCAAATAATAGGTCCCCATTTCTTTGAAGAAAGTGTGAACACTGTCCGTTACCTCGATTTTTTGGAAAATAAACTGCCCCTTTTGCTAGAAGATATGGATTTGGAAACACGTCAACAGATGTGGTTCCAGCAAGATGGTGCACCCGCTCACTGGGCTCGTGTTGTTCGAAATCATCTGGATGCAACATTCGGTCAACGGTGGATTGGTCGCGACGGTCCTATAAATTGGCCTCCAAGGTCACCAGATCTTACATCTCCTGATTTTTTTTTTGTGGGGTTACTTAAAAGATGCCGTCTACCGTCAAGCTCCAACAACACGGGAGAATACGAAGGAGCGAATAAGAGCTGCCTGCCGTGCAATCCCGAGAGATGTTCTTCTGCGCACAGTAGACAGTTTCGCGAGAAAGGTTCAGGCATGTTTAAACATGAATGGAGGGATATTTGAACATTTATAGAAAGGGATCAGAGTACACTTACAAGGAGGGTTTGGAGTAAAAAAATACTGCGGTAGTTACGAACCGCAGAGACCTAATCCTTGTGAGTGTTCCATACGCACGCACATGCACACACACACACACACACGCACACACACACAAAACGGCCCTTCTCAGGGCCAGGAATGCTAGACAGACAACCTCCACGTGGTGTATTCTGGGTAACGCGAATGGTCTGCAACAGACTCAGCCATGCAACTTCCTACGCTTTGGCTAACGCAAATGCCGGTGGTAGGGACAATTAGACTAAATGTCTCACGGCAAGCCGCTCAATGTTGTATTTTCGAATGTATGACCACTTGAACAAAAAAAGAATCAAATTTTTTTGTTGAAAATTTTTTTTTTTTTTTGTTTTTAAATTTGGACAATATTTCATGAGAAAATTTTGGAGGAAAGTCGATGAAAAATAGTTTTTTTCCATTTTAATAGCGTTTGTGCCATTTTCAGGCCCAAAAACGTGTTTCTTTAAATCCTTGACGAACTTTCATCACGATGGGTAGAAAAACACACACACACACACACACACACACACACACACACACACACACACACACACACACATCCTGGATACATCAGAAATAATTGAAAATGATGTTCTCACTTGAAAACTATGAACTGTATCAAAAAATTTTTTCAACAAAAGTTTTTAGTTTTCAGCTCACAATTTTTTTGGCAATAAAAAAAAGTTATGTTTCCGTTTGAAAAAAACATGTCAGCCTTTGTAACGCCGCCATTTCGAATTTTGGCTCCTCAAATAAATTTTTTTCAAACGTCCCCCTTCAATCCCTAGAAGTTTTGTTCCACACAATATTTCGTCCGAGCAATATTTTTCGAGAAAATTCAGGTGTAAGATTAAAATGGGACACCCTGTATAATAATTATTTCCTTTCTCATTTACAGATGGAAAATCAGATGAAACACCTCAAGTGTCAAGTGACTAACCTCACTTTTATTACACTGACCGAAAACCGAAAAAAAACGGTCAAGTGACTAACGTAATTTTTATTTCAGTGACCAAAAACCGAAAAAAAACCAGCCAAGTGACTAATCTCACTTTTATTTCAGTGACCAAAAACCGAAAAATAACGGTCAAGTGACTAACCTAAAAAAAAAACAGTGTTCGGTCATTGTTCAGTCACTTTTTTCGGTTCCAAAAGGGCAGGAAATGACCGTGACCTAAATAAGATCATTTTGACCAATTTTTGGTCTTTTTTTTAGGTCTCCCAATCCACTAGGGTAGGCAAATTTCGTTAATTTGAAGCGATACATGAAGGGGACGGCTTTTTTCCCCTTAACTATCCCTGTGGGGTAGACATCTGCTGTCCAGAAAAGTGTGCACTCGTGGAGGTGAAAGCTAGCCAGGCTCGCCAATCATTGACTTTCGCGATCTCTACAGAACAGCGTCTAGGTCATGGAGACTGAACTGGCGTATTATACAGAGCATCATAGAGTTTTCAATATATGTTACCGCGTGTTCCAGTATGTATGAAGTCTGTCACGAATCATAGGGCTCTTCGCAGAGCAACATCAAACCTATTCAAGTGACACTTGAAGCTTTACAATACTTACCAAATCAGCTATATTCTTAAGGCATTTTTTTTCTACGTCGACGTTCGAAGCCACCCTCCGAGCATAGGGAACATTTTGAAAAAATAACATTCCGCTCAAGTAATGTCTTGACTATCCGAAACACATATACGAAAACGAGGTATTTATTACAATTTTTTTTTTGCCTTTTATTTATATTATTTTATTTTTATTTATTTATTCATTTTTTTTGCTCCCGTTGAACCCCGACCGGCTCGTTCTGTGTATGAATTTATTTTTCATGCTTTCCGCGATAAATGATATCAACGTGATATTAAAAAACTCTGGTGGAGGTGATTTTATTACATTTTCCGAGCTAGAAGGGAACGACAAAAATATTTTCTGATGGGAGACCGTTTTTAATCATCGGCAGCGCTCAAAAGTGGCCACACTTTGAATGAAGCAGTGAGTTAACATATCTCTCTGGGAAGACTTTTCAACTCGTTAATATGGAGAACAACAATCAACCATCAAAAGAAATCTTGCACAACCAAGCCACGCTCCTAAGTTCGATCGACGACTTTGCTGTGTGGAGGCAACAGATCGTCGAGTTCATTGAAGTACTGAAGACGCAATGCCGAATTAAGCGCCAACGATTATCAACTAAACATCAATAGTCATTGATAGGCCAAATACCGCATCTGGAAGGATTGAAGTATTCCATGTACAGGCATTTTATATGCATGGGTGTAGGACACAGCGGTGATGGGTTAATGTGGCGAGAACTCGACTTGCACGCGTGATAGTCTATACTTTAACCCCGGCTCGATGAATTTCAACAACGTGGAAGTGGTTGAGCTTTACGAAAAATACGTAATCTTACAATAAATGTGAATAAGTATATATCAATACGCGTTGAATGGTATATCCCATTGCCACGGGAAATAATGATTATGAGATCTGCGATTAATGTGCAATCAAGAGATAATACACGTTTCGCATGGGTGACAGTCACAGGTTTATACCCAGCTGAACGAAACAGTGACCACGGATCTTCTTACATGCATTATTCAACGGTATTGAATCTATCGAATATTGGATTCCCAGTAACTATAGGTGAAATAAAAAATAAAAAAATTGTGCTTGAAAACAATTTATCCATCAATGTGTATACCACCGAAGAAGACATTGCTCCGATACGCGTGGCTCAACATAAGAAGAAGAAGAAAAGCATATCAATTTGCTATACATACAAGATACCGAAGATAGCAATGCATAACATATCACATAGATAAAGAACCTATCAAGCCTCGTGAGCGCAGAACAGAGGCAGCCATTAAAAAATATGTATATGCCATCGGTGTGTGAAGTTAACACAATTACTATACCGTCATATGTGCTAGACGAATTAAACAACAATCCAGTATTTCGCAAGTGTCTGCATTACTTTAGATCAACGGATAAACTACAATCACATGAGATCGATTATGGAGCAATAAAGCACTGCGCCATCCGACTATCAAATGATACCAATAAGTGGTTCCAAATCATCAACTCCAATCGGAAAGCAATACATCCATTCACTGTAGATGCCTATTTGGAGTGTTTTTTTTTACTAATTATAGAGAGAAGATGAGAGTGTGCAAAGACCGGCCCCCTGACACTGGCCGCTGAAATCGGCTCGGGAAATGTAGCTCGGAATTGTCACCGAGTTTTACCGCTTATAGCGCTGGTAGGTACAAGACTGCTGTAATGGGATCTGGAGAGGGGATGGGTTGGCCTGTAGAGTGTAGGGGGTACCTGTAGTAGGGGGGGGCCTGTAGTAGGGCAACACAAAAATATGAATAATTTACAATATTTAAAACCGCTGTAATGAGAGGAAGGGGGGGGCGTGTAGGTTAGTCACATTACCTGACTATGATTTTTTGAAGTTTTACAACATATATGGTGATAGTAAGCATACAAGTTAATACGAAGATGTCAAAAATAACAAGGGTGCAGGGCAACATGGAAAATCTGAATAAATACCATTGTGATTACTGCACGAAAAAACCACTAAGCACTCCCCATACTAAACTATATTTATAATTTTTTGGGTGATAAGGTTTACACGGTTTACACGAATTCGTTTACGCAAAGATAACCTCGAACGCTCAAATGAAACAACACCAATGGCTGTATGACGTATAGCGCCGGAGAAGGGGAAATCTCAGGCAGTCACGTCAGTGCCCGAGCCACGTACAAGGCGCTAGCAGAATTAAGAAACGGCTACAAAACGCGAATCGTTTCGTCGTATGGGAAAAGCGGCCAGTGTCAGGGGACTGGCAAAGACTGATGGGAAGAACGTAGCAGAGGATATGTATCAATATCATGAAGCATTTACTATTGATTGCCACATGTGTTTTTCATATGATGAATCGCTATCATAGTATCGACCACATCACAGCACCGATTTCATATCATAGTTCGTAACAGAACTGGAAAAACTAGTGCTGTGCATAAAATACATTTTCTACGAAAATTAATGCTCGTCACGACTTAATTCTAATACCTTCACGCTATGGCAATAATTGTGCATTCAGTCATCATCAACCACTAGATGTAGAAGTTGAATTACTCAAGATACAATGGCATATGCCCCACATAAGATCAATCAAAGGTGAGATCAATAAATTATCATTACTTCGAACATTGGAAAATGGGCGATACTTGAATATGAGTTTTCGCTCTTGGGATCTATACGGCTGTCCATCGCTTCAAAGCACAACGAAACATTCATGGACCGCAAAAGCTGCCTCCCAACTAGAGAAACTAAAATATGTAACTGGTGCGGTGCAGACTGGTAAAAAGATGATGTATGGTAAAGGACATTATATTATTCACCGACTGCAAAATCACAAGTGCTAAACTTTATCCCAATTCAGAATTCTTTTCTCAAGATGATTCGAATTAGGACTTCGAAAAAGTTTCGACATTTTGTTCAATATGTACTCTCGATTTTGTAAATACCATTGTGACTGCAATAGTGATCGTTCTTTACTAGCCATCGCCAAGTCTTAATGTAACGGCCCTCCCACGGTTAATGATTGATCACATCAGAACGAGCCTGTAAAAAAATGCTACCGTAGATGTGTGAATAGAGTTCGAATGCAAAGAACATTCACCACTGAGTACAACTGCATATTGTTTTAATCTTACATGATCGCATTGTTGAATATTGTCCATTGACCGACATTATCCATAAAATTGCATAGATCGGCAAAATCTGCGAGGTACGAAGCATCATGGTTGATGTGCAATAATCATGGTCTAAAGTGGGCATATGGAAACGTTCCATAAAGCATGGCTGAAGGTTCAATAACAGCTGGAGTTGAAGGTTTAACGGACGGCGATATGTGTCCTATCATATATGTTGAGGGTAATGAAAAACGAGAATGGCTAGCTGATATAATAAATATGAAAAATGAGCTATTTATTGAGTCGTTGAATATAGACGTTGACGATATGGATGTCTCAATAAATTAGATGGAAGTTTTACTCTACGATGTGAAAAGCATAAAAACAGTTGTGCCTTACAAAATGTATTTAAAATATTTAATTAGTGGCTGAATCATAAAGATTCATGCAAATAAAAGAAATGTAACATTATGTACGTTTTATTCTCCTCACCCCGTACTTAGTTATATCCGCATCACCTGATATCGGATTGTGCAACTGAATACAATATTACTTTCGAATGTGAAACTCATTTTTTAAAATGGAATTTGATTGAAAATAAATGAATATAATCGCCCAATGATAATCGAAGACATTTATCAGTATACGTTCATTAGATGTTCGTGAACCGTTTGTTTGAAGTTTGCGAGGCATTCGAAGATTTTTCGATATTCGTTCGTGAAACGTTCCATAGACTTCCAAAGACATTCATAAGACGTTCGAAGCCATTTAAGAGACGATAGAAAACATTGACAAGGCGTTTGAAGACACGCATGAAGGGTTCAAAGAGTTTCAAAAGACTTTCTACGACGCTCCTGAGGCGTTTGAAGATGTTCGTGAGACATTCGAGAGACTTTCGAAAACGTTCATAAGACGTTTGAAGACATTCATGCAAGGTGTGAAGACCTTCGGAGACTTTCGAAGACGTTCAAGAGATCTGCGACGATATTTATAATACGTTTAAAGACATCGATGAGGGGTTCGAAGACGTTTAAGAGACTTTAAAAGACATTCACAAGGGGTTTTAAGACGTTCAAAAAAACTTTCGAATACGTTCAAGAGACCTTCGACGACATTCATAACACGTTTGAAGACATTCACGAGGGGTTTTTCCAAAACACATTCATAATACGTTCGAAGACATTCAAGAGACGTTCGAAAACATTCATAAGACGTTTGAATACACGCATGAGGGGTTCAAAGAGTTTAAAGAGACTTTCTACGACGATCATGAGACGTTTGATGACGTTCGTGAGACATTCAAGAAACTTTCGAAAACGTTCATAAGAAGTTTGAAGACATTCATGAGAGGTGCGAAGACCTTCAGAGACTTTCGAAGACATTCAAGAGATCTTTGACAATATTTATAATACGTTTGAAGACATTGATGAGGGGTTCGACGACGCTTGAGAGACTTTCAAAGACATTCACGAGGAGTTTGAAGATGTTGAAGAAACTTTCGAATGCGTTCAAGAGACTTTCGGAGACATTCATAATACGTTTGAAGACATTCATGAGGGGTTCGAAGATGCTCGAGAGACTTTCAAAGACATTTCCGAGGGGTTCGAAGACGTTCAAGAGACTTTCGACGGCATACATAATACGTTTGAAGACATTCATGTGGGGTTCCAAGACGCTTGAGAGACTTTCAAAGACATTCCCGAGAGGTGCGAAGACATTCAGAGACTTTCGAAGATATTCAAGAGTGCTTTGACAATATTCATAATACGTTTGAAGACATTGATGAGGGGATCGACGATGTTTTAGAGACTTTCAAAGACATTCACGAAGAGTTTGAAGATGTTAAAATAACTTTCGAATACGTTCTAGAGACTTTCGACGACATTCACAATGCGTTTGAAGACATTCATGAGGGGTTCGGAGACGCTTGAGAGACTTTCGAAGACATTCACAAGGGGTTCGAAGACGTTCAAGAGACTTTCTACGACGATCATGAGACGTTTGAAAATGTTCGTGAGACATTCAAAAGACTTTCGAAAACGTTCATAAGAAGTTTGAAGACATTTATGAGAGGTGCGAAGACCTTCAGAGACTTTCGAAGACATTCAAGAGATCTTTAACGATATACATAATACGTTTGACGACATCGATAGGGGGGTTCGACGACGTTTTAGAGACTTTCAAAGACATTCACGAGGGGTTTGAAGACGTTCAAGAAACTTTCAATTCCGTTCAAGAGACTTTCGACGACATTCATAATACGTTTGAAGACATGCATGAGGCCTCCAAAGAGTTTCAAGAGACTTTCTACGACGATCATGAGACGTATGAAGATGTTCGTGAGACATTCAAAAGGCTTTCGAAAACGTTCATAAGCAGTTTGAAGACATTCATGAGAGGTGCGAAGACCTTCAGAGACTTTCGAAGACATTCAAGAGATCTTTAACGATATTCATAATACGTTTGACGACATCGATAGGGGGGTTCGACGACGTTTTAGAGACTTTCAAAGACATTCACGAGGGGTTTGAAGATGTTCAAGAAACTTTCGAATACGTTCAAGAGACTTTCGACCACATTCATAATACGTTTGAAGATTATGACACCCCTTCAACATGCTGAATAAGACGATAGAAGTACAGATTCGCATGAATTAAGGCCATGTGCCACACGCCAGAAAATTTCGACGCGGCCTCTCGTTACGTCGGTAGCGCAGATCTCGTAGTTTTTAGCTACGAGTCGCTACCGATGGACAGCACAGTGATTGCGAATTCGGTCTCGATGCTTCGCACTGAGCGAAGAGTCGAAGCCAAATAAACGGCGATCGCTGAGCGCGCGCGTATGTGTGTGTGTTTGCTACGCCGCGGCAACCGCGTGGAGAAAGAACGAATACATTCTCGCACGCCGTTCGGTCGTACGCAAGCACCTTATGTCTATGTGTGTATCACACAATTCATACAACTAGCGACCATACAGGTAGCGACCGTGGTACGCTTGTATTGGAAGCATGCGCTCGCTCGGCAGGAGAGCGGTGAAACTTTGTTGCATTTTACTTTGTATATGCAGCCATCGAATCGATTTTTTTTCGACGACGGCCACAACCAAAAGACTCAGGCATTTTCCCATACTTATTTATATCATTTAAACAAATAAGCTCGAGCACAATTTGTAACATCGATGCTGCTTATCGTTAACGATATCGATCCCTGCCAAAATTTTGAGCGACCGAAATTGCTCGAGACTCACTCTACAAAAGAGTGGTAAAATTTTGCAATGCGCATTATTTAAACAAATGCGTTCAGCATTTTTATCTCTACCAGGGTTCATATTTGGCAGCATTTTTGCTGGTCAGCTTCTCGAACAATCAAGATCGCTAGCCTCGCTCTACGGAAGAGCGGTGAAATTTTGCGATCGCGCATTGTTTAAACAAATGCCCTCGAATCGATTTTTTTGTCGACGGCGGTCATCGGTGGAAATTTCTTTATGCTTGAACTTTCTAGCAAACAGGGTTTGCTAGAGACTCGTATGGTGGAAGGGTGCTAGCATTTTCCCATTCTTTTTTAATTAATTTAAACAAATAAGCTCAAAGACTATTTGGCATCTCGATGTCGCTCATCGTCGACGAATTCAATCTCTGCTAATATCTCGAGTCTCGACCGAGATCGCTCGAGACTCACTCTACAAAAGAGTTGTAAAATTTTACAATGCTCTTTGTTTAAACAATTACGATCGGCATTTTTTTCTCTGCCATGGCTTATCTTCGGCAGGTTGTCTGCGGCCGACCAAATTCGCGAGCGAACGTGTTCGACCGGGTCTCACTCTGCGAAAGAGTGGTAAAATTTTATTATTGCTGCAAAAAAATACGTTTAGCATTTTTTCTCTCTGCCGGAATTCATCTTCGGCAGGTTTCTCCAAAGATCGATTTTTTTAGCAATGACGATCGGAGAAGTCTCGCTCTACAGAAGAGCGGTAAAATTTTACTATCGCGAATTGTTTAGAGGTCATCGGTGTGAAATTTTCGAAAAATCGTTTTGTTGGAAGCTTTTTTAAAAAATCTTCGGAAACTTGAAAAATGTTACGTTGCTCTTTGTTCAAACAATTGGGATCGGCATTTTTTTCTCCGCCATGGCTTATCTTCGGCAGGTTGTCTGCGGCCGACCAAATTCGCGAGCGAACGAGATCGACCGGGTCTCACTCTGCGAAAGAGTGGTAAAATTGTATTATTACTAAATTATTTCTAATTATGCTTAAAAAAAATCGTTTAGCATTTTTTCTCTCTGCCGGAATTCATCTTCGGCAGGTTTCTCCAAAGATCGAATTATCTAGCAATGACGATCGGAGAAGTCTCGCTCTACAATAGAGCGGTAAAATTTTACAATCGCAAATTGTTTAGAGGTCATCGGTGTAAAATTTTCGAAAAATCGTTTTGTTGGAAGCACTTTACAAAAATCCTTGGAAACTTAAAAAATGTTACAATGCTCTTTGTTTAAACAATTGCGATTGGCGTTTTTTTCTCTGCCATGGCTTATCTTCGGCAGGTTGTCTGCGGCCGACCAAATTCGCGAGCGAACGAGATCAACCGGCTCTCACTCTGCGAAAGAGTGATAACATTTTATTATTACTAAATTATTTCTAATTATGCTAAAAAAAAATCGTTTACCATTTTTTCTCTCTGCCGGAATTCATCTTCGGCAGGTTTCTCCAAAGATCGAATTTTCTAGCAATGACTAGAAAATTCTTCGACTATCTTCGGCAGGTTGGCTGCGGCCGACCAAATTCGCGAGCGAACGAGATCGACCGAGTCTCACTTCGCGAAAGAGTGGTAAAATATTATAATTATTGTTAAAATAAATACGTTTAGAATTTTTTCTTTCTGCCGTGATTTATCTTCGGCAGGTTCCTCCAAGGATCGAATTTTCTAGCAATGACGATCGCAGGAGTCTCGCCCTACAGAAGAGCGGTGAAATTTTACGATCGCGATATGTTTAAAAGAGGACACCGGTGGAAAATTTTCGAAAAATCTTTTTTTTGGAAACACTTAAAAAGTCCTTATAATCTCCAAAAATATGATGAATATTCGTTTATAGCCGAAAAAAAAAAACAGTTTTAAAGTGGTTTTCGAGCTATTTTTATAGGAGAGTGTCCGGCGCTGAAAAGCGTCTTCGGCGATGCCATGCCGGTAGTCGCAATTGTCAACTCTTGTAAGCCTATTATCTATGGGCATAAATTCACCGACTAAAAATAGTTTTATTTTCGACCAAAAGGTGGCATTAGATTACGGAAACAAAACTTCTTCAGGTCTATCGCCTAACCGTTAACTTTACACACGTTTTTCTCCAAACCACGTTTTCGAAATCGGGACGCAGCAGAACTTGAACAATTTTCGTCCCCTCTACCAATCCAATTTCTTCAATTTTTCAAAGTGTTTTTTGAAGCGCTGTATCAATGTAAGAAATGGTCGCATCGAGATGAAAAAAAGCATTATGAAGCTTCAAGTTTCTAGTTTCGAGATCCGTCGTCAAAACAAATTTGTGAGCTACTGTAACCGCGCAATAATAAAAAATAACGAGAAAATTTATTTCCAAATTTTTTGGTTTTTTTTTCAAGGGTCCACGCGCTCGAGAATGTTATTTCAGTTAACCCTTCGAGTGCACACTGGGTCGTTTTGACCCAGTGATTTCTTGCGTGTAAGTACGTATTTTTCAACGTATGCCCCACTTTAAACGAATGTTTTGGCATTTAATTTTCGTTTTCGTCAAAAAATAAGTTTAGGGCCATAAAATATGGATAATTTACTACAAAAAACGTCTCCACAAAAAAAAACCAAAAACGCATATTTACCGGAATACAACGAGTTGAAAAACGCCTTGGGTCAGATTGACCCAATGTGCACTTATAAGTTGGCGGCGGAGGTGTGCACTCGAAGGGTTAAATACATGTATAGGTCAGTTAGCTTGTTTATTCAGCTTTTATTTGATTTTTTTTGTCTCTCCACGACAATTTCTTGCTGAGATATCCGACTTTGAATGTAAAAAGATCCTTCTGTATTCGATCACCATTATCTCAGCAACCAATGATTGCACGGGCAGCTTTGAAAACTTAAATAAATTTCCAACACGACCCTTCCGTTGTTTTTTAGAAAAAAAAAACATTTTTTCACCATTAATATTAATTTGAAAAAGCACCAAAAACTGACTTTTTATGGTTTTTTAGTAAATGTACAATCCTTTAAGTATTGATGGAAAGACTAATGTTGCCCCGTTGTTTATGAGCTTAATGTACCCCCAATAGCTCTGTAAATTTTCAATTTGATCCATCGAACCATTTTTTTCGGTTCGATTCATCAAAGTTTTACAAAACAAAGGAAGAAGTGTATTGTTTTTAAACATCGTGCAATCATCATCAGAATGAAAAAAACTAATTTTCTTCGACTTTTTTCACAACTTTGACCTAGTTGCTTATTAAAGTCAAGAAAAAAAAATTCGAATAATTTCAATTTTTTTTTCTTCAAATTTGTCAAACATTTCAGGAAACAAGACTGACACTCATTTTTACACGATTCGACCTTTGCGCACCATAATTTCACTCATCTTTAATTGCATTAATTAAAAGTTGAAACCCCCTAGCTGTATTCACTAGTCGATCTGAGAACTTGTATGAAATTAATTCTCGATATTTTCTGCGGCGGTTATTAGGGTTACAAAAAAAAATTTATTCCAAAACTGATCTTTTTTTTAAGAAAAAACCAATTAACACTTTTTTAACTAATATTTTATTGATAATTTTTTTCTACGTTTCGGTAAATAAATTAATCTAAAGTTTTGGTAAACTGTCACGGTTTTTATTTTCTGTTCATGCCTAGTTTGAAAAAAAAACTGTTTTCTGGAACCCTAATAACCTTCGTAGAAAATATCAAGAGTTAATCGCATAAATGTTCTCAGATCGACTATTGAATACAGTTTGGGGTTATCAACTTTTAATTAATGAAGTTAAACATGAGTGAAAATATAGTGCGCAAAGGCTGAATCGGGTAAAAAATGAGTCAGTATTGTTTCCTGAAATGTTTTACAAAGTTAAAAGCAATATAGTTAAAAATTGAGATTTTTTGAATTTTTTTTCTTAAGGTATTCCTTTCGCGGAGGGCCGTATTTTGTGGGGGCATAAGCAGGGTCTTCTAAATCGTCGGAAAATTACAATTGCGCTTAAAAAAAAATAAGTTAGAATGGATTATTATACACAACGATAAACTAGAATAACACATTTCGTGCAAATTTAGTAGATTGAGACATTTTTACATTTATTTGAAACGTCACGGCTACGAAAATTTATCTCTTAGTCACATTTTTCCAAATTTTAACATTATTATTTTCTTTAAACGTTCGGTGACCCTCTGTTTTTATTTTCGTTGCGGAATCTTTAGATTTTTTCACACCTGTGAGCAGTTCATACCAGGCATCTAAAGTTATTTAGTGTATAAATTATTAGATAGAAATGTGGCCAGCGTGACATGTCCATAAAGCGCCGTATAAATGTGACGATTTTTAGGGCCGTAATTTTTCGTTAAACGTTCGGTAACTTGGCTTGAAATTTTACCAGTATACTAGGATGCATTTTTACTTGATTATAGACGAAAATCAATTAAGTGTAAAATATTTGGGTTCGTGAAAGGAATACCTTAAATTTCACAAGAAACTAGTGCAAATTTGTGAAAAGAGTCGAAGAAAATTGGTCTTTCCATTTTGATGATGATTACACGGTGTTTAGAAACAATACACTTGTGCCTTTTATTGTTCTGTAGAACATTGATCAATGAGTCCGGAAAAACGGTTCGATGGATCAATTTGAAAATTAACAGGGCTATTGGGGCTATATTACGCTTGAAAAAAAAACGCGGTAACATTAGTGTTTCCATCAATATTTGTAAGGTAGTAGTAGATTTACTGACAAACTATAAAAAGTCACTTTTTGTCCTTTTTCAAATTCATGTTAAGGGTCAAAAAATGTTTTCCTGAAAGATCAACTGGGCTGGTAAGAAATTTGTTCAAGTTTTCAAAGTTGCCATTTAATTTCCGTTGCAATCATTGGTTGCTGAGATATCGATGAACACAGACAAAAGGATCTTTTCTCATTTAAAGTAGGATATCTCAGCAAAAAATTAACGTAGAGAGACAAAAAATCCAAATTAAAGCTGAATCAACAAACTAAGGGAGCTATACATTGAGTTACGTGGAAAAAAAGTTAACTAGCCCCTGAAACCTTGAAAAAAAAACAAATAAATTTGGCAATTTTTTTCCTCCGCTATTCTTGTGATAAAGAGAAAACCACAGCTCACAAAAAAAATTTGCCAAAAAATCGCGAAACTAGAAACTTGAAGCTTCGAAGGCTTTTTTTTATCTCGATGCGACCATCTTTCACATAAATACAGCGCTTCAAAAAACACTCCAAAAAATGAAAAAAATTCTGTTCCTTTAATTATTTGGAGCAGTATATAAAAATTATGATCGAAAACACGAATTTTTTTTCAAACACCTTACAATTTTTTTATGATTACTTTGAAATTTCTCCCCGCACTTGACTTCTAAAACTAACATAATTAACAAAAATATTTCGCTCTTAGTTCCAGGATTAAATTTACGATAGTTCTACTGCGTTCCGCGGAGAGTTTTTGCCGTAGCCCGCACAGGTATTTCGCACGTTTCGACTCATTTTTCTCGCCGTAGGCTGCCTTTAAATCGCTAATCGATATCAAAGTCGTTGGACGTGGGTCTTCTGACATCGTGCTGTTCCCGGATAAAAACTTGCCGCTTGTCGCATAGTGCCAAAGAATTTATAAAACAGATAGGCAGATTTGCCGCAATACCTGGGCATAAACAGTTGCGGCCTACGCACGTTGTATGCGAAAAGCATTTCAAAGCCCAATGCATACTGCGCGATCGGATTAAATATGGTTCAAATGGAGAGATCATTGCAAAGGCACGTTCTCTGATTATGTACTTTTTTCTCTCACGTTCTCTCCCTCCTTCACGCTGGATCGTCCATTCAAATTTCTTCATCGCACACGCTCACTATTTTGTTTGTTCCTCCTTTTTTAGCTATATTCGATCGATTCTTTTCCGCAATTGCTTCTTGCCCTTCATTGAACTGTCCGCTCCATTTTGCTTTGGTCTTTCATATGCCATCACCGACAAGAGCTTTTTTGCCAATTCTCTGTTAGTTCGGACTTCTCTTTTCCTTCCCGTTCTCTGTCGCCATTGAGCAAATGATTCTAGTTTTACAGTTGTCCTCTTGCTCATCTCCATTCATCTTTTCTTCCAAGTTTTTTTCTTCATACACTCCGCTTTACTTGTATCTTTCTATTCCTCTACTTCTCTCTCACTCTCTCTTCCACGCTCTCGGTATACATTTTGCTTGTATATCGTTCTTGCATTCTTTTACTATAAAAATGTTATTTGTAACCTAAAAGAATTAAAAATATTGTTCTTATTTTTTACCACAGACTCCCTACAAGCATCTGAAGTTGAGTTCAGCAGCCATTCCGACGGAATTTGATGGCGTCGGCGACAAGGAAAATAAATGTGGGCAGCCTGCTGGATTTCCTTTTCTCGCCCATGGCATACCACAGATTGCGGGTCCTCGAATGCGTGATTCCGAATCAGTGGATTTGGACATTGGAGCCATGGAAATGGAAGTCGCGAGCAGTAATCCGATGAACATCGTTGATTTGCCTATTTAATGGTTCGGGTTAATGTTCTACAGTTTGAATCTGCCTATCTGTTTTAGAAATTCTTTGGCACCATGCGACAAGCGGCAAGTTGTTCTCTGGGAACTGCACGGTGTCAGGAGACTCACGTCCAACGACTTTGATATCGATTAGCGACTTAAAGGCAGCCTACGGCGAGAAAAATGAGTCAAAACGTGCGAAATACCTGCGCGCGCTACGGCAAAAACTGGACTTAATCCTAGAGCAGGACGATTGGGAGGTTGATGACGTGATGAATTCACCTGACCATGATTATAACCTTTCCACTAGCTTGGATTGCATCATTGATTATGTGACAGGTTTTTCGTAGTAATTTTTTTAATTCCGCCAACTTGCTTGTAATTAAAACAGTATTGGTGCGTAAGATACAAACAAAGCTTTGCTGCTCTACTGCTCATTATTTTGCTTCTTGTGTTATTGTATGCTTGCTCGTTCGCAATATTTGTTTGCATTTTCACCCTTGACACAATGTGCTAATATGAGAATACTAATAATGATTACAGGCTATCTCTGCAAACAAGTTTTGGAAAAATTCAAGTCCTGCGACTTCTGCGAAAAAGCCATTCGGTCGCATTCATCTTCAGTGGCGCTGTTGACGAATATCAAGTCTCATGGTAGTTTAATTCGTGCGAATCTGTACTTCTACCCTGACAGATCGTGACACCGTAATTTTTCGGTGTTGAGTGTCACGTGTAGGGTGTCAAATTACAATTTTAACACCGAAGAAATTTGGTGTCGACACCCATCTGAATGAGGCCGTTTTGGGTGTTCACACCCAAAAAAAACGGTATTGACACTGATCTGGACCTAGGCGGTTTTGGGTGTCGACACCCAAAAAGATGGTGTCGACAGTGATTTGAGTGTCGACACAAAAAAAACGGTATTGACACTGATCTGGACCTACGCTGTTTTGGGTGTCAACACCCGAAAAAAGGTGTCAACACTGATTTGGGCGTCGACACCCAAAAAAACGGTGTTGACACTGATCTAGACCGAGGCTGTTTTCGGTGTCGACACCTAAATAATTTAGTCTTGACACCATATTCGTGCACGTGCATGAATTCCGTGTTGTTATGGCTTTTTTGAGTGTCAACACCAAAATTCTGAAAAATTACAGTGCACACTCCTTCCTACATACAATGAATACAAGTATATGTATGTCCAACTTATTTTTCAGTTCATAAATGAACTTATTTTTCAGTCCAGTATGCCCAACTCATTTTTCAGTTCATTAAGTAAGTTGGGCATCCATATGCTTGTATTCATTGTATATAGGAAGGAGTGTGCCCTGTAATTTTTCAGAATTTCGGTGCTGACACTCAAAAAAGCCATAACGACACGAAATTCATGCACGTGTACGAATATAGTGTCGACACTAAATTATTTAGGTGTCGACACCGAAAACAGCCTCGGTCTGGATCAGTGTCAACACGGTTTTTTGGGGTGTCGACACCCAAAATAGCCTCGGTCCAGATCAGTGTTAAAACTGTTTTTTTGGGGTGTCGACACGCAAATTAGTGTTGACATCGTTTTTTATGGGTGTTGACACCGAAAATAGCGTAGGTCCAGATCAGTGTCAACACCGTTGTTTTGGGTAACAACACCCAAATTAGTGTCGACACCATTTTCTCGGTTGTCAAATGGTCATTTGACACCCAAGCGCTTGGGTGTTGCGATCTGTCAGGGTATCGTCTTATTCAGCATGTTGAAGGAGTGTTTGCGAAATGTGCATCACTTAAAAATGTATTCGAGCTAACCCTCGACGAGGTTCTAGAAACGTACACATTTACGTTTCCTTGCACGGCACACGCTTCTGAAATTTTATCCTACACAATGGTGTATTGTGTAAGACTCAGAATGAGACAGAAAACCTATCGAACGAATGTGATAACGAAAAAATAATTCGTCGTTTAAAAAAACTCCAAATTGTGCACACAATAAAAATTCGATGCGAACAATTTCCCAAATATTGTCGTTTTTCTTGTTGTAATTGTCCCCAATTCCCCAACTTGTTAATAAAAAATGTTACGAACGCATAATCTGTGTATCTTTTTCCATATATAAAAATTTGTTGTTTATATGCCTTCATTTAGGTACCTGAGTGAGTCGATGGATTCGTAATAAGCAGCTATGTGTTAGTCTCCGATCCAAATCTCCTGGCGTTGTCTTAATACTCTGTTGACGAAGAAAAACGGTCTGTCGGTTTTTAAAGTCGGTTTTGAAGTAAATAAAAGGTACAAAAGTGATATATATATATATATATATATATATATATATATATATATATATATATATATATATATATATATATATATATATATATATATATATATATATATATATATATACTCGAGAGCAATAGGATCGCACATATGAATATATTTTGGAAAAAATGATTTAATTAAAAAAAAAATAGCTATTTTTTTAATGTGGGCTTGAAGGTCATTGCAATACTTGTCCAATTATATCAAAACATCTAAAACCAAAAGGACAACAACAAACCCCGAAATTGTGCACTGCATTGTGTTCAAAATATATTTACATGTGCGATTTCATTGCTCTTGAGTATATATATAGTGAGAATAGATATTTATGTATATACTGATATAATATAGTATTCGCTCAGAGATATTACCAAAAAACAGATATTACATGGAACAACAGGTCTTATGGGGATTTGGCAAGATTTCTTGGGGGAGTTTCGTAGTTACTCCCCCAACCACCTAAAGCGCTGCCTGTATCCATGTGCACGGACATATCCGCAGGCGCGCTCGGCTCCACCCAACTCACGGTCCGAGAAGTAAGGCTGGGAATAAACGTCCGATTTTTTCTTTCCGACAATCCGATCCGACAATCCGATCCGACAGTCGAATCCGACTATCGGAAGGCACTCGTGCCATACATTTGAGTGAGCATGCAATACACGTCCGATCCGATAGTCGGATCCGAGTTCCGATAGTCGGATCGGATGTGTATTGCATGCTCAAACAGATGTATGGCACGAGCGTCTTCTGACAGTCGGATCCGACTGTCGGATCCGAATGTCGGATCGGATTGTCGGAAAGAAAAAAATCGGACGTCTATTCCCAGCCTAAAGGAGTCCGAACGCATATGGCGGAATGGGTGAAAAAGTGACATGTAAAAGCGATGATATATCCTAGTTTGAAATTCAGCCACGGTAGCGCTCTTGTTCCAAAGATACCGCTGTGAAGTTTCGCGTTGGTCATACAACGAAGTGAGCTCTGAGTTTTATTTCCGTTTTATACGTCTTTATTCGCGGTGTATTTCTTTCGCGTGTGTGTAAAGTGTGTATAAAGTGAAAAAAGTGCTCCTGCAAAATATTGTGACTCGTTACCTCGTAAAAGATAACGTACTGGTAAGGAGAAGGCATTTTTTTAACATATTTAATGACATTTGGGGTAATATTTTGTTATTATAATTTGCCAGTTAAATAAATTGAGGTTATGGCGCCATATGTAACGTTTTTTTCCACGCTCGAAGCCGGCGTAATTTCTATTGCAGTAAGGGATTAATGTGCATATTTCGAGTTGGAATATGAACAAAATTAATAAACAATACATATTTTCAATTTCAACCATTATACTAGCTTGCAGCGTGGAAATTAGACGCCAGTTCAATTTATTCAACCTGCATATTACAATAACAAAATATTACCCCGCAAGAAATCTAATATTTACAATAATGAATTTCTTTATTTTTGCAGATTACTTCATCGAGGTCGAGATGCGTAAGCCGTGCGCGTATCCGGGATGCCGAACTGGGCGACGTGCCGTCAGGGCGGAACGGACGCCTGCTGGATTACGGCAGCTAGCGGTTTTTCAAGTACCCGCCGTAAGTCTTTTGCTCTACATTTTTTTTCTTATTTTCGAAAGTAAAGCACTTAGCGGCGCTGCTCAGTATCCAGTCAACGCGGTTCCCCTGTCGAGCTAAAAATCGCATAGCAGTGCCGCCAAGTGCTTTGTTGTCGATTATGCGATCAATACAGCAAACTCCCGCTAACTGTTTAATGAATAACTGTCGCTAACCCTCCCGCTTGAGGGGAAAGTCTCGCTCATGCTTTTGCTCTTTAGTGGCGGAGAAGGGTCCTTCGGTTACTGTCGCACCGCGCAGATCAAGATCCTGACAGTGCGAGATTTAGCGGAAGTTCACTGTACTTATAATATCAGTGCATGTCACTGACATTTTTTTGTGGTTTGAAATTAAATATATTAAATTACAGAATATGCTGCAGGGATGGAGTGAGGCCTTCCAACACCAGCTTGCTCCGAGTGATTTAGTGTGCGAGCTTCACTTCTCTGGCTCCGATGTGGTCAAATAAAATCGTACACAAATGCCTGATGGAGAAATCGTTATTATTCCCCACACGAACTATTCGTTGGTTGCAGATGCATTGCCCATCGCAGTATATAACGGGGTAAGAATAGTAATATTTTATGTTATACGGGTGTCCCACAATAGAATGTCGTCCGTGAAATGAGGGGATAGGTGTGAATTTCCGAGACGATTGATATAAGCATGTATGGGTCACAGATCAACCCCTGAATTGTTATTAATTTTTCAAGGCAGTCAATCAGGCGCGCCCGTTGAGCGGACCTACGTCGGTGAGCGACACGCACATGTGGTAGTGCCCGGCGGATTGGCTCACCGAAGTAGGCCTGCTCAACGAGCGCGCCTGATTGGCTGCCTTGAAAAATTAATAACAATTCAGGGGTTGATCTGGGACACATACATACTTATACAAATCGTCTCGGAATTTCACCCCCAACTCCGCATTTCACGGATGACATTCTATCGTGGGTCACCCTGTATAATCTGTATTGCATCCTTTGCGGCTTATTTTTTTGTCGCCTTTTTATTTGCCTTGCAATTCTGCTTTCATTTTACATTGTTTTCGTTTCTCTTCTCTTTATTTCCTTCTCTTTTCTCGTTCTATTTTTTTGCAACACCTTTCTCTCCTTCTTTAATGTAATAATCAATAATTGTTTTTTGCGACAGGAGAACAAACAATACGCCGCTTCGGACGATAAACATTTTGCTCCACGGTATAACCAAAAACAAATAAATAATGCAAACGAGTTCGAGCTCCATTCGTACCCGGATCGTTTGCTTGCGGGGAGTTGAACTCGTTAACCTCGGGCACGAGAGAACGATAACGAGATCCTCGAGCTTGCAGAGAACGCCCAAACGTTTGACCACACTTATTCATGAACAGTGGTCATAATTATTTTAAAAAACAGTTCTAAGCATCAAGTCCAAGAGATAAGCTCGGAGAAATTGTACACGCGCATACTCTGGAGTATCAGATCTTCGATTAATATTTATTTCTCGTGTTATTCGCAGGCATTAACACAATGTCAAGCTTCAATATCCTTTTCCTCTTGAAACAGGTATCGCGACAGAAACCCCAAGTACTGCGGTCAAGAAAGATGCCATGGATCCCATTCAGAGTCCAGAGAAAATGAGAGCGATCGAGGCTCAATATCGAACCACCGTCTCGAAAAAATTTAGGCGTGAAAGGGAAAAAGTGCGTTTACACTGTTACACAGCCGAGATATTGAATGTTTGATTAATTAATGTTGAGTGGGCGTAGCTTGTGCGTACTTCGGAGGGGCTGACCATCCCCGATATGTCTCGTGTGTACACGAGGGACAGATGTACAAATTATGAACTCGAGTTCCATTCAGCCGCAGTTTAAACTAATCAATTTTCAAGATAAGCATTATGGCACTTTCTGAAATATTTATTTGAGAGAAAAATGTATCCTTGGAGTAAATGATAAATATACAATTTTTTTAATCGCCCAGTAAATATTGCGTAGATATTTACTGTTAGTCTGGTTTTTAAACCATTTTTATCAGCAAGCAAATATTGTTCAATCTTCCTGGTATTCTTCTTCACTCGAGAGACATATCGAGGATTTTTCGTAACTCGCCACATTTGTTTTTTTTATCAATTGAAGATGAAGAAACGATCAACACCGAATGTTCGTTACTGGCTTTATCGCAATTAAGCCAAACACATATATTCGAAGACTCCAACTCACCTTGACGATCCTTGCGATGTATTTTTTTCTTCAATAATCAGCGTTCGCGACCTCACAGCGTGTAATTAATTTGATCCGTGCTGCTAGAATAAAAATATTAATGCATGAAAAAAAAACAGGCAAAACGAACGAGAATAATGAGGCTCAGCGCAAGAAGTTCGAGCCTCGCTCGCGAAATCGGCGAAACACTTTTCAAAATGTTTCATTTCTGAATTTTAATACCGTTCATGTACGCACGCAGATATTGTAGAATAATTCATTGAAAACAAAAAAGAATTCATTATCAAAATGCAGTTGATATACGCGGTTGAGAATTTCTTGTATCCAGCAAAAGTCAGATGGCTATAAAAAGTTCAACAAACCGCCAACGAGCCTCCAGCCTGTCTTGCGCTACATCAATGTATGGGCTGTTCCACACCATCGCGAAATATTTTAAGAAATATATAATTTCATAAAATACAAGTCGTGTTCATTTTTGTGAAAAACAAATCAACGAACTACAAATGATTAATTATACAACCAACCATGTAAATGTACAATCTAATCGGGAAGATGTACACATTTTTTCATCCCACAACATCTCTGCCACCTTCGTATCTGTATTTTGAGCATTGTGAACATTTGATGAGCGTGTAAGAAACAAATAAAATATCGGCGGTCCCGAAATTAACGTTTATTATTCATTCATCGTCAGTATTTTTGTTTTGCGAGAGTTTTCGTCTATAATTAGCAGTCTATAATTTCCGTTCAGTTTTTTTTTAATTTACATTTAGGAGAAAAAATAAAACTGATTTTTTCATTTCGACACTTAGTTTATGAGCAATATTTATTGCGAAAAAAAACTTTCCCGACGAGGGTGCGATCCCGGGCTCTGGCGCACGTTACTCCGGCGTGCTAACCATTGAGCTATCACTTGCATCACTAGAATAAGTAGTTTTTTAAATATTTAAGCAGTTCCCCCCGGATGGAGTTTAGATTCGGTTTGGATTGTTGGTTGGTTCGAGGTAGGGAAATTCTATATTGTTTTATTTTTGTTTGTCGTGACAAAACAAAATCTTTCTCTTTGAAATCGAATAAGCGATTAGGAGCTGGTTGGGTTGCATTAGGGGTTAGGTTTATGGTTATTTAATCGTTCATGTCAACGAAAAAAAATAAAACATTTGCAGTATCGATCGGCTCCAAGGCGACAAATGACTGATATATTGACATTTTATAACTATGAACAAAAGCATATCAATATAACTCATCAATTTTATAGAAAAAATGTACGACAAACTATTTCGAATCACCGCGTTTCCCGACGTTTCCGGTATCGCCGCAGTAGAGGCGCCGCCACGCGGTAGGTGGTGGAAGTCGTTGCCGTCATCGCTTTATCAGACCATTTCTCCAACACTGCGTTCGGGCTCCTTTACTTCTAGTCTCCATTTCACGGTCTTACATACAGGTCGTGCAACCATGGAGACTAGATATAGGAGCCTAAACTCGGCATTTTAAGTGATGCCCGAAATTGAAGGCAACAGGGATGGCGCTACAATCGCGCGAACGGTTGCAGTGCTGGCTTCACTCGACAACAGACCGAACGAGGATTTGACGTCTCATTGAATTTTGTTTTCGTAATTTTCATGTGGAAAATACTCTAATAATAATATAATAATACTTTTACATGACAATGTTTGTGTTTGTGTGTGTGTACTTTTCAATTAAGTTTCAAATATATAAGTTGTAGAAAACAACCCTATGTGATTTTTTTATCCTAGAGCCTTTGAAAGTTGGTAGAAAAATAAGATTTGCAAAAATATTAACGGACTTAATTTTTTATTTGAAAATTTTTCGGCTCATGTGTGAAAGTAGTATTTTAGTACGTTAGGCCCACTATTATACTCCGTAAAGAAAAAAATCACGGGAGTACGCTTAATAATTTTATTTTATTTACGAACTATCGTGTAAAATTAGTATCTTATAAAAAATCACAAAAACCAAAATAACTTTTAAACCACTGAAAATCGCGTAACATACATGGGGGTTCAATCGATAGGTATTGAGGTCCGCCATCCTAATGCGCCGTTTGCTCCACCCCGCGCGTTACACTCTGTATATTGCTGGGCTCGTCCATCTCACTACTATGCCATAGCATAGTAGTGAGAAGGCTCCGTACTCTATGCTAGCATACTAATTAATGGGATATCAAACATGGTGGGGTAAACGCGAAAGGTAAAGAACTTTAAAAACTTGTAGGAACATGTGAAGGAATGTTGGCAATTATAATAAATGAAGATTGAACTTTAAAAAGTTAATAATACTTATTTATTAAGAATATAATAACCATCGAGCTATTGGCCGCTATCAATTTCGCAATTTTTTCGCAGTCTTTTCGTTCGCTCTCGCTCGAAACTCGCGTTCGTTCTGTGTCGAGTGAAGCTAGCCCGCAATCCTTCGCACGATCGCAGCGCCATCCCTGTTGCCTTCATTTTTGGGCACGCTTTTTTTTATCGTTTCCCCATTGGAGTTTAGGTTCTTGTATCTAGTCTCCATGCTTGCAACGAAGCCAAATTTTCGTGGTGGGGGTAGGCACGCTTATCGGCTTCACTTTTCGATTCACTAGGCGCCGTTACGCGTCGCCACTAGCGAGGGGAAGTGCATTCCCCCTTACCTCTTTCCCCGTGAATAGAACCCAGGTGTTTACGTCTGTTTTTGTGGCGCGGTTGTCGAAATAATGTTTATTTGTGACCATATACCACGTATTCTACGCGTGAATATGGTCGTAGGTCTTAGGTTCTACGCGATTTACCGTGATACATTTTTTTTCGTGTTTTTACGCATAAATGAGAATTTTGTTTAGTAGCGTTTTCGAAAAAATGCGAAATGGTTAAGGCTTGCCCGGTTCGCAATTGGAAAACGGGGTACAAAAGTTTTAAGCAAAAATGCTCCGTGTTTCGACTGCCCAGAAACGTCGAACAAAACAAAACATAGCTCAATGCTATTCCGAGACTGAAAGAGTCTCAGTAAGTGTGTGAAAAACATTTCGAAGAACGATATATCGTGAGACATTGGAGAAAAAAGGATGTCAATGGTCGTATTATCGCTTTTTATTGGTTTCGTATATTATGCAGTTTGCACGACAGTACGGTATATTAAGTTAGGGCAAACGGCGCATGCGCTGCGGTCAGGAGGGAAAAGGACAGAAGAGCTATTTCTCTCTTCGTCGCACCACTACTTATCCTTGCCGTCGCGCACTAAGCGGCAGAAATCGAAATAAAAAACAGAGCCGCTAAGGGTGCCTACCCCCACTACCGCCGTTGTCAGACCTGTATGTAAGACCGTGCTACTAGCCCAGTACTGCAGTATTATGACCCGGGAAAAGATATTTTGTTAAGTGTAGATGCAAGTAGCACGGGAGTGGGGGCAGTGTTGCTACAAAATGGACTTCCGTTAGCGTACGCTTCGCGAGCATTCACGCAGACGCAGAGGGCTTGGGCTCAGATCGCGAAAGAGCTTTTCGCGATAATTGTAGGATGCGAGCGATACCGGCAATACATATTGGGCAGAGAAATCGCAGTTGAAAGCGATCATGAACCATTATTCCCGATTTTGTCCAGAGCGTTATGTGAAGTCCCCATGAGATTACAAAAGATGAGAATGCGGTTACAACTTTTCGACATAAAAGTTTGTTACAAGCCAGGCAAAGAGCTTCTTTTGGCACACGCACTATCCAGAGCGCACGTAAATGAAAAGGATGACGACGACGATGAGGAAAGCAACGCGCACATAATGCTAGTAGTTACAAAGAATAGATGAGTAACCGCAGGTTAACACAATTGAAACAAGAGACTGCCAAAGACCCGGAAGTTCAGGGAGTGTTGCGGTTGGTTAGACGTGGATAGACGGAACACAAATCGGAGGTACCAGCCTTGGCGTTGCCGTATTTCACGTTCAACTGTGAGATGTTTGAGTATGAAGGGTTGTGTATTAAAGGCAATCGAATAGTAATACCAAAAAGCATGCGTAGAAAAATAATTGAAAATTACATTACACGCACCAAGGGGTAGCATAAACCAAAGTTATGGCGAGGAAAATTTTGTTCTGACAAGGCATGGATAAACAAATTGAGGACAAGATATCCAACTGTTAGGCCTATTTGAATCACAGAAAAAATAACGTTAAAGAGCCACTGATACCGCACGAGGTTCTGAAAGTTCCGTGGGGAAAAGTGGGGTCTTTTCCATCTAAACGGACAGGATTTTATCCAGGCAATAGACTACTAAACAAAGTACGTCGAGGTCGGAGTATTGAATACAACCGGGGGTGAAGTTGTTATAAGATTGTTGAAAAAAATGTTTGCGAGGTGGGGAGTACCATAAATTGGTGCAATCGGACGGAGACCCACAGTTTAGCGGTTTCAAATTCAGAGAATTTGCAAAGGAGTGGGATTTTGAGCATGTGGTTTCGTCGGCAGAATATCCGAGAAGCAATGGCATAGTAGAACGACACATACAAGCGGTGAAAAAATACTAAAAAGACAAGTCACGACAAAAAAGATCAAGGCATGGCACTTCTGGAGTATAGAAATACTCCCATCCCGACGGAACTCGGCTCTCCAAACCAATTTATGCTGGGTAGAAATGTAAACGGGTTGTTACCAAACTTTAGTTTGGAAAAACACAAACAGAACAGCGTCGACAGTTACAAAAAATTAAAAGTGCGACAAGCATCGCAGAAAAGATACTACGATAAGGGAGCTAGGGAGCTTACAAAGCTCGAGATCGGAGAACAAGTAAGAATCAGGGACAATAAAAAAAACAATTTCGAAAAACAGGGCGTCATTATCAGCAGAGTGGAGAAGCCAAGATCGTACAATATCCTTTCAGAGACAGGGAGAACGATGAATCGTAACAGGTTTCGCGTTATTCGAGGCAGTAAGAATCAGAACCTCGAAATCAAGGAAGAACAGGGTTTTGATTAGTGTAATTCGGAGATGCCACAGATAGACCAAGACGATTCTGTCAACGAATCAAGAGAGAAAGGAGATGGGAGCGAGTACGAGCGTGAGAGAAGAGGTGTCGAGAATGAACCGAGCACGTCAAGTCTCGGGACACCGAAACAAACGAGAACTGGACGTACAGTGAAAAGGCCAAATCACCTTCAGGATTACGTGTAAACCGCAGAATACCAAATATAGATTATATGAAGTGTGACAGAGACACAAGCAAGTTGTAAAACCCTTCAAGATACCTTCTATGTTTTTATAAAGTTCATGTTAACGTTAAAACTATAACATTGTTTGTTCGGTTCTCTAAAAAGAGAAAGATGTGATAGATGTTAAGGCGTTCAAGTTGGCTGGTCTGCCCAGCATGTAAGCGTGGTTGTCGAAGGTGGCCAGGTTTGCGCGGCGGGCAGAAAGAGACGGCCAGACGCGTCGTGTCGTCGAAAGGCGAAAGAATGAACGGCATTTCGTAAGTCTTGCTACCTGTTTATTATCCCTACAACAATCGACTTTTTGTGCTAAAAAAGTTTCTGAACACAATAGATACAAATGTTTTTATTGTGTTTAGATTACTTAGGAAGATTTGTACAATAAATGGTCGAAGTAACCCTATAAGTATGCTGAGAGAAAAGTCCATGGTATTTACAACAAATGCCCATTGTAAAAGTGGCGATAATAAAATTCGTTAAACGTAAAAACATCCTCTAGTTCCATTGTTGACTTTGGAATACCCTTCATTGGCCGGAACGAAGCCGAATCCACACGATCAACTTGTCATCCACACGGCCGCACACATCTCTGACTCATTAAAATTCGTTATAGTTTGTTGACACCGCAATCATAATATGATTAACACGACTATAAGAGATAAGTATATCTAAACATGTGTTTTGGGTGTTAGACTATCTATTATCTCCGACATCATTATTCACGATCATAAAAAACTTGACATGGTCAAGCCTTTTATAATAGTTCTGCTGGTATAAATAAACGATTTAAATATCTTATTAAAATAAAAAATAAACATAATTCCAGTATTAGAATAGCACTGAATCAACCATATCTACATGGTCAAGTTGACAATATAGATATGGTTAATGCAGTGCTATCACAAAATCGGCGCACAAATACTAATGTTATATTATTGTACGTTATATTTCGTTCAGTCAAACGTCTACTATTCTTTTCGAGTTTGTGCAATTTATATGGTTAGCATGGACGTTTGTCGAGTATAGTTTGTTCGAAGACCTTATAAAAAGTAACTATTCGAAAAAAAATTATAGTAACGTCTGCTTATAGAGAAGACGTAAATTTGCAGGTCGAGCAACCGCAGGTTAGTAGTTTTTAAAATTACGCGTGTCTCAAAAACTGTTACATGGTATGGTTGTTCCATTGCGAAAATGGGATATCAGATTAATTCTTCTTCTTGTAATTCACATGTTCTTGTAGGACACACCATGCATTTAGCAGGTCGTATCATATAATATGGCACAAACTCACTATTGTATGATACAAAGGTAACACGCCTATTGACCCGACGACAAAATATCCTCGACAAAATATCTGACGACAAAATATCCGACGACACAATATCCGCAGGACAAAATATCCGACGACACAATATCCACAGGACAAAATATCCTCATGACAAAATATCTGCCGATATTATATACAGTTTAAAATGTACAGTCATGCCGTTGAAATTTATTCAATGTCAAGTGTACAGTTATACCGTTGAAATTTATTCCATCATAAACGGAGGAAATCTATTAATATGTGACGGATATGATGATCTTTGTTTGTTTGTTTGGGTTCAATGAAGAAATTCGTATTATGCCCCCACACCAGTATCTCACACACCCCACAAAGGTGTTTTGCGCGCGACCCCGCAGATGCGGTGGACGCGATTTAGGATTTTGTCTCGCGAATGTTTTATCATGAGGATATTTTGTCGTTGGATCAGATGTCACGTAGCCGACACAAAACTATTGCAGTAATAGGGCGAGGCCGGTTCTAATTCATCGATCTCGGGGGTAGCGGGGCGGGGGGGTGTCCAGCGCGGGGAAGCCAATTGTGGGGGTATGCCTTGTGTTGGGGGGGGGGGGGTCACCGGGAGCATGTGACGTCACAGAGGGGCCTATGTGGAGGGGGGCCATGTGGTTCGTGGAGCGACTGGCCGGAAGGGGAAGCCGGCATCGATGAGTGTGCGTGCGTGCGTGCGTGCGTGCGTGTGTGTGTGTGTGTGTGTGTGTGTGTATGTGTGTGTGTGTTTGTGTTTGTGTGGAAGGAGAGGGGGAGGGGGTAAAAAGAATGCTTTGAATTGAATGACAATAAAACAATAGTTTATTAATAATTAAATTAAACAATGACCTTGCATAGAATATACTATACATTAACATTTTGGTGTGTATGTTTGTATGTGTGTATGGGGAAAATTTTCGGTAACATGAAAACGCTAGGCGCCACATGAAGGGCGGCCTTTCAAAGCCCAATATTTATGACATGCAGCTGGTTACACTCCGACAGACAATGTCAATTGCATCCGCCTCGTCTCAAGGTTCGAGCCGACACTCCAGACAGGTCCTGACAGGTTCCTTGGAAAAACTATAATCTTTAGGGATCAAAGGCTGTGACCGCGGATGGACCAGTTGAGCGCAGCTGCACTCTTGAAAAGTCTCATCGAGGTCTCCATTCCGAAAGGTAACGTCAAGATGTTCGCATGCGCGAGTGTGTACGCAGTGCATCCGGCCAAGCACCCCCTGGACTTGACCAAAAACGAGCTCGAACAGATTCCAAAGGTCTTGCTCTTACAATATTGGGGTAAATATGTTGGCTTATTGTGGGATCGTTTGCCAGAACATCATCGGAACGACAGTGAAGTGATATCATATCTACCATGCTTGGAGCATTATAATACGCCACAGATGAAAGATCACATCGATGGCCCTCCACCTCAACGTCGGGAGTGTACAAAATGCTGTGAAAATTCTCCACGTACGGGCTTCTTCGAACGTGTTTGAACCTATTTTTCGGGAGCGTAAAAAAATGTCGGGGGAAAATTCTCCACGGTTCTTCGAACGTGTTCAAACCTGTTTTTCTCTATTGGAAAAGTGGGAAGAAGTTTGAAAATTTGAGTGGGACGCTTACGAGGGAGCTTATAATTTTGTGGGCCAAGCTCAGACTGCACTATTCTACTGCACCATCAACATCTCTCCAAAAAAAAACTTTGAAAGTACGGGGAAAATGGATCTCTCGGGTATCAACAAAGTCGGCCGGATGGCGGAATTCCTCCCAACGAAGAACCTGTCAGGACTCCCCGTTAAGTCGTAACGACTAATCCCCGACATGAGGGCCGTACAAACCAAATTTGGGAAACGCTACATCCCGGACATCGCGGATGAGTTCTCTGCCTTTTTACCGGCGCGACTTGTGAAGGCTTTCGACCAAGATCCGACAATGTTCGAGAGTATGCTGCAAGTGGCACGCGATGGTCAACTCTGCATGCAGTATATTGGTGGAAAATACAACAGTATCGAGTTCCGTCGTCTCCAAACATGGTGGACGGGGAAAAAAAAGTCGTTGGAACTCCATCGTCGGACGTACATCGTCGAGTATGCTGCAACTAGCGCGCAAATGGCTACAGGCAGTTGTGGGAAATACAACAGCGTTCCATCGTCTCTAAGGCGGAAAAAAGACTAAATTCGTTGGGACACCATCATTGAACTGTTCGCATCACAGTCGTCTTGCCATTGTATTCGACGCTTAGTGTTGACTATGTAAAAAATGTATATGTTTGATCGAATTGTAAATGATGGATGTTTTCGCCGTATAATAAAAAATACAAATGACATACATTTTCATCAAAATGTTTTTTTATTCATTCAAAAAAATCCCTCGCTAACGCTTCGTATACGCTCAACCAGCTTTTCACCTATTTTACATTCTCATGGGCGTATTTCGTGTTGAAGGGATGATGGGGGCATTTGGAGTTTGTGATTTTCGGCAGCTTCTACAGCGATTAACAGTCCAGAGTCTCCAAGTCGATGACGTTTGTCGCGGGATCCGTGAATCTTGATAGCTACGCGCATTTCTCAAATCTCTTCGCATAGATGGTAGGAGCTCCATGCAAGAGTTCCCGAATTGTCTTTCTAGCTGCGTCGTATGGTATGCCATTGTGATCCCATCGTATTCCATGGAAATTGCATTCCAGCCACTTGTTTGTCATTTCGTACTTGGCCGGTAAAGAGTCCCATGCAAATGGTCCATCGAAGGCGAGCGTCAGCGGTTCAGCATCCTTGTCGTGGAGTCTGACGATGGACATCTTCGGGACAAATTCGTTGACGGATCTCTTGCAGCCCCGCACATCGACGATAAGCTCCATGTTGACTGAAATGGACCCGAATCATCGGCAAGATTTTATACCAATTTTTTAACGATACGATCTTTCAAAAATCCAATCATGGAGGATCATGCAAAGCGCCAACGATTATCAACTAAACATCAATAGTCATTGATAGTCCAAATACCGCATCTGGAAGGATTGAAGTATTCCATGAACAGGCATTTTTTATGCATGGATGCAGGACACAGCGGTGATGGGTTGATGTGGTGAGAAATCGACTTGAACGCGCGATGGTCTATACTTTAACCCCTGCTCGATGAATTTTGACAACGTGGAAGTGGTTGAGCTTTATGAAAAGTACGTAATCTTACAATAAATGTAAAGTATGAATCAATACGCGTTAAATATCATTGCCACGGGAGATAATGGTTATAATCATAATACACGTTTCGCATGGTTGACAGTCACAGCTTTATATCCAGCTGAACGAAACAGTGACCAGGGATCTTCTTACATGCATTATTCAACGGTATTGAATCTATCGAATATTGTATGCCCAGTGACTACAGGTCAAATTTTTGAAAAAATTGTGCTTCAAAACCATTTATCCATCAATATGTATACCACAAAAAAAAACATTGTTCCGATACGCGTGACTCAACATAAGAAGAAGAAAAGCATATCAATTTGCTATACATACGAGATACCGAGGATAACAATGTATGACATTTCACATAGATCAAGAACCTGTCAAGCCTCGTGAGCGCAGGACTAAACAGAGACAGCCATTAAAACATACATATATACCATCGGTGTGTGAAGTTAACATAATTACTATATCGTTATATGTGCTAGACGAATCAAACAAGAATCCATTATTTCGCAGATGTCTGCATTACTTTAGATCAAAGGATAAACTGCAATCACATGAGATCGATGGTGGAGCACTAAAGCACTGCCCCATCCGACTAACAAATAAAACCAATAAGTGGTTCCAAATCATCTACTGCAGTCGGAAAGCACGACATCCATGCATTGAAAATGCCTATTTGGAGTGTTTTTAACTAATGATAGAGAGAAGATGAGAGTGTGCAAAGACTGCTGAGAAAAACGTAGTAGAGGATATGTATCAATATCATTAAGTATTTAGTATTGATAACCACATGTGCCTTTCATATGACGAAGCGCTATCATAGTATGAATCACATCTCAGAGCTAATTCCATATCATGGTTTGTGGCAGAACTAGAAAAACTAGTGCTGTGCATAAAATACATTTTCAATGAAAATTAATGCTCATCATAAGTTAATTCTAATACGTTCACGCTATGGGAACAATTATGTATTCAGTCATGATCAAACAATAGAGGTAGAAGTTAAATTACTCAAGATACAATGGCGTATGCCCCACATAATATTAGATGAGATCAATAAATTATCATTACTTCGAACATTGGCAAGTGGGCGATACTTGAATATGAGTTTTCGCTCTTGGGATCTATACGACTGTCCACCGCTTCAAAGCACAACGAAACATTCATGGACCTTAAAAGCTGCCTCCCAACTAGAGATACCAAAATATGTAATTGGTGCGGCGCAGACTGGTAAAAAAAAATGTCTATGGCAAAGGACATTATATTATTCACCGACTGCCACCTCACAAGTGCTAAACTTCATCTCAATTCAGCATTCTTTTCTCAGGAGGACTCGCATTTGGACTTCAAAAAAAGTTTCGCCATTTTGTTTAATATGTGCTCTCGATTTCGTGAATACCATCATGACTGCAATAGTGATCGTTCTTTACTAACCATCGCCATTACATGATCGCGGTGTTGAATATTGCCCATTGACCGAAATTATCCGTAAAATTGTATAGATCAGCAAACTTCCGAGGGATACGAAGCATCATGGTTGTTTCGCAACCGTCATGGTCTAAAATGAGCCGGTGAAAACGTTCCATACAGCGTGACTGAAGGTTTAATAACAGCTGCAGTTGAAGGTTCAACGGAAGACGACATGTGTCCCATCGTTTATGGTAAGGGTCATGAAAAACGAAAATGGCTAGCTGATATACTAAATATGAAAAATGAGCTATTCATTGAGCCGTTGAATATAAACTTTGACGATATGGATGTCTCAAGTAAATTAGATGGAAGTTCTACTCTACGATGTAAAAAGCATACAAACAATTGTGCCTTACAAAATGGATTTAAAATCTTTAATTGGTGGCTGAATCATAAAGATTCGTGCAAATAAAAGAAATGCAACATCATGTACTTTTTACTCTCCTCACCCCATACTTAGTTATGTCAGTATCATCATATATCGAATTGTGCATCTGAATACAACATTACTTTCGAATGTGAAACCCAATTTTTTGTATGGAATTTGATTAAAAATCAATTAATATAATCGCCCAATGATGATCGAAGATATTCATCGGTATACGTTCGATAGATGTTCGTGAGCCGTTTGTTGGAAGTTTGCGAGGCATTCGAAGATTTTCGACAGTCGTTCGTGAAACGTTCCGGACACTTCCGAAGACATTCATAAGACGTTCGAAGACATTCAAGAGACGTTCGAAAACATTAATAAAACGTTGAAGACATGTATGAGGGGCTCAAAGAGTTTCAAAAGACTTTCTATGACGTTTGAAGACATTCATGAGAGGTTCGAAAACGTTCAAGAGATCTGTGACGATATTCATAATATGTTTGAAGACATCGATGAGGGGTTTGAAGACGTTTAAGAGACTTTCAAAGACATTCACGAGGGGTTTGAAGACGCTCAAAAAACTTTCGAATTCGTTCAAGAGAATTTTGACGACATTCATAATACGTTTGAACCCATTTATCAAGGGTTCGAAGACGCTTAAGAGAGACTTTCAAAGACATTCACGAGGGGTTTGTCCTAAGACGTATATAAGACGGTCGAAGACATTCAAGAGACGTTCAAAAACATTCATAAGGCGTTTGAAGTCATGCATGAGGGGTTCAAAGAGTTTCAAGAGACTTTCTACGACGTTCATGAGACGTTTGAAGATGTTCGTGAGACAATCAAGAGACTTTCGAAAAAGTTCATAAGACGTTTGAAGACATTCATGAGAGGTGCGAAGACCTTCAGTGACTTTCGAAGACATTCAAGCGATCTTTGACGATATTCATAATACGTTTGAAGGCATCGATGAGGGGTTCGACGACGTTTTAGAGACTTTCAAAGACATTCACGAGGCGTTTGAAGACGTTCAAGAAACTTTCGAATACGTTCAAGAGACTTTCGCCGACATTCATAATACGTTTGAATACATTCATGAGGGGTTCGAAGACCTTCAAAAGACTTTCAAAGACATTCACGAAGGGTTCGAAGACGTTCAAGAGACTTTCGACGCCATTCATAATACGTTTGAAGACATTCATGAGGGGTTCGAAGACGCTTAAGAGACTTTCAAAGACATTCACGAGAGGAGCGAAGACGTTCAGAGACTTTCGAAGACATTCAAGAGATCTTTGACAATATTCATAATACGTTCGAAGACATGGATGAGAAGTTCGACGATGTTTTAGAGACTTTCAAAGACATTCACGAACGGTTTGAAGACGCTCAAGAAACTTTCGAATACATTCTAGAGGCTTCCGACGACATTCATAATACGTTTGATGACATTCATGATGGGTTCGAAGACGCTTGAGACACTTTCAAAGACATTCACGAGGGGTTCGAAGACGTTCAAGAGACTTCACATTCGAGATCACATTCGAAAGTAATATTGTATTTAGATGCACAATCCGATATCGGATGATGCTGGCATAACTAAGTATGGGGTGAGGAGAGTAAAAAGTACATAATGTTACATTTCTTTTATTTGCACAAATCTTTATGATTCAGCCACCAATTAAAGATTTTCAATACATTTTGTAAGGCGCAATTGTTTGTATGCGTTTTACATCGTGGAGTAGAACTTCCATCTAATTTACTTGAGACATCCATATCGTCAAAGTCTATATTTAACGGCTCAATGAATAGCTCATTTTTCATATTTAGTATATCAGCTAGCCATTTTCATTTTTCTGACCCTTAACATAAACGATTGGACACATGTCGTCTTCCGTTGAACCTTAAACTGCACCTGTTATTAAACCTTCAGTCACGCTGTATGGAACGTTTCCATAGGCCCACTTTAGATCAATCATTATCCGCGAGAGGGCCGATACATTAAGACTTGGCGATGGTTAGTAAAGAACGATCACTATTGCAGTCGTAATGGTATTTACGAAATCGAGAGTACATATTGAACAAAATGGCGAAACTTTCTTTGAAGTCCAAATGCGAGTCCTCCTGAGAAAAGAATGCTGAATTGAGATAAAGTTTAGCACTTGTGAGTTTGCAGTTGATGAATTATATGACGTCCTTTGCCATAGATTATCTTTTTCACCAGTCTGCGCCGCACCAATTACATATTTTGGTTTCTCTAGTTGGGAGGCAGCTTTTACGGTCCATGAATGATTCGTTGTGCTTTAAAGCGGTGGACAGTTGTATAGATCCCAAGAGCGAAAACTCATATTCAAGTATCGCTCACTTTCCAATGTTCGAAGTAATGATAATTTATTGATCTCATCTAATATTATGTGGGGCATACGCCATTGTATCTTGAGTAATTTAACTTCTACCTCTATTGGTTGATGATGACTGAAGACAATTGTTGCCATAGTGTGAACGTATTAGAATTAACTTATGATGAGCATTAATTTTCGTTGAAAATGTATTTTATGTACAGCACTAGTTTTTCTATTTCTGCCACAAACCATGATATGGCATCAGCGCTGTGATGTGATTGATACTATGATAGCGAATCGTCATATGAAAAGCACATGAGGTTATCAACACTAAATACTTCATGAAATCGATACATATCCTCTGCTACGTTCTTCTCATCAGTCTTTGCAGACTCTCATCTTCTCTCTATCATTAGTCAAAAACACTCCAAATAGGAATTTTCAATGAATGGATGTCGTGCTTTCCGACTGCAGTTAATGATTTGGAACCACTTATTGGTTTTATTTGTTAGTCGGATGGGGTAGTGCTTTAGTGCTCCACAATCGATCTCACGTGATTGCAGTTTATCCTTTGATCTAAAGTAATGCAGACACCTGCGAAAAAATGGATTGTTGTTTGATTCGTCTAGCACATTTAACGATATAGTAATTATGTTAACTTCACACACCGATGGCATATATATATTTTTTAATGGCTGTCACTGGTTAGTCCTGCGGTCACGAGGCTTGACAGATTCTTGATCTATGTGAAATGTCATACAGTAGAACCTCGATTATCCGAACTAATTGGGACCGAGACTAGTTCGGATAATCGAAACGTGGGTTTTTTGGGACGAGATCATAAACAACACCTTTTTACATAAAAACAGTACATAGTGATATATTAAAATTTGACATACATATTAGCGGTGATATATATATATATATATATATATATATATATATATATATATATATATATATATATATATATATATATATTTCACCGCTAAATATATATATCTGTGTGTGTATGTGTATTTTAACCACCTGAAAAAAGGCGAATGTTTTTTTTATATTTTTTTTTATGAAATCGTCCATTTCTAATTGACGAATTGAAATGGACGATTGAAATTGGCAGCGAGCAACAATGCATCTTTCGCGCCAACGTTCGGATAATTGAGCGTTCGGATAAACTAAGTCATCGTTCGGATAATTGAGGGTTCGGAAAAACTAAGTCATCGTTCGGATAATTGAGGGTTCGGATGATCGCGGTTCGGATAATCGAGGTTCTACTGTACACTGTTATCCTCGGTATCTTGTATGTATAGCAAATTGATATGCTTTTCTTCTTCATATGTTGAGCCACGCGTATCGGAGCAATGTCTTCTTTGGTAGTATACACATTGATGGATAAAAGGTTTTGAAGCACATTTTTTTTCAAAATTTGACCTATAGTCACTGGGCATCGAATATTCGATAGATTCAATACCGTTGAATAATGCATGTAAGAAGATCCGTGGTCACTGTTTCGTTCAGCTGGGTATAAAGCTGTGACTGTCACCCATGCGAAACGTGTATTATCTCTTGATAGCACATTAATCGCGGCCCTCATAATCATTATCTCCCGTGGCATTAATATTCAACGCGTATTGATTCATACTTTACATTTATTATAAGATTACGTACTTTTCATAAAGCTCAACCACTTCCACGTTGTCAAAATTCATCGAGCAGGGTTTAAAGTATATACCATCACGCGTTCAAGTCGATTTCTCGCCACATTAACCCATCATCGCTGTGTCCTGCACCCATGCATATAAAATGCCCGTGCATGGAATACGTCAATCCTTCCAGATGCGGTATTTGGACTATCAATGACTATTGATGTTTAGTTGATAATCGATGGCGCTTTGCATGATCCTCCATGATCGTATTTTGAAAAGACCGCATCGTTAAAAAATTGGTATAAAATCATGCCGATGATTCGCGTCCACTTCAGTCAACATGGAGCTTATCGTCGATGTGCAGGGCTTCGAGAGACCCATCAACGAATTTGTCCTAAAGGAGATGTCCATCGTCAGACTCCACGACAAGGATGCTGAACCGCTGACAATCGCCTTCGACTCACCATTTGCGTGAGACTCTTTACCGGCCAAGTACAAAATGACAAACAAGTGGCTGGAATGGAATTTCCACGGAATACGATGGGATCACAATGGCATACCATACGAAGCAGCTAGAAAGACAATTCGAGAACTCTTGCATGGAGCTCCTACCATCTTTGCGAAGGGATTTGAGAAATGCGCGTGGCTATCAAGATTCACGGAGCCAGCGACAATCGTCATAGATTTGGACACTCTGGACTGTTAATCGCTGTAGAAGCTGCCGAAAATCACAAACTCCAAATGCCCCCATCATCCCTTTAACACGAAATAGGCCCATGAGAATGTAAAATAGGTGAAAAGCTGGTTGAGCGTATACGAAGCGTGAGCGAGCGATTTTTTTGAATGAATAAAAAAACATTTCGATTAAAATATATGTCATGTGTATTCTTTATTCTACGGCGAAAACATCCATCATTTACAATTCGATGAAACATATACATTTTTTACATAGTCAACACTAAGCGTCGAAAACGATGGCAAGACGACTGTGATGCGAACAGTTCGATGATGGTGTCCCAACGAATTTAGTCTTTTTTTCCGCCTTAGAGACGATGGAACGCTGTTGTATTTCCCACAACTGCATGTAGCCATTTGCGCGCCAGTTGCAGCATACTCTCGATGATGCGGACAACCGTTCGACAATGGTGTTCCAACGAATTTTTTTTCCCCGTCCACCATGTTCAGAGACGACGGAACTCGACACTGTTGTATTTTCCAGCAATATACTGCATGCAGAGTTGACCATCGCGTGCCACTTGCAGCATACTCTCGAACATTGTCGGATCTTGGTCGAAGGCAAGTCGCGCCGGTAAAAAGACAAAGAACTCACCCGCGATGTCCGCGATGTAGCGGTTCCCAAATTTGCATTGTACGGCCCTCATGTCGGAGATTAGTCGTTCCGGCTTAATGGGGAGTTCTGACAGCTTCTTCGTTGAGAGGAATTCCGCCATCCGGTCGACCTTGTTGATACTCGAGAGATCCATTTTCCCCGCACTTTCAAAGTTCTTTTTGGAGAGATGTTGATGGTGCAGTAGAATAGTGCAGTCTGAGCTTAGCCCACAAAATTATAAGCTCCCTCGTAAGTGTCCCACTCAAATTTTCAAACTTCTCCCCACTTCTCCAATCGTGATCTTTGAACACGTTCGAAGAACCGTGGAAAATTCCCCCCCGACATTTTTTCACGCTCCCAAAAAACAGGTTCAAACACGTTCGAAGAAGCCCGTACGTGGAGAATTTTCACAGCATATTGTACACTCCCGACGTTGAGGTGGAGGGCCATCGATGTGATCTTTCATCTGTGGCGTATTATAATGCTCTAAGCATGGAAGATATGATATCACTTCATTGACGTTCCGATGATGTTCTGGCAAACGATCCCACAATAAGCCAACATATTTACCCCAATATTTTAAGAGCAAGACCTTTGGAACCTGTTCGAGCTCGTTTTTGGTCAAGTCCTGGGGGTGCTTGGCCGGATGCACTGCGTACACACTCGCGCATGCGAACATCTTGACGTTACCTTTCGGAATGGAGACCTCGATGAGACTTTTCAAGAGTGCAGCTGCGCTCAACTGGTCCATGCGCGGTCACAGCCTTTGATCCCTAAAGATTATAGTTTTTCCAAGGAACCTGTCAGGACCTGTCTGGAGTGTCGGCTCGAACTTTGAGACGAGGCGGATGTAATTGACATTGTCTTTCGGAGTGTAACCAGCTGTATGTCATAAATATTGGGCTTTGAAAGGCCGCCCTTCATGTGGCGCCTAGCGTTTTCATGTTACCGAAAAGTCCCCCCCCCCCCCCCCCCACAGACACGCACGCGGGCACGCACACACACGCACACAAACGTACACACACACCAAAGAATTTATGTATAGTATATACTATGCAAGGTCATTGTTTAATTTAATTATTAATAAACTATTGTTTTATTGTCATTTAATTCGACGCATTCTTTTTACCCTCTCCCCCTTTCCTTCTACACAAACACACACACACACACACGCACACACACACACACACACACACACACACACGCACGCACGCACGCACACACAAAACACTCATCGACGCCGGCTTCCCCCTCGCACCAGTCGCTCCACGGACCGCATGGCCCCCCTCCACATAGGCCCCCCTGTGACGTCTCATGCGCCCGGTGACCCCCCCCCCCCCCCCCCCCGAAAAGGCATACTGTTGCACTTAGCTTCCCCGCGCTGCTCCCCTCGCCCTCACCCGGCCGTACCTCCGCACTTGGCTTCCCCGCGCTGGACACCCCTTCGACACGCTCCGCCCTGAGATCCCAGCATTAGAACCGGCCTAGCCCTACTACTTCTTGCGCTGCGCCAAAAATCCATTTAAACAGTCGCTTATTATATAAAACCAATATCTGTCCTCAATTTCACCTAAATGGGAGGTAACAGCTATTCGGAAGTACAGGAGATCAGGGAGGGACGAATTATAATAAAAAATCATCGAGGTAGAACTCGCAGGCGCGTATTTTATTCTATTTTGGATTTATGAAATATTCTATGCCTTTAGTAGGAGGGCATTGATGCCTTGAAACAACACTTGAATAACCCACCACATACGCATATAGCTGCTCATATCTTATAATATGGTACAAATCACGACAACCATCGTCGCTAATCACAGGCAACATTTTTAACCAATGTATATGTATTTCAGGCCGGTTTCAGGTATGTTTGTAAGATTGGTGGTTGAAGTTAACATATGCGCATAATGCATGCAACTGCTACAATATCAATAAGTAGTACTATACTTTTAGCCCCGGGGGTGAAACCCAACACCTACCGGGCGCGTCCTCAGGTTGCGGATGGAGGAACGTCCTACCCGGCCGTAAGACCGGCGGACAGGGGTGAAATAAAATAACCCCCGCGGACAAAAAGAGGTGCGAGGAGGAAGGAAAACCGCCACAAAAACCAGGGTCACGTAGACCAGCGGGTGCAGTGACGCTGCCCGTAAGGGATGTGCGAAATGATCTGCACAGCGCAGCATACGTGGACACTCCCGGCGTCTACGCGCCGCACCCAAGGGAGCGTCAGGAAGCCGATGAAGGAAGAGGGTGTACGGCCGGGGCGGATGACCATTCCCGCCTTAATGGTCAAAAGCCCCCACAGCAATGGGGGTAGCTGTGAGGGTGATCACCCCCCCACTTCCCGAGGCATCGCGTTCGGAGACGACCTCTCGCTCTGGAGTACACATCAAACCATGGATACCCACAAACAAAATAAAAACAAATCAGAAGAGCAACTGCGAACAACAGCGCCTTCTAACCGCGGAGGCACTGGCGGCACAGCGCAGCCCTATGCCTTGCCACAAGTAGGCGCACAAACGGAAATCGCCCAAGGCTGGACCTCGCCAAGCGCACAACCCGACGACCCGCTCCAGCAACACACGTTCGCTCGCGACACCGCGATCGGACAAGAGGATAGCAAGTTGAGTGAACTCCACATGCTCATCACGGAGACAATTGAAACTATCAAAGCGAAACGCACCGTACCCACGGAGGTCACGAGAAGCGTCAGAGAAGCACTTGGGCTACTCACCGACGTGCTAGCCAGCCGAAAAACCTGGAAAGACGCCCAGCGCAGACTCACACACGCCGAAACCGAGGAGCGAGAAGCCCTCCGCGGCAAACTGAAAGAGCGTGACGAACTCCTCCGAGCAAGCCGCCCAGAAACGACGCCGCGCCTTACGCGAAGCAAACGACCGGCAAACAGCCCTCCCGTAGGCCCAGAAGAGGACGCGCTAAGGCACCAAGACGGTGACTTCGCATTAGTCACCCGTCGACAAAAAAAACAGCGTACCAACGCGCCGCCCAACGCGCCGACCGCACAGCAGACTGCCATAGCTGCTGGCAAAGACCACTCCACGCCCGCAGACCGCCCGACGGCCAAAAACAAGGGGACAGGGGCACTGAGCAAACGTTCCAATGCTGTCCTCATCAAGCCAGCGGAAGGCAAAACATACGCCGACCTCCTGAAGAATATAAAGACGAAGGTCAACCCGGACCAACACAATACGTGCATACGCACAATCAGAGAGACCCGAGACGGTGGGATATTGCTGGAATTGGATAGGAGCTCTGAACACAGCAAATCTTTCACGGAAGCCGTCATCACCGCGGTCGGTAACAGCGGGGCTGTCAAAGACCTTACTCCGACGATCACGATTGAGATACGCGACATCGACTCCGCCTCCAACGAGGACGACATCCGAGAAGCGCTAATACGCGACCTGGGCGAAAATGCAGACATAAAGAGAATAGGACTCTCCAAAAATGTCAACCGCGGACAACGCATGGCCTTCGTCGATCTCAGCGACCACACAGCACAGAAGATCCTCTCCTCTAACCGCATCAAGATCGGCTGGATAGTCTGTCGGGTGAGACTACACGAAGCCGTCCAGAGGTGTTTCAAATGCCTTGGATACGGGCACGTCTCCAGGAACTGCTCCGGGCCCGACCGCAGTAATCTCTGCTACAAGTGCGGGAAGGCTAATCACAAAGCCGCCTCCTGCAACGGAACACCCAAGTGTGTGCTATGCGCAGAAACGGAAGGACTCAACACCGACCACATCCTTGGCACCGGGCACTGCGACAGCTATCGGAGAGCTCAAAAAGCCAAGGCAAGATGACGACTGTTCTTCAAGGAAACCTGGCGCGTGGGTGGACGGCACAAAACCTAATGCATCAGCACATCACGGAGAAGGGGATCGATGTATGCATACTGTCCGAACAATATTCTAACATACCGACCCCTCGCTGGATCCCAGACAACACCGGCACGGCGGCTATCTGGATCGTAAACCCAGACCTACAGGTCACTGACGCCGGGAAAGGTGACGGTTTTGCCTGGGCCAAATTCCAGGGCTACACCATCTTTAGCTGCTACCTATCACCGAATGAAGGCATCCATGAGTTCAGACGTAAACTCAGCGAAATAGAAGACGCGGTGCGGCACATCGAAGGGGAAGTCGTCATCGCTGGAGACCTCAACGCCAAATCGACGGAATGGGGCATGGACCGCAGCGATACCAGGGGAAACGAGGTGTCGGACATGGCGGCCCGCCTTGACCTGGTCATCGCCAATGTAGGAAACACCACCACCTTCAGGAGGCCCGGCCAGCGAGAGTCTATCATTGACATCACCTTCGCCACGTCGAACACCGCTGCCGCCATCCAGAACTGGAGGGTTCTAGAAGACTACAACGCCAGCGACCACCAGTATATCCAATTCCGGATCGCCAACGCTAAGCCAAACAGAGCCGAAACCAGATATCAGCGAAAGGGATGGAATGAGAAGAAGCTTGACGAACGGAAACTCACCGACTTTCTCCTAGGAAAACAAACGACCATTGACGCCATCGTAAATAACCAAAGCTTGGACGCTGAGACGCTCGTCGAGGAGACGATGAGCCTCATCACGGCGGCCTGCGATGCATCCATGCCTGCTAGGTCCTGCCGATGCAAGAGACGGCCAAACTACTGGTGGAACAATGAGATCAGTGAGCTCAGACAAAAGTGTTTGGCACTGCGGCGAAAGCTTGTCAGAGCCAACCGAAGACGACAACCAGGACAGCCTAATGCACTGGCCAACCAATTTGACAACGCTAAGAAAGCCCTTAAAAAGGCTATCAAATGCAGCAAGAGACGAGGATGGAGGAATCTGTGCGCAGAACTAGACGAGGATCCATGGGGCAAGGCGTATCAAATCGCGGTCAAGGGACTTGGCAAGCAAGCACCCGTACCCCCTATGGACCCGACCACGACCAAGAAAATCATAGAGGACCTATTCCCACGACACCCACGGAGGCCGCCCAAAAAGAACCGGGCTAGAACGGCAGCGCCACTCTTCACAACAGAAGAACTACAAGACGCCGCACGCACGCTCAACCCAGGAAAGGCCCCCGGACCGGACGGGGTTCCAACGAGCGTAATCAAGAAAATCGCTGAAAAAGCTCCCAAGATGCTGCTCGGGATGTACAATGCGTGCCTCTCTAGCGGAATCTTCTGTAAAAGATGGAAGCGACAACGCCTTGTGCTGCTCGACAAAGGTAAAGGCCCACCGATAACCTCATCCTCGTACAGGCCACTATGCATGCTTGACATCGCTGGCAAACTACTTGAAAAGCTAATCAAGACACGATTAACCGCTGCGGTGGAGAGAGCCGGTGGACTCTCCAATAACCAGCACGGTTTTAGAAAACGGCACTCCACAGTCTCGGCGATAGACCAAGCCCTGTCTATCGTAAAACAGGCCTGGGCAGGGAACCACCGCTCCCGAAGAGTGGGTGTACTCATCACGTTTGACGTCCGAAACGCCTTTAACTCCGTGAGCTGGGAAGATGTGCTCGACGCACTGAAGGATGACTTTGGGGTGGACGAGTACGTCCGGGACATGGTAGACGATTATTTCCGCGAACGGGAGCTAGTATCTAACACGACGGAGGGCACGCTCACCACCGAAGTGACAGCTGGCGTCCCACAGGGCTCTGTTCTGGGCCCGGATCTTTGGAATGTGCGATACGACGACCTCCTAAGGATGGAATCAACACGGGACACGTACCTTGTCGGATATGCGGACGACGTGGCCGGAATCGTCCTCGCTAACAGTAACGAGGACGCTCGCCGGAAAATCGACTGCCTGGTAGAGAGACTAAGCGACTGGCTGAAGCGACACAGACTCGAGCTAGCCGCCAGCAAAACCGAGATGGTTGTCCTTACCAGACAACGCTGGTTCGAAAAGCCGTTTACGATAAACATTGGTGGAACCAACGTCGTAGCGAAACCCTCGTTAAAGTACTTGGGTCTCCAGCTCGATGAAAAGCTAACGTACTGCGAGCACCTCACCAGAACGGCCGAAAAGGCAAACAAAATAGTGGCGAGCCTGTCGAAGATAATGCCCAACACCTCAGGGCCTCGATATGCCAAAAGGCGACTGCTGCAGAGCGTGGTACACTCTGTGATACTCTACGGCGCCGAAATCTGGGCAGACCAACTCACCCAGGAAAAATATAGACGAAAACTCGCGGCAATACAAAGACGAGCCGCCCTCCGAGTCGCGTGTGCATACCGCACAACTTCGGAAGCGGCAATCCTAGTTATAACCAAGACGATACCAATTGACCTCATGGCGAAAGAACGGAAAAGACTACAAGAACGACGCTCAGCAGGCACCCTCGACGATACATCCCGAGAGCTTGAGCGGAAACAGACGTATGGAGAATGGACACGCAGATGGCAAAGCGCCGACACAGGGAGGTGGACAGCCAAACTGATCCCAACGATAGAAGCATGGGTTGGCTCTCAACACGCAGAGACCAACTACTACTTCACGCAACTGCTCACGGGGCATGGCCTATTCAACGCCTACTTGCACCGCATGGGAAAAATAGGTAGCCCTATGTGCAACTACTGCCCGGAGAACATCGACGATGCCTACCACACCTTCTTCCACTGTAGTAGATGGGTGATGGAAAGAAACAATGCCGAAAGAGCCATTGGAGCCATGCTTAGCCCAGAAAACATAATCCCCCACATCATCAACTCTGAGATAAAGTGGCAAGCGATTATGAGCTTCGCAGAAAATGTGCTGAAAGCCAAGAAGCTGGAGCACCCAACCACCGCACACGCCTAATGGCGCACCCCAGGTCGGGCTGAAGTAATGCGAAAGCGGTTTCCAGCCCGGCCCCCCTCCCAACAGGAGGGGCGGAAAGAGGAATGTTTTTAGCCAGTAAAAATCTGGCACTACCGACAAATACCACCCGGTCGGTGTCTTATTGAAGATTTTTGAAACCTCTTAAAAAAAAAAAAAAAAAAAAAAAAAAAAAAAAAAAAAACTATACTTTTAGCAGTAACTAGAGCTATAAAATATTATTGTCCTCTCAGGGAAATATAAAATATAATTAAAATATGGTTGACAACACAATACTTTTTAGCCTTAGGTAGTTACTTACTGCGTGGACATGTTTAGGTTGAAAATAGGAAGGTTCGTGTAGAATAGTATTGAATCCAAGCATATGTAATTTTAGTTTCAAGCGTTTGAAATAAAACCATTTCAAACCGGCTTCAAACTATTCGTCGGCTATGTATATTTTTTTATTTTTATATGCATGCAAACTGATTACGCCGTGATCGCTGATCTGATTTGAATGGTTGTTTCGTTGTTGTGCAGGGAAACGCCGCGATGTGGTCCCACGAAAATGTAATACAAATCTGCCAAGTACGTTTTCCAAAAATGCGAACGAAAACTCTTATACCTAGTATGTTTCTCAACATCTGGGCCCTAATTCACAATAACACCCAAGCGAATCCTTGCTTCAAAACCACGCCGATTTGTATGTAGATGTCACCGATCAGCGTGATATGCGCGTGGCGCGACCGATCTATCCTACAGAATTTAGGCCCAGGGTCCAGTCAATCGCAATGCCATAGATGTTTCAAGTGACAAACAAGTCAGTCAATAAAGTATGCAAATATCACAGGCTAGGTTTAGATACGTGAAGTCTTGTCAAGTAGTTTGGTAATTTGACTGTGGCGGTTTTATTAGGAACACGACAGTACTTGCCAAGCTCTTTAACAAATGGTGTTGGTCTTACCTATGTATCTGAATAAATTAATCTAGTAAAATCAAATAAATGAGTTCCCAAAAATTATCAAAAATATTAGACCCAAATCGTGTATTCGGCAAAACTTTAACCCGAATGTTCAAATTTTACTGATTGCCCCCATATGATTATTATTTTATTCTTAGGACTGCCAAAGCGTAAATTTTAACGGTCAACGAAGTGAGCTAGAGCTCCTATGCCAGGATAGGGAAATAGCAGCTAGATGGGCAAAACGGCTGCGGAAATTGTGTAGGTATGGCATGCACTTCCGACATAATTGAAGTAGATTATTTGATAAGTGATGGAAAATCATTTAATAAGTTCTTCATATCGACTTCCCTTGCATTTGCCCCCCCCCCCCCCCCCCCCCCGCCCCTCTGAAGCAAGTCCTGGCTACGCCTCTGTACCGTACAACAAGAATAATATACCCTTTGAGGGGAATTTCGCTAGACGGAGGTGGTAAGCTGCCCGCTTCATTCTCATGCAGATACAATCGCCAAATTCGCATCGTTATGCCATTAAAGGCGATATCATAATTTTTTGAATACTTCATCCCTTGTTTTAAAATTTGTATATTAATTCCGTTAAAATCATTGTAAGAAAAAAAAACAAGATTTTAGACCGTTATATTTTGAAAAATATTTATTTGTTCGTTCGATCGAGAGGTGACGGGAATTCATGGCTGAAGGTGTGCTTTACTTAACTCTCGGAAGAAAAGGGTCATTTTCCTAAAGTCAAAGAGGTGTACGGCACTTTTTCTCGGTAGACTTAAATGCTTCGTCGGAACGGCTCTTAAGGCCGTAGTCTGGTAACTTGCACGTTTTTTAATGCTTTTTCGGGAATTTTTTTAGGGGAAAATAAAATTCAATCGGTTTGATTTTTTAATATGTTATTAATGGTATCGTAGAGTGTACGAAAAATTCGTTGAAAAAAAAAATTTGTTATAGTTTTGTAGCACTAAAGTGAGCGGCCCAAAAAAAAGGTAGGTGGCTGGCCCCGGTGATGTCGCCGCTTGAGGACATCTGAAACATAAAAATTATGAAGATTATTGTTCTGTAAGCTTGTCATTCTGGTTGGATATAGGATTAAACAATTTTGTTGAAAAAAAAAAACAAAATGGTGGACTTCGAAAAAAGTGACTTTTTTCAGTGGAAGTCGAGCTGTAAATGGAAAGTTAGGGACGAAGAAAAGATCCTAGTTCCCGCGAGAGCTATTGATGAGTAGAATAACATACCCAAATTTTAGCCCAATCGGTTAGATAGTAATTTTTTATTACGCGGGCCGACCGTAAGAACGTTGTTTCGAGAAAAACGCGTTTAAAGTTTTAACAACAGATTTATTATATAAAAATCATACTTACACTAATCGTCTATCCCTGGTGCGTATAATAAACCTTCAACTTCTTCATAGGCCTTATTGTTGGTCACTTTTGCTGACCTGCGACTCATTCTGGCAATTTTAGGAGCATAAGTTGCATCCTTCTCCGCCTTCAAAATCCGAGAGCTGTTGTACAGATTGGCGTAAGCCATAGCGTGCGGGCCGATTGTGACTCCCATGGTCTCCATGGTTTTTAACACAGGTAAAAATCCTTCGCTGAAAGTGCATACGGATGTCCATGCAACAATTTGAAGTGTCTTTTGGCCTACAAAAATGTGTTTGGGTGCTAAATTCCACACGCAATGGTTGAAAGCCTCGTTGTTGTTCTGCGTGTTTCTGCCCAAGCGTCTTTTCAAAAGATCATCCGATGAAAGTTCTTCGTAAATAGGCTTCAAAATATTCGCAGCATCCTCATCAAAAGCAGGCGGAGGAACAAAAGTATGTTTTTTGTTCTCGGCTTTGCATCTTTTATAATTACACCATGAATCGAAGCCCTCAGGGCAAAGAGAATGCTGCGGATTTTCATCCGTTGAAATCAAATGATACTACGTTGCCCACACAGCCTTCGTCATTTCTTCAACTGAATTTTCATTGCTCATAGTTGCTAACCCATATGAAACATCGAGTTTAGTCATTAACTTATTAGTTAATGCGAGTTTCTTGACCTTTGAAGCCTCACCATCCGCTGCGTCCTTTTTCGGTCTGCTTTTTTTTGTCTGCGTCCCTTTTGGTTCTTCTTCAGACTTACTTTTTTCTTTAGCATCTTTTGTTTTTGAAGCTCCAATTTGTTTTTTTGGCTTATTCCAGCTGAGTAAGTGTTTTTTTTTTGCTTCTTTCACACGTCTGTACATGCGTTTTTTCACGTGTAAAACACATTCACTTTTTTCGACCACCGGCTTGCCGTTGTAAACATCAGCTTCCAATAGATTTTTAAAGATTTTGGAGTTGCCGTCACCCATATACCTTTTGTATTTCACATTGAACAATTCGATTGATCGTCTAAACATTTCTATTATGCCATTAACCTCCATTTTTCCGGAGCTACCTTCATGGTTTGCTGTACATTTTCCCTTGTGATCTTCGTACCATTCCAAATACTCGCCCGTTTCTTTTTTGCCTACCCACTTTTCACACGCTTTACATACCTTCGATTTTACAACCAAATCGACAATTTTATTGGTAAATTTCCCAATCAAAGAAACAAGTTCTAGAAGCGATGTACGACCACACTTCGCCCACGAATCATCGCCTAAAACTGTGATCTCGTCTTCGGGGTTGCCGTTTTTAGCGTTTGCTTCTTTTTCTTCTTGTACGTCTTTTGCAAAAACTATTTTGGATACGGCTTTCACGACAATATGTATGTGCTCAAGGATACTGTAGTAACCACTTTTACTCAATCCACTTCCTAAATCCATGAGTGAACATAAAAGATAAACCAACCAAAACCAACCAACCAAACCAGCCCGATAAACCAACACCGAGTAATCTCATTGTATACGTGAAACGTCTGTTAATTTTATAACCATTTCTCACTTTCGGACAAGAGTCAACAGTAAACATCGAATCGCAGTTACACTTTATATACTAAGTAAATCCCAATTCTACCCAGGTAGCAATTTCAAAATAGTTGTCTATTAGTTGTCCAACAGGGGACCAATTGTCCGCTTGGAAGTTACCTATAAGCTATCATGTGTCCAACAGTTATCTTTTTGGATGGTTGTTCACTTTAAGATAACTTCCGGGCGGACATTTGGCACCCATTTAGCCGACTTTTGGACAACTTTTTGAAAATTGCTACCTGGGCATGTATCGCAGCAAATGAAGTCGCTTCGTGACGCATGGAGGTTGTACGAGATTGGTATAGATTTATGCTTCTTGACGGAACATCAGCTCGAGCGAAGTTTCTGAATTGGTATCTTTTCCCACGTCTCGTTTTTGCTGTTTGGATCATCGGTCTACATTTTTGGTAGACGCGACTGCCATCTCGATCTAATCCTGACCTTCAAAAACGACAAAATCATTCGTGACAACCACTACAGGAAAAATAATCGAGTCACTTGGACTATCACACCAAGTCAATACATCACTCAATGCAATTTTTCGTGATGGGATTCGAGTGCGACCTTTCAATGACCAATATGTAAGAGACCCCGATGATAGATGACTTCGATCGTAGATGGAAGGGCAAACGATGGAAAATAAAAATTAGCTGACATTCGATTGATAAAAGACTACGTGGACTGGAGGTTTCTTCGGGATGTGATGAGGTTGCCGATCGAGAGGAGAACAAAAATATGGTAAGTCTCTAGAGTCTTCTCCAAGCCCTGGTAGAATTTTTTTCCGCATTTCTCATATTTTCTCCCTTTTCTCCCAATTCGGAGAAAATCGGGGAAAAAATGAAAAATATTGATCTTAAAATATGCCGATTTTCCCCAATATTCCTCTTTTTTCCGCATTATCCCGATTTTCTCATTTTATTTACGAGAATTTCCCATTATTTCCTAGCGTTCTTAAATGCCTTGGGAGAATTTCGGAGAAGTGATAAAAACTCAGAAAATGAGTTTGTCGGGAAAAATTCCCATTTTTGCCTTACTTTCGATCAAATTGTGAATGACAATCCCTTGATTTTTTTAGAAGGGCGGTGACGCAAGAAGTATTTGGAATGTACTGCATTTTTCAAAAATGCAGAACATATTGGAAAATTCACATAGATTTTACTGACAAGGAACATCCCTCAGGTGATTTTAGGAGTTGAAACCATCCCTCGAAAAAAGGCATCTCTAGGGGTAATATAGCAGTTTCACACACAAGAAGGCCAGCGATTTTATTTAAATAAAAACGAAAATTCTAATCCGAAGCAATGAAAAATCCACTATGGTGACATTGCAAAAAAAATTAAGGGGTGAGCCACCCCTATATTTGCTTTTTCCCACTCCACACGGCAAAATATTGCATGGAAATCAACAAAATGGGGTTCATTTTAAAGAGGGGAAAAAAAAAGTTTACGTGTTTTTGCGCAATCGCCGATCCGTAAGCTTAAGGGGGTAAACCCCCCATTGCATTAATTAAATCGGCGAGGTCGTATTTTTCTTTTCAAAATATGCGCACTGATATAAAATACCCCTAAAACATGTAATTGAATATTTTGTCAAGCTTAAACCTTATCGCCCATCTCTTAAGGGTAAACTACCCCCGCGTAATTCCATTTCATTTGCGGTTTTAGCAAATTTTCAACCCGTATGCTTTAAAATTGTTATGAAACCCATCGGTAATATGAATTTTATGTTCGGGTATACATGTATATATGTGGATTGAATTTGGGAAAAGGTGTGTAGTTAGCTAGGGTAAAGGGGGAGGGGGGAAGCTACCCCTTAATTATCAGACTCATATATTCGAATTGAGACTCGCTCGATTCTGGTTCGGAAGCATTCAGAAATACACATACATTTCTATTATAACTAGTTATATATTTTATCATGATACTTTAGAGAATAAATCTAAAGGGGTTACGAGCGGAATTTTTTTTTTGCTCGCTTCCAAGTATCAATTTGTAAGATCATCGTTCGTTAGTTTTATCACGATATCCATAAAATCGTAAACGTCGTGACCCATTACATGAATAGAGCCGCCAAGCGCAAGTTTTCTTTTCGAAATTTTTACCGCGATGTTTTCGAAATATACTTTTCGAGGCCGGTCCCCAAATAGGTGGAAAACGGATCGATAAATTCGGTACAAATTTTATCCCGATATTTTCGGATAAGTTGTTCTGTTCAGAACGTAACATTTTTTGCTGAATTCTTCTTTCCGTCAGAAAGCCGGAAACTTAAAAATTTCAAATCGAAAAGTAAATGTGAATTTTATGCCGTGCTATTTGGTTAGGTTTTTAATCATTCGACGTGGCGGGTTTTGTATATTATATATTAAGTAAATTTTCGAAATTTCTATTTCAAATTGACCGATTTTACGATAATAATTGCACAAATTCATTAATTTTTTCGTCGTGTAGATAGGTGTTTCTTCTAAAAAACCAGTTCTCCAAAAGTAAAAATAAAAATATAATAACAATAGTATTAATTGCAACCGATAGAGATGGGCGCGCGACCGGTGTGCGGGCTCGGCGGTCACTGAAGTTAAGCAGCATTGGGAGCTGCCAATACTTGGAGCGGTGACCGCTTGCCCGTGCACTGGTTTGCGCGTCAACCTCTGAGTGGGAGGCAGTTTGTCTGGGCTTCTGATTGAATACAACTGAAACGCAGCCAAATATAGCCGCCTGTATCGGCCGAGGTTTTCCGCAGTTTCCCTGGGCCGTCGTGCAAATGCGATCCAGTAGTGCTTTAAGAAAGAGTGGCTGCGGTCAACAATCTGGGGGGGGGGGGGCTCTGGAAGGATTGTGAATGTCGAAAGAATGGAAGGAATAGAGGGGATGGTAAAAGGGGAAGGACCCTGTACCTCTGAGGAATACATATATAAAAAATTTTAAAGAAAATAGTATTAATTGCATTCAGATAATATATATATAAATAATTTTATTGTGTTTACTTTTTCTTGATTGCGCTTTGTAAATTATCGTACTCGGATTTCTGCGCTTCAATTTTGTTATGACCTATTGAGTCTTGACGAGTGCATATGCGAAATGATAACGTACAGACATCTTAACATATATGTCACGTATATGTCACGCTTTCTCGGAAAACCCGTTTATCAATCGTATCTAATTATAACGCTCACTACACGAGAATAACGTTCTACCTAATTGCGTCTTTCTTCGTTGAATCAATATATAATGACGTATTGTATTGCACTTTACGATTATCATTGTTCGGTGCCTCGCTTTATAAGACAGTAGCCTTTCGTCTTCGTCCAGTTCACTTCAAGACAAGCACCGATCAGTGTTTTACGCGTGTTAATACTATTTTTACCAAAGATGAAAGTAAATCTAATCGACGTTATTAAAATTCTACTCGCTACATTTGAAGCGATGAATATTGCTCAAACTCCAGTTAACAACGCCGAACTTGAAGTGGCTGACAAGTTCGAAACCATTTTGATCACTACTATGCAAAACTATAATGAAGTTGAAATTATCGAAGAGGAAACACTGGATTTTCAAGAACCATTTAGACAGTACGACGCCACTGCCGTTGAAGACACTATATGGGTAAAAGACACCAGTGATAGTGATTTAGAAACCTGTTCCACTGATGATCAGGTAAACTATGAGCATAAAAAAAGCAGTTGCATACTGAAGATCTGGCAAGATCAAAAATTCTAGCGTAGACACCGTCCGTCAAAAATACAATCTGTTCAGTCGAAGCGACAATTGCACCGCTGGGCACATCAGCTAAATAAAGGTGGCACTTATAAAGAAAAGCTGACGCAAATTTCTGAACATACTTTGAAAAATATGAAAACTGCTATAGATTCTGGTGTTATTGTATATGATATTGATCTTCAGAAGTGGGCACATCAAGCTCAAAAGGAGATAAACTTTGAGGATGTACGATTTAAAGCCTCTCATAATTGGCTATGGAACTTAAAAAAAAACAGCACCGTATTGTGTCTAGAAAAATTAATAAATTTATAACGCGCAAAACGATTGAAGGGGGAGGACTTCTACAAAAAAAACGCAGCAAAATTCGTAGCCGATGTTGTACCACTAATCGAAAAGTATGGGGCGGAAAACGTGTACAATTCGGATCAAAGCAGTTTCTAACTGGAGATCCATTCGGGGCGCACGCTAACAATGGAAGGAATGAAGAAAGTTGCTTGCGTTGTACCGGCTGTCTCTTCAACGACCCACAGCTATACAATCCACCTTACTATAAGCGCCGATGGGAAGTTGCCTGTCCCCACTTTTCATTGTTTTGAAGGAGATAAAAGGCGAATTTGGACCGAGAGTAGAAAAAGAATTATTCCGCCCCGAAAACGTATTTGTGATGGCATCCAAATCGGGAAAGCTTACTTCTGATATGTATTCGCATGAATAATAATGTGTAGACCATAATTTCTGATTGATAAAAAAATGTGTTTGACATCAACATAGATTTCTGTAAATATGAAATGTGTTTCGTTTTAACAGAAAATTTTAAAACGTGGATGGAAAAGGTTTTCTTCCCTAATGTCAGGAGTAACAGCGTACTTTTGATAGACTCTGTCACGTCGAAAGGCACATTGAACTTCGACGAAACCAAGGACTCCCACGGTCCCTTACGAAACCACGTGCACTAAAATAAGCACGATAAGAATATTCTCATTCCTCAACATATTTCCAAAGGCACTCTACAGTTAAGATGCCGCTCATTAATAGAACCTGAGCGTCGCGCACTCTCTCCATGCGCCCCCCCCCCCCTTTTTTGTCTATTCGACGGCTGTATCGGACACCGGGCGCAACTTCTCAGAAAAACCATAAAACAAAAACACGTAACGCGCCTTTAGCGCAACTTCAGATAGGCCCAGGAAGGTTTCCATCAATCCGGTCGTAAAACTAAGAAGTAACGAAAAGGGAGATGCGTACGGAAGGATCACGTAGCGCCTAGCCGCTACGCTTTCCCCGATGGAAACCCGCTCACAAAAAATGGATTCGTATGACCCCTGCATAAGAATCCATGAATGCGTCTCCAAGGTTCTCTCTAATTAGATACAAACAACATGCAAATGAATCTCAGTGAGGCCCCGGAAAACTGCCAACGGCCCGATCGTAAAATTAAGTAGCACAGGAAAATAATTCGTATGGGGAGGATGCAGATGCGCCCTCCTCCATAAAAACCTCCCACCGAAAACAGGTTCATGCGTTCGTTACGTATGATAGGGATAACTACTACTTTTCCCAAATTAAATAAAGTCAATACCCTATCTCCCCCACTCTATGAATTCGGGAGACCAGGAAATCATATATAAAGGGAGTAACCCAGCCACCTCAAGCAGTTCTAGGCACATCAGAGCAGTTCGTTTGCTCACTGTGAGCACAGTGAGCAAACAAAAGGCTGCACTTGAGGAGGAGACAATTTCGTTGGAAAATGGGGTGGAGGACCGAATTATCGTTTCAGGCGACGGATCGTGGCGTAAGCGCGGTTTCAGCTTGCTTTTCGGCATAACATCGCTAATCGGCTGGTACACTAAAAAAGTGATCGACGTTATGGTGAAATCGAAATATTGCAAAGTTTGCGAGCATTGGGAAAAAAAGGAAGCACCGCGGAGTACTGGGAATGGAAAAGTACCCACGACGATGAGTGCCAGGCGAACCATAGCGGCCCCTCCGGAAAAATGGAAGTCGACTCAGCTGTCGAAATGTTTTAACGGTCTGAAGAGCTCTATGGCATAAAATATAAATATTATATTGGTGACGGCGATTCTAAAACGTTTCTGGGCATATCGAATAGCGATCCATACGACGGTTTCGAGATAAAAAAAAGAGTGCATCGATCATGTCCAAAAACGTATGGGGACGCGCCTCCGCGAAATCGTGAAAACACAAAAAGGATTGTCTGGCAGAGGAAAGCTCACCGGAAAATTGATTGACGAGTTGAGCACATATTACGGCTTGGCTATTCGGAGGAACAGCGATGATGTTGAAGAAATAAGGAAGGCAATTTGGGCAACTATCAAACATAAAATATCCACAGATAGTGAGCCACAACATGATGATTGCCCAGAGGGAGCCGAGTCGTGGCGTTCGTGGTAGCGAGCGGTCGCAAGCGGTAATATTTCTGAATATCGCCATAAGCCGCCTCTTCCTGAGGAAGTATTGGAGGCAATTACGCCAGTCTTCGAAAATTTGAGCAGAGACGATTTGCTGCAGCGTTGTTTGGGCGGCTTCGCACAAAACAACAACGAAAGCTACAACAAATCAGTTTGGGCAATAGCCCCCAAGTGTCAGTCCGGGAGCAAAAAAATCGTCGATATTGCAGCTGATATCGCGGTATTATTATTGAATGATGGCCTGAGAAGCCTCATGAAAGTTTTGGAGACGTTGGGGATAACTATCGGCCCAAATTGTTTCAATTTTTGCGTTGAAACTGATGCAGCGCGGATCGAGCTAGCGGAGCGCTCGCTCACAGACGCTGCAAAAGAGGCAAGAAGAGCCTCTACAAGTTCGAGAAAAGATGCTAGGGACAATGATTTGCTTCTTGAAGGCCAACTATATGGTGCCGGCATCGCTGATTAAAGGTAAACATTTTTTTTTCCAATTTATCGCATAAATTAACAAACCTAAAACTTTGAACGCGTTTTTCTCAAAACCACTTTTTTGAGTGCGGCACGCAGCGAAACTCGAGAAATTTTTATCCGATCGACTTCAAATTTGGACTGCATCAATAAAACTAGATTATCTAAAGAAGTACATAGGATTTTTTCGATATCTCAATAATAAAAAAAGTTATAGCCTATTTTCGACGAGAAATTTTGCTCGAAAATCGTCCTTTAATTTCAAAAGCGTGCCTATTTTTTAAAAATCAATATTTTTTCAAATCCCTGTGTACTTCTCTTCAAAATATCATATTATTAACGAAAACACTCGGTATTTTTTTTTCAGATCGACTTTGAAGAGAGTTCTGCTGCATGCCGCGAACCACTGCATAGGCCTGACGCGGGAGCTTCCCCAGCGTCACCATGGGGCGTGAAAAATTTGAAATTTTTTTTTGTGTATCTTCAATAAACAACGAACAAAACAAAACGACAATTTTTCGCATCTCTTTTTTTCCCACAAAAAAAAATTCTTGAAAAATGGCAAAAAAAACAGGGGGTCACAGTGGCGTTCTGCCTTAATCGAATTAGTCGCGTTCGTACCTTCGAACTTCGATAAAGTTCAGAATTAGGGAATACCTCGAACCAGTAGAATATCCAAAGAATCAATTGTTTTCTAAGTATCTCCAATCCTTGAAAATTGTACGCGTGCCACTGATACCATCTGCGACCGCCTCTGGCCGACTAGCGAAGGCCCTAAATTTTACGACCGACACCCGCTACCTGAACGACAGGGTCGACACCGAACAAAACCATCAATGTAAGCGAACCACATTTTGACACTCTTTGTACTTGAGCGTTAATAGAATTAGGCAAATTGGCTGATTCCAATAAATCAACAGTTAATTAGAAACGAGTCATTTCCAAATAATCGGATTATTTCCATAAATTCCTCAAAAATTCTTCCTTCTTCCAACACATCCCCTTTTTACCCTCATCCCGTGCTAGGCGTAGGCAAAAAAAGAGAGAACCACACGTTATATGCCCACGTCCCCTCCGGACGTGACAACTTTTGGAGCGGACATTGCCCGAAATTCGTTCGTGAAGCTACTCCACTCAACAAGAATGTAATCCCAATGATTATTTCGAAAGGCACAACTGGAAAAATTCAACCGCTGGATTATTTGGATTCAGACTATGGAAAAATGTCGGCCGACATTTCTCTGACAGTGTAATATTATTAGATTTTGATATAAATTTACACTTGAGGAATAAAATAATTAAACTGCAATCCCTGACGCACAATCAACTTTCGGCACCGCGATATTCTAATCTTTTCAAATATTCGGGGTACAAAAGTAATTATGTATCGAAAAAACCGGAATACTTTGAGAATCCTGTAACATTTGGTTTTTCTAAATCGCAAACACATTGTGAAATACCCGGTTGTATTAATGTAGCGATTATCAGATGTTCGTGGTGTAGAAAGTCGTTGTGTTTAAAGCATTTTTTTTATGAATACCATTATTGCAAGACGTATGAACCCTGATTGGTAGTAACTATTGTACACACAAGAAGAATATGATGATAGGTCATAAGAAAATCATTTGATGACGTATGGCTATAATAATTCCTTGCAAATAATATTAACAAGATGATTTCACAATACAGCCAAAAAAGATAGGCAACAATCTCTATATTAAACGACCGTTCATCTATTAGAAAAACGTCAGTGACAATAAATTTCACTATAACCAATTGCATATACAGTAAAAAAAGCGAATATACTTACCCTAAAGAGAACTTCTTCGTTAAGGCGAAATAGAAGACGTACCGTGTAACACATGAGGGCGAGAAAGATAGTCAAAATTTGAATACCGCGATTCACACAATATATTTCATCCCAATTGGCTTATCAGTTTGTGAGAATTTTTTTTTTCAAAATTTCAAAGTGAACGACGGCGTGTTCTCCGTAGCCTTAAGGAGCCCACCCATTTCGACAACGAAAAAAATCAATGAGCAATCTGTACATCTCTTATCATTTCCCATATGCACGTGTAAACAGTTTTATTCAGCGTGATATATCATCAAAATGAGGCGCAGACATCCGCAGAAGATAACGAACGATGATCTTACGAATCGATATTTTGAGGCGAGCAAAAAAAATTTGTTTTCGCTCGTAACCCCGTTAGATTTAATCTGTAAAGTATCATGATAAAATATATTACTAGTTACAATAGAAATGTATGTGTATTTCTGAATGCTTTCGAATCAGAGTCGAGGGACTCCCAATTCGAATATATGAGTCTTGTGATTAAGGCGTAGCCCCCCCCCCTTCACCCCAGCTCACCACACACCTCTTCCCAAATTCAATCCACATATATACATGTACACCCAAACATAAAATTCGTATTACCGATGGGTTTCGTAACCATCTCAAAGCATACGGGTTGAATATTTGCTAAAACCGCAAATGAAGTGGAATTACGCAGGGGTAGTTTATTCTTAAGAGAAGGGCGATAAGCTTTAAGCGTGAGAAAATATTCAATTACATGTTTTAGGAGTATTTTATATCAGTGCGGATATTTTGAAAAGAAAAATACGACCTCACCGATTTAATTCATGTAAGGGGTGGTTTACCCCCTTAAGCTTGCGGATCGGCGATTGCGCAAAAACACGTAAACTTCATTTTTTTTTCCCTTTTTGAAACAAACCCCATTTTGTTGATTTCCATGCAATATTTCGCCGTGTGGAGTAAAAAAAAAGCAAATATAGGGGTGGTACACCCATTAATTTTTTTTGCATTGTCACTATAGTGGATTTTTCATTGCTTCGGATTGGAAGAATTTTCGTTTTTGTTTCATTAAACCGGTGGACTCCTTGTGTGTGAAACTGTTATATCATCCCTAGAGATTCCTTTTTTCGGGGGGTGGTTTCATCCCTTAAAACCGTTTTTCCGCCGATAAAAAAAAACGTATCGCTTACTCTTCGGTGCTTTATAACATATCCAAATTTCAACAAAATCGAAGGGTGTCACTTGAGGGATGTTCCTTGTGAGATTAATGAAAACATTGCTTTGGGAGACTTTCCGAGAAATGGGGAAAATTTAGGAATCGAGTTTTTCGGAAAAAATTCTCATTTTTGCTTTCCGAATTTGTCATACTTTCTCCGTTTTCTCCCAATTTAGAGAAAATCGGGGAAAACATGAGAAATATTAATCTTAAAATATGCCGATTTTGCCCAATATTCCTCTTTTTCCGCATTATTCCGATTTTCTCATTTTATTCACGTCGTGAGACTTAAAATCATTACATTTTTTCATATTTCTTTTTATCATTCAATAGTGATTTTTACTCTTACACTTGGTCTTCTTTTTATTTTATTTATTTTATTCGTTATACACAATAACAAGTCATTATTTTTGTTCTTTTTTCAAAATGTATAAAAGTGGAAAATTAAGCATTCAAAAAAACGCAATTGTCTTTTCATGTAGATAGGAAGCATGCACGGTCCGGTAATCCGAAAGATAATACTTGTGCAAAGCAAAGTATATTCTTTGGTTTGCACAAGTATTATTGCACTGATTTATATTTCTGTAGGAAAAATTATGAGGACTATAATGTTAAAAAAAGGATTTCTGAATTTTCAATTAAAAAAATTAAAGGAATTCGGAAAAAATAGGGAAAGGTTAGAGAAATCCGGAAAAATTTGGGAAATTTCGGAGTAATATGGAAATATTTTTTTCCGGATTTCTCCGAAAAGTCTCAATTCACTGAAAAAATCGGAAAAGTTTTGGGAGATGATAGGAGTTTTTAAGAAAAATTCGGGAAAAACGGGAAAATTTAGAGAAGTTCTGAGAAATTTGGAAAATTTCGGAGTAATGTGAAAATATTGTTTCTCCAGATTTCTCCGAAAAGTCGAAAGATTTCTCCGAAAAGATTTCACTGAAAGAATCGGAAAAATTTTGGGAGAAAATGGGAGTTTTTTAGAAAAATGCGGGAAAAAATTTCTACCAGGAAGGACTCTTCCAGTATTACTCGAGATTCGATTTTTCCACAAAAGTGATATCGCTCAAGAAAAGTACGAGAATCTTCAAACCCGATTATTCACTTTTGTATATCGGCTATCCTCTCTCGAAACGATGCTGAACGTGAGCATCGAGGGAAGCGGGGGATTGAAGCTCGCACTGACAAACGCCGTGTGGATGTTGGAGACGACGGCCAATGCAAGTAGGACTCAATGCAGTGTACTCTCGATGTTCAAGCAGAGACTCGACGAATTGTCAATTACGTGAGCGGCAAATGTACCGTAAGCCTTGCAGCTTAGTTTAGAATTTCTAGACACGATGAAAAGAGCTGAAAACAGCCTCGAAGAGCCGAACCTGCGCGACAGCTCCGAATGACCGAACAAGCACGATTTTAATAGCCCAGTGGATGGCGTTACTAATATGAAGAGGCCCAACTAGAAGAAGAATGGTTATAGTCTTGTCTTTTTTTTTTTATACCCTCAGCCTCAGCGGATCGTTCGACGGTTTTGCAAATAAATCTATTCGATTCGCCGATTGTTTCCATTGATCTCTCCTTTCTTTTATTCGACGGGTCGACGAGATCAACAAATACATCAGCCTCAAACAATTATGTTTTTGTCTTTTGTTTATCTTCATCCTCGTTGAGCCGTTTGACGATTTTGTAAATAAATCGATATATGACGCATTCCACGTCACTTCAGCCAGTAAAAAAAAACCACAAATAATTTTGAAAAATCGAGTTACATTATTGAAAAATATTCACCGAGTGTCGAAATTTTTAAAAAAATTCAGACGTTTTTTCTCGTTGATTACCATTTTTTAACATTTTTCCATTCAAATGGCTGTATCTTTGGCAGGATTTGACGTATTTACATTCGTAAAAAATGAAAATGTGCGTCTTTTTATAGCCTTCCAGAAAAAAATTAATTTATATTTTATTGAGCAAGTCGAACGTCCGTTTCAGGGCAAAATATGCGAAAATATTTTTTTTCTCAAGGAAAGGCACTCGTATTTAATTTTTTTTTAATTTCCCCGAATTGTGAATACGAAAAACGGATTTTTGGTATTTTTTAGATTATGGGGTTCCTAAACACCGTGAAGTAACAGCTATTTTTATTTTTTTTATTTCTTTATTAATATTCGATTGAAGAGTGTGGAGCACTCCAAGGCACCAATACATATGACATATATGTCATATGTATTGGAGCCAGGTTTATTTAAAAAACCTGGTAAACATACAGCGAGTGCTCCACACTCTTCAATCGAATATTAATTTTAAAAAAATAAAAAAGCTGTCACTTCACGGTGTTTAGGAATCCCATAATATAAAAAATACCAAAAATCCGTTTTTCGTATTCACAATTCGGGGAAATTCTTAAAAATAAAATAACGAGTGTCTTTCCTTGAGAAAAAAAATATTTTTGCACATTTTGCCCTGAAACGGACGTTCGACTTGCTCAATAAAATCTACATTAATTTTTTTCTGGAAGACTAGAAAAAGACGCACATTTTCGTTTTTTAAGAATGTAAATACGTCAAATCCTGCCAAAGATACAGCCATTTGAATGGGAAAATATTTAAAAAATGGTAATTTACAAGAAAAAACGTCAGAAATTTAAAAAAAATGTCCTTCGTTCTGCCCCTGCGGCTTCTGGCGACCAATCACAGCTCTCTATTCCTGATACGCACGTATTTTGTGTTATCGTATTTGATTGATCGACTACCAAACGTCCCGAATAGAATATCAAATGCTATCGGACGTTTATCCATCGATCGCGGCCCGTTAGAACGTAATCGGACAAGAAATCACGAGTGAATCTACGCTAATAAATAATTCTGCCAGTGCAGCTTCTGGCGACCAATCCCAGCTCTCCATTCCCAATTCGCTCGTATTTTGCGTTGGCGTACTGACAACGAATTCAGACGTACATAGAAGAGCAGTTCTTAAGGATATTATAGGTTTGTTCGCGCTAGCTGCACTCTACACTCGCCAGTGTAAACGGAACTAGAGCCGTGTCTAGGGAGTGTAGTTTATTACCTCGCGGGTAAGCAACTCTAGCGCGAACGCGATAGTGTACAAGAAACATGGCGGCGACCTAGTGGATCACACCTTAACCTCAAACAACACATGAGATTACGGAGTCTCATCTAACTGTTAAAGAGAGATACCGTGTAACCTCAAGTTTGTTGATCTCGTAAACTGATTACAATGGACGGTGTTATTGAAATTATTAACTTGTACTTGTAATTGCGCCCAGAATGGATGTACTGATACCAGTTTTACATAGAATGGAGTGTTAGTGATACGATTGTAGAAATCCAAAACCTTCACAAATGCACACGTTGTTGTCACCATCAACGACTAAGCCGCCTTCTGAATCTTGGAACAGCACTGCTGACTTAATTTTTAGCTCCTGTTCCATGTTAGCTTCTGTTTGCGTTGATAGTAGATTGGAACGTATTGTGGTACTGCGAATTTATAATAAACACTTGACATTATATCTCGTCAATTTTTTTATCACCTTGATCAATAGAAATTGATAATTATAATACTTTGTTATGTTGAACCTTTATTATTGATTGTTTTTCATAATAAATGAGAATTTGTTTGTGATTGCCTCATACATTGGAGGTCATGTCAATTTTTTAATCACCTTCATCGATAGAGATTGATAATTATAATAGTTTGTTATTTTGAACCTTTATTATTGATTGTTTTTCGTAATAAATGAGAATTTGTTTGTGATTACCTTCAATATTTTAGGTTATGTAATACTTACCTCTGTATACACTCACTGACAGTTTCGCTGGTTATGGGATTATTCTAGTAATATCACTGTTACACTTTTCATGTACTCTTACACCTCGTCAAGATCGAGTGTAGAAAGTCTAGGGTTAGTGGCACGAAAGTGTAGCTACACTCGTAACGCGAACAGCGGCGCGTGACGTCATTTCCGTTAAAACGAACGCGAAAGTGTACACTCCCCAAAAAGTGTAGAAAGTGTAGCTAGCGCGAACAAACCTTATGTGCCGATTTTATTGGGGGAATTCCCCCAAGGCTAGTTCTCGGTTAGGCGCGCCGATGGTAGTTTTCATTCTCGCTCTCGCTTCCGCTCGTAGGCTTAAACGGTGGGGACATAACGGCGTTTTGCTTACTCTTATAGATGTTATGCGCTGGGGGAATCATTGTGTCCTGCTTTATCTTATAGGTACTATGCGCTGGGAACACGTGCGATCGTTCTCGTTGGGAACACGCTCGCTCTCTCTTGCTCTTTCTCGTTTCGCTAGGACTCTCTCGTTGTCCCATTGAAAAAAGTTTTTATTTGTTGTTAAAAACAAAAGATTTATTTCTATTTTATTTATGTTGTTTAATGTACGTATTTTTTTATTTTTATTCTTGATCCAATTGAAAGTTTTATCGTAAAATAGTTTTTATTGATACGCATCGGTTAGGCATTACAAAAATCCTGTTTGAAGGGGTGATCCAACGACAACAGTCGTGACACAAGGCTCATTGTTATGAAAAGGAAGATTTTTTTTCTTTGTTTTAACGTTTGGAAAACTCCTTAATTTTTTCCTCCATCACACCCTCCCACTCCAATACATCCTCCCCCTCCTGATGGAAGAAACCCACCACCGTCCCGTCGTTTCCATTGAATCATTTTAGCTCACGCATGTTTTTTTTTTTTCAATTTTATCTGGAAATTTGCAATCTCTGATACTAATTTTTCGCCTACTACAACAATTCTATTATATAATAAGCCACGTGAACTAAAATTAACTAACATAAGCTCTAAGTAGTCGGGAAGTGGGTGAAATATTCATTTTTCATTTTGCATCTCACAGAAAGTCGTTATTTAAATTTTTTTTTTCAAGTTGAATCATGCGCTGTTACTTCTTAGATGCATGTTTGCAAAATTTCAGAGCTCCAAGTAGTCGGGAAGTGGGTGAAATATCGATTTTTCGTTTTGAATCTCACAGAAAGTCGTTTTTTTTCTCCATTTGTTAAAAGTTGAATCATGCATTGAGATGCATGTTTCGAAAATTTCAGAGCTCTAAGTAGTCCACTGTAAGAAAAGTCAGTAAATTTACTATACTTTTATAATTGAAAATTTTTGTAACTCGCAATCTAAAACGCAAATTCGCACTTCAGTAATGGAAACTTCAGTAATATAAATGAATTTTCATAGATTCGTATACATTTTAATATATGGGACATTGAATATTAGTATGCTGCGTGTGAGTTGTTCAACGCGCATCATCATAATACAAATATTTGTTTGATTAATGCAACAAACGTATATGGTTTCATTATTTACACAAGAAGTACTAAAATCGCAATACGGCTATTATTTTTAACTCCATTCTGTTGAAAAGTACAATACCTTGTACACTGAATATTACAAAACGCTGTTTAAAGAAATATGAAATTTAAAATACTTTTACAATACTATGGCAAATGAAATTTCAAAACATAGTATATGAATGAATATTTAGACTTGAGTGTTGTAAAATTCAATACCGGACCTACATTTCATACGGTTTTTCATTTCGTAATACGTACACGGAAAAAAATGATTCGTCAAAATTAATGGTTGGTGTTTATAAATTACTGAGGAAAGATGAACATAATGCAGTTTCACACTGTAAACCAATCATATTACAGCACTTTTAGGAAAAAATAATGGATCAGACGTGCTTTTTTACTATTCGAACTGATGGAAATGCACATTCAAACTGTAAAAAAATCATAATGATCACCGCGATAAAGTAAACTGTCGAATTTACAAACTAAATATAAGATATCGCGGTACTCAATGCGTAAAATATACGGAGTACCTGAAAAAAAAAGTGAGATTAGACTGGTAATCCCTGATTTAAACCATAAAATTCTTCACCAAGCAAATGTTAAAACGAGATTAAATTCTATTTAAATTTGGTATCGTCTTCTAAAAAATATGGTGTGAGTTTCAATCAGCCCCCTGACACTGGCCTACTATTTACATTTTATCTATATATATTTTATTTATATTTTACTTATATATATTTGTCCTGACTTTTTAGTTCTTGAAATCGCCACTGCCTAGCGTTGGCTGTTGTGTGACAGCCTTCGGCTCTAAATACTCCGATCAGCTGAACGATTCGATACTTTCGTGGCTTTCGCCTGTTTCCGTTATGGCGACGTTATTTATTGTGTTCAAATGAAAAATCATTAGAACCGAAAATCATTCCAAATATATCAATAGATTTTTATTCATGTAAGATATTCGAAACACCGGCGCAACATACATATGTATGCATGCCTGTCACACGACTACTAGCGCCACAGTGCGGCAAGGACATTTTGCGAACAGCATTTACCTACCAGTGTCAGGGGGCTGGTTTCAATTAAAAACTGCAGTGCACACCTTGCAAATTGTATCGTAGCTCGGTATTATTCAATACGTACAGATTTAATTTTTACAGAGTCAATTGTCATTTTTTACCAAATCGGGCAAAGCATATTTTGATAACGGGTTGTTGAATACTAATACGGATATTTAAATTTATTAGTGTGATACATAAAAACAATTTCAAAGCGCTCAGTAGAAGTTACAGCCGACATTGCGCGGTACACCGCGTGTACCTCGAATTTTTACAATGTGCACTGTAAACGTATGACCGCGTCAACTCGGGGGTTAAGGCGTTCAAACCTGCACGCCTAAATCAACAAAGAAAAATTCTATCGCGTGGTCGCCCTCAGTCTCGACATCTACTCAGTGCTCTTTTGGATCTCGTGGCGTAAAGTTTTGCGCAGTGTCTTCGAGACACGACAATTATTTATAATCAATGTGAAAACGGACACACACACAGTGAACTGAACAAGGACAAACTGTTAGTGAAGAAGAAGTGCCGTGAAAGATTTGTTGCTGCTGAAAAGAAGACGAAAAAACGAAGTGAGTATTGTATTTGTACTTTTCTATATCGCTTTCACGTATAATGATGCTTGATTTACATAAAGCTATTGACTATCTGCATTATTTGCTATTTCACAGTGTAAAAATTTGTCAACGAAGTCGTTCACTTTATAACATTTTTAAATGTAAAAATTCGCAAGTCGGTCTATCTACTGTTTACGGTTTCACATTATAAAAATTCGTGAGTCGGTCCATCTACTGTTTACAGTTTCACATTGTAAAAATTCGTGAGGCGGATCATCTACTGTTCATAAGTCCACATTGTAAAAAGTCGTGAGTCGGTTCATCTACTGTTCACAGTTTCACACTGCGAAAATTTACCGATCGCTTAGCATAAACTCAATAGTCCTACAGTTCTTTATGTGAAACGTGGCGTACACTTTTTAGAGTTTTACGTAGCAAATATCGAAGTTTTTGTACCGAGAGGCGTTATTGATGTGAGACACAGTACATTTTGATGGGATTTCCATCAAAATTTACCGGATTTTTTTTTCCGTGTACGACTTGAATATTAATACACTATCTACAATTTTTCAAGGCCTATAATAGAAAAATAAATATTCTTATTTGAAAAATACAACAAGCGTTTTGAATATATAAAATGTAGACAAAGTAAGAAAATTACAAACTGACTCTTAATTTTTACTATACTTGGTTCAGGAGCATACCATTTTTTGTGCATTGAATATTATGATAGACTGGAGAAAATGAAGAAATAAATAGGACATTTACAAAACGAAGGCATGTACATTTTCTGATGTAGTATATGTTTATTCTGATAGTCTGATTTAATATATAATTCAGTGCAGAAAACTTGAAATTCGTGCTTTGGTCAGCATGTTAAATCAAATTATAAAAAACGTATCGAGTAACACCAAATCTAAAGTAAGTGGTGAACACCTAGTGAGATGGTCTAGTGGTTAGCGTGCTCGCCACTAAACCAGCCGACCAGGAGGACCCGGGTTCGAATCGCAGTCACGTACATTTCGTCGTGACCCAGGTAGCAATTTCAAAATAGTTGTCTATTAGTCGTCCAAATGGGTACCAAATGTCCGCTTGGAAGTTACCTATAAGTTATCATGTGCCCAACAGTTATCTTTTTGGATGGTTGTTGACTTTAAGATAACTTCTGGGCGGACATTTCCGGGCACCCTTTTAGCCGACTTTTGGACAACTTTTTGAAAATTGCTTCCTGGGGAATTGTTTTTCTTCGGCATTTCGCGGCGAAATAAGACCGGCTGTATTGGTATAGGTTTTCCGCAGTTTCCCTATACCCATGACATAAATGCCATGATGAGTATAATACAGAGGGGCAAGTCGGCTGCGACCGCAAGAGGGAGGAACAGGGAGAAAAAAGGAGTAAACAGTAGAGGAAAGAAACGGTCACAATGAGGGGAAGAATAGGTAACAAACGCGAAAAGCGTGCACCTAAGGAAAAAACAAATAAGTAAGTGGTGAATTAACCGAACAAGCAGCCAAGTCTAAACCCAAACAAACTAAAATCTATGCGCATTAATTTTGATATATCCACAACTGATACTTTTGAATAGGTATATGATTTTTCCAGGACTTTGGTATTACAGTATTACTACACATTACTTAGACATTCAAAACGTAGTGTATTAATTTTTAACTAACGATTATTAGTTTTGACAGACTGATCAGTAAAAAGAATTCCGGAATTTGTGTATTAAAATTCATACCGAGTTTATTAAAGACGCAGAAAGTAAATAATAACAATTGCACTAACCTAACACCGTAAAATTAATACGCTTTTCTACGCCAAATTTACTTTTTTTAAATTAAAAAATACAATCTGAGCATATTTTGTGCACAAATTGTGCATATTCTGTGCTTATAATAGATACCTTGCGATACGTATATAATTTTTCCAGTACTTAAGTGTTGCGATATTACTGAACGATTGTTAGACATTCGAAAAGCAGTGCATTGATTTTCAAACGACAATATTAAAATTCATAAACGGTATCTGTAAGACTTCCTGCACTTTTATATTAATTTTAATACAGATTTTTTTACAGTGTCCGTGAGTGGGTGAAATATCGACTTTCCATTTTCATAGAAAGTCAAGTTAAATAAACGCTTGTAATATTGTTTGAATTGTTGCCTTCCGTGCCCGAACGCGAGACAAACTTGGAGTGCAGCGATAGATCGAGAACTGGCGTTAAAATCAACACTCTCCATCAAGTTCTCGACAAAGTTTCGGACATCAAAAATTTGCAGTACGTGGGATGCCAAGCACACAACGAAGAGAGTGATAAACTATTTTCTCGTCATGAGAGGACATTTTCTAGCGCGATGGGTCAACGAAAATAGTCACGCGAGGGAAATTAAAACCAAAGACAATAGGAAAAAATCAAAACTGTAAGATCGATTTATCTGTACAGCGTCCCACGATGTGTGAATATAATGTGTGTAAAGTGTGCAGATGCCTGGATGCAAAACTCATGAATTTTCTTGTGTCTATAAATAAACTATGCTTGTTACGGTTTCCGCAACGAAAAAAAAAAACATATTGACTTGATTTCTGGATTTCTTTATTATTCTTCATCTGTACAGCGTGTCATAATGTGTTAATATGATGTGTGATAATTTGTAAATCTTTTGTTTGAATTCAACATTCTTATGAATTTTCTTGTGTTTATAAATACATTTGTTTACTGCTTCCGCAACGAAAACAAACGTTGACTTAATATCTGTTTTTCGTTATTATTCTTTATCTGTACGGCGCATCATAATGTGCATATATGAAGTGTAATAATGGGTAAAACTTTTGTCTGGATTAAAAATTCTGATGAATTTTATTGTGTCAATAAATAAATTTTTGTTGTTACGGTTTCCGCAACGAAACAAAAACATTGACTTAATTTCTGTATTTCGTTATTATTCTTTAGCTGTACAGCGTGTCCAAATGTGTAAATATGATATGTGATAATCTGTAAAAATGTTGTTTGCCTGCAAATTGCTTATGAATTTCCTTGCGTCTATAAATCAATTCTGTTTGTTACTGCTTCCGCAACAAAAAAAACATTGACTTAATTTCTGTATTTCGGTATTCTCCAAAACAATCTATATATAAGAATTCTATAATTTGATGAAATGATCGCTCCATATGAGTGTTATGTCCTCGCGCCTAGGCGCGCGCAGTGACCCAACCCCACCCTTGGTGCAGGGCCCAGTATTGGCACCAAGGGATACGCAAAGATAAGAGCCTAGACCGGAGGGGATATGTGACTTCCTCGCATAAGAAGTTTCTCCCCATTCAAAGTTGTAAGAAGTAAATGTGAAGGGTGGGAGACGGGAAGTTCCACCAATAAGGAAAACAATCCCTCACCCACCCCCAAATTTATCGGGTATAAAACGCCCGGTTTTGTAACAAATGACTAGTACGGAGGAAGATTTCTAACACGAAAATACAAGACTCCAAGTTCAAAATCAACTAAGATACTTCTTGACTCTCCATCTTCCATCAGAGTAGCACTTCGTACTCTGAAGCTTCACTCTCCATCTTCCATCAGAGCAGCGCGGACCACCTCTTGCTCTGGATTCCTCTCTCCGTATTCAACAGAGTAGCGCGGACCACCTCGTACTCTGAATCTTTTCCTCTCATCTCTCATAGAACAGCGCGGACCACCTCGTGCTCTGGATATTCCAATCCTTGGTCAATAGCGCGGCCCACCGCGAATTTGGCCATTTCCTTAAAGTCGTCGCTCTGAGTCAATTTACCAAATTACTGTGCCCGGATCCCTGACTAATTAGCCGTAGCTAGGGTCAAAAACAGGGCAAATTTTATTTATGTTACCAGACGTAACATGAGATAGCAAATGGTGCTCTCTGCATATCGCACGGCACTGGTTTGTTGCTCACTATTTCGGTGCAGTAGGAGAGCAGCGCCGCTCTATTCGTCCTCACTTTTGCCGACGTTTCGACGACACGGCGTTCGTACTCCTTACCTCTAGTCTTCCTGAACGCGGGTGTCATCTTTAGGACAACATTTGGATGACTTCTTACTATTTCCCGCCAATACCGAATATCTTAAAAGACAGCGTATTACCGATATCTGAAAGATGTCATGAAAAAGACGTCTTACGTAATTCATCTTCATGATATCCTTTGGGCAACGATGAACTAGATACAATAGATAACAGTAAATAGATAACTTAAAAAAGTCATCAATTGGATAATATTTTGGGATACCTTTTAGACATTTGTTTTCATCGCCGAAAGATACATAAAAAATATTACTTTACGGCAGCATTATACGGGACGTCATTTGAAAGAAGTCGAATAGTTATCTCACGGTCATGTCTTGAAGGTAACCTGATAACGGTAACTTTTCGACGTCAATTGGACATTTATGCTGCTTAGTACTAGCGCCGTGGTTATAATTGGCCATCTGGGATATTCGCTATAGTCCCCTTCAAAGTAGGTTTTCGCATTGATGTAATTAGTATATACCACGGCCTTACATACAGGTCTGACGACGGCGGTAGTGAGGGTAGGCACCCTGAGCGGTTCTGTTTTTTATTCCGATTTCTGCTGCTGGGTGCGTGACGGCAAGGGGAAGTAGAGTGCGACAAAGAGAGAAATAGCTCTTCTGTCCTTTTCCCTCCTGAACGTAACGCATGCGCCGTTTGCACTAACTTAATTTACCGTACTCTCGTGTAAACTGCATAATATACGAAACCAACAAAAAAATGTGTTGATTAAAAAAGGGATGACTACTTTCATCTAAAAAAACTGAAACTTTTTGAATACATTAATTCATCCCTGCACATATTACGACCATTTACATCTTTTTTTCTCCAATGTCTCACAATACATCGTTCCTCGAAATATTTTTCGCACACGTACTGAGACTCTTTCAGTCTCGGAATAGCAACGAGCCATTTTTTGTATCGTTCGACGTTTCTGCGCACACGAAACACGGAGCATTTCTGCTTACATTTTTGGTACCCCGTTTTACAATTGCGAACCGCGCAACCCTTAACCATTTCGCATTTTCTTTTGCAACCACTACCAAAAAAAATTCACACTTATGCGTAAAAACACGATAAGAAATGTATCACGGTAACTCGCGTAGAACCTTCTGGTATATGGTCGCAAATAAAGGTTATTTCGACAAGCGCGCCACAAAAACATACGTAAATACCAAGGAGACTAGAGTAAACGAGTCCAAACTCCCTATCCTAGCCTGTATGTACGAAGTTCTTTCAATCGGTCGCAGAGATGTAGTGCTCAGTTCCGTCGCAGGCATCGCTAGTGTTCCCCAGAGCCCATAATGTATAGTAATACAAAACTGCATAAGATCCGAGCTCCGCCTCAACGACCAATTCCAAAACTGGAGTGATCGTGATTCTCTCTCGTACTCACTTGGAACAGTACATGGTGCGTTCTCTCTCGCACACCCGAACGATAATACACCCAAGTGGGGATTCCTTTTATTATAATATATAATAATATTGTGTACATATATATAATAAATAAAATATAAATAATATTCATGAAACAACTCGTGTTGTTTTATTCACATGGGCTTATTACATAATAAGTACATCAGATATAATAATTGGATAATAAGTACAACACGAGTTATTTTATTATGGAAACTTATGATTTGCCTATTATGCTTAAAAATATAGCTAATTATAATGAAAGGCGAATAAAGCGATAAACCAACCGTAATGTATCTCCCAATGTATTTATTATTCGGATGCGCGTTACTCTGTTTTCCTGTACAATAATAATAATAATAATAATAATAATAATAATAATAATAATAATGGTGGGGGAGGCGTGGGGAGGGCTGGCGTGGGGAAGCTGGCGTGCCCATCGCCCGGGGGAGCACAACTCCCCCGCAATAGCCACCGACGTGTCAGGCCAACCACCTGGCACGCCGAAAACTAGGTTCGAACACCACCTAGTCAAGCCCCCCACAACCGGTCCCTCTCGGATGGGGACCAAGGATCAGTTGGGAGGGGCACCCGGATAGGATCCACGGCAACGACCACGGCTCGAAATCGGCGCCTCGAGTGGACGGAGGAACTCAAGGAGGACCTCATCCGCTGCTGGAGGGATAGCGTGCCGTCGCGGCGGGGCTACATGGCGAGGTTGCAGGCCCTGTGGAGCCAAGTGCACCCAGAGCTTGCACACCTCTCGCAACAACATCTGCGAGACCAAGCTGCCCGCTTGCGACGGCAAGGTTACGATCTCTTGTTATTACCACCAGAGCTGTCCGGCAGGCGCTCTTCCGCGCGTTCCGTGCGGAGCTCTACCGGACGGCCTCAAGATCGAACCCCCCGGCAGTCAGAACCCCCCCGTTGGCGCGTCGATTTGACAGAGGACTGGGGAACAAGGAGGGAGAGAATCACTGGGAAATTTTCTCTTCAGCCTGGTTGCCTAGAAGCGGCAAATGAGTCCCTCGCGGCAGCAATCCCTGAGACCGCTGATCTCCTCAGCTTGAACTGGGCTGTGTATCACGCGGCTGTTGAGTCGAAGCCTCAGACACGCAATGATAAGGCGGCGTGCGTGGCTAAGACTCGGCGGCGCGTTGCACAGCTCCAGAATAAGATCAATGAAGCGCGGCGGCAGGCATCCCGTGTTCAGTGTGTGTTAGACTTCATTACGGCGGGGAGGGCGTTTACCCCTAAAATCCGAAAAATCAGCTCGGAACTGAAATGCCGTCACCACACATTGAACAAAGCTATCCTTCTTATTGTGAAGGAACGCTACGTGGAGAAGGTGCGGAACCTGGGGGTTGCGAAGCAATCCCTAGAGAGGCGGCTGGGTCGGGCGTTAGACAACGCCCTCTTCCGTTCTGACCCAGGCCGCTGGTTCCAACCACCTACGCCTGCCCCCGATACAGCGCCAACAGCTGTTCAGGTGGAGCGGTTTTGGGGAGAGCTGTATAGCGAGGCGGATCATTTTGATGAAGGCACTCCAGCTCTGGGACGGTTCGACACGTTTTGTCGGCAACAGCGGAGTCAGCGTGGCGACTGTTTTCCAGTCACGCGGGGTGAGGTGGAGAAGGCGGTGAGTAGCATGAGGAACCACGCCGCTCCCGGACCGGATGGGATTAACATCTTCTGGTGGAAGAAATTCAAGTGCACCCATACCCATCTGGCCCGCATCTTCTCGTCGTTCATCGATGGGACGGTGCCCATCCCTGCGTGGCTGACAGAGGGAAGGACGGTGCTACTCCCCAAAAAAGGGGATTTGTCTCGTCCGGAGAACTACCGCCCGATAACGTGTCTGAATGCGCTCTGTAAGATCTTCACAAAGATTCTTCATGAGCGTGTTCTGCGCGAGATCGAGCCTGCATGGCGGGAGATACACGAACAAAGGGGATCCAAGAGGGGGCTGGGAGGTTGTAAGGAGAACCTGCTGGTGGACCGCTGCATCACGCAGGACGCGGTCCAACACAAGCGTAACCTCTCAGTCGCTTGGATAGACTACCGTAAGGCGTTCGACACTGTCAGTCACAAACTGATTATACACCTACTCGAACGCCTTTCGGTGAGTCCTTACATAGTGAGATGCATTAGGCAGCTCATGCCGCTCTGGAAGACACGCTTCACAGTTAAGACTAGTGAAGGCAACGTGTCGACCGGAGTGGTGGGGTATAGGAGGGGGATTATCCAGGGAGTTTCTCTTAGCCCCCTCCTGTTTTGCATCTCACTATTACCCTTATCAATCGCCTTGCGGGCTGCACGCGGGTACGAAGCGGGGGCCCCCGGGGAGCGTGGGCGAGGGATCACCCATTTATTTTATATGGATGACCTCAAGCTATACGCTCCCGGGGAGGGGGGGCTTAAGCTCCTCTTGAACATCGTAGCGACGTACACGCGGGCGGCGGGAATGGAATTCGGATTGGACAAGTGCGCTGTCCTTCATCTCAGGAGAGGGAGAGCAGAGGGTGTCGCGGCTGATGTCCGGCTGGTGGACGGGAGCGTCTTCAAACACCTGGACGCCGGAGGGTCTTATCGGTACCTTGGCATCGATCAGCGCTCTGTACAGGACGCTGAGGGTGTCAAGGAGGCCCTCCGCAGCGAGTATAGGCGGCGTCTCAGACGGATCTGGAAATCAGATCTGTCTGGGAAAAATAAGATCACTGCCACCAATATGCTCGCTGTCCCGGTCCTGCTCTACTCCTTTGGCGTCGTCAAATGGCGTAGAGACGAGCTTAAACAGCTGGACATCGGCACACGCAAGATAATGAACATCCAGCGGAGTCTGCACCCTCGATCTTCCACCCCGCGCCTTTATATGCTGCGTCAGAGCGGCGGGCGCGGGCTCTCGGGATTGGAGTGTCTTCATGACCGCATGGTCCTCGGAATAGCAAGCGATGTAATAACGAGCTCGGACCCGCTCCTGGAGATTGTGCACCAGCATGAGCTTCATGGGGCGGGTGCTTTTCTCTATAAGGCGGCAGATCGTGCGGCAGAGACCCTCGGCTTGGAGTTCCGCCGGCGCCGGCGTGGCGCCTTGCCAGTAGACTCCGTCGCTCGGTTGCCCAAGTCCCGACGTCGGCGGGCAATCAGGGCTGCCGAGCAGACTGTCCTGACTCGGCAGCACGTGGACAGACCCATGCACGGTGTGTTTTTTCACCACATCGAGGAACAGGGGCTGTCCACCCAGCTGACCTTTTCCTTCTTGCGGTCAGCTGGACTGATGTCCGAGACCGAAGGGTTTATCTGCGCCTGCCAAGACGGAGTCATCAACACCCTGGTCTATCGCAGTCGCGTTTTGGGTCAGCCTCTGCCGACCACTTTGTGTCGTGCATGCAAACAATCGCCGGAGACACTAATGCATCTACTGTCGGCCTGCCCAGTATATGCAGTCTCCGGCTATATCTATCGCCATAACGCGGCCCTAAGAGTGTTGTACTACCATCTACGGCACTCTTATGGGATAGACCGGGAGCCCGTGCCGCCTTATTTACCAGGAGATATTGAGTCCGTTGTCGTGGGTGAGAGGTGCAAGATTTATTGGAACTTCTCATTCGCGACCATCGGGCCGCTTCAAGCGACTAAGCCTGATGTTGTCCTCTTCGATTTCGACGACAAGACGATATACGTCATTGAGTTCTCGGCTCCGGCCGAAGTGAACGTGTCGCGAAAGGAAGAGGAGAAACGGCTCAAGTATCAGCCTCTCCTGGCCGAGCTACGTCGTTTGCACCGAGGATTCAGGGTAACTCTCGTTGTCCTCATCATCGGCGCGCTAGGGGGGATGAAAGAGTCTTTTGTATCGGGCCTCGCTGGCATACCGGTTTGCAAACCCGGTGTCCGGTTGCTAGCGGGTCGGATGCAGAAGGCAGTCATACTTGGGTCCCTCCGTTTACTCAGGCAACACGATTGTGGACTGCGGTAGCCGCTAACCCTCTGGATTGAGGGAGCGGCTATCGCAGAGCGATATAATGGAATTCTCGCGCGACTTTTTGACTGGGCGGCAGCCGAGGTGATGTCGGAACCCTCGAGTGCCGCCCAGCGTTATTGTTCCGGTCTAGGTTAAGACCGAGCCTAACCCCCGGGGGTAGGTGAATGTTTCCCAGTGCAAACTGAGGAAGTGCGTTGCCCGGAGCAATAAAGTCTATTATAAAAAAAAATAATAATAATAATAATGATGTCATTTTGATGAAGGCACTCCAGCTCTGGGACGGTTCGACACGTTTTGTCGGCAACAGCCGAGTCAGCGTGGCGACTGTTTTCCAGTCACGCGGGGTGAGGTGGAGAAGGCGGTGAGTAGCATGAGGAACCACGCCGCTCCCGGACCGGATGGGATTAACATCTTCTGGTGGAAGAAATTCAAGTGCACCCATACCCATCTGGCCCGCATCTTCTCGTCGTTCATCGATGGGACGGTGCCCATCCCTGCGTGGCTGACAGAGGGAAGGACGGTGCTACTCCCCAAAAAAGGGGATTTGTCTCGTCCGGAGAACTACCGCCCGATAACGTGTCTGAATGCGCTCTGTAAGATCTTCACAAAGATTCTTTATGAGCGTGTTCTGCGCGAGATCGAGCCTGCATGGCGGGAGATACACGAACAAAGGGGATCCAAGAGGGGGCTGGGAGGTTGTAAGGAGAACCTGCTGGTGGACCGCTGCATCACGCAGGACGCGGTCCAACACAAGCGTAACCTCTCAGTCGCTTGGATAGACTACCGTAAGGCGTTCGACACTGTCAGTCACAAACTGATTATACACCTACTCGAACGCCTTTCGGTGAGTCCTTACATAGTGAGATGCATTAGGCAGCTCATGCCGCTCTGGAAGACACGCTTCACAGTTAAGACTAGTGAAGGCAACGTGTCGACCGGAGTCGTGGGGTATAGGAGGGGGATTATCCAGGGAGATTCTCTTAGCCCCCTCCTGTTTTGCATCTCACTATTACCCTTATCAATCGCCTTGCGGGCTGCACGCGGGTACGAAGTGGGGGCCCCCGGGGAGCGTGGGCGAGGGATCACCCATTTATTTTATATGGATGACCTCAAGCTATACGCTCCCGGGGAGGGGGGGCTTAAGCTCCTCTTGAACATCGTAGCGACGTACACGCGGGCGGCGGGAATGGAATTCGGATTGGACAAGTGCGCTGTCCTTCATCTCAGGAGAGGGAGAGCAGAGGGTGTCGCGGCTGATGTCCGGCTGGTGGACGGGAGCGTCTTCAAACACCTGGACGCCGGAGGGTCTTATCGGTACCTTGGCATCGATCAGCGCTCTGTACAGGACGCTGAGGGTGTCAAGGAGGCCCTCCGCAGCGAGTATAGGCGGCGTCTCAGACGGATCTGGAAATCAGATCTGTCTGGGAAAAATAAGATCACTGCCACCAATATGCTCGCTGTCCCGGTCCTGCTCTACTCCTTTGGCGTCGTCAAATGGCGTAGAGACGAGCTTAAACAGCTGGACATCGGCACACGCAAGATAATGAACATCCAGCGGAGTCTGCACCCTCGATCTTCCACCCCGCGCCTTTATATGCTGCGTCAGAGCGGCGGGCGCGGGCTCTCGGGATTGGAGTGTCTTCATGACCGCATGGTCCTCGGAATAGCAAGCGATGTAATAACGAGCTCGGACCCGCTCCTGGAGATTGTGCACCAGCATGAGCTTCATGGGGCGGGTGCTTTTCTCTATAAGGCGGCAGATCGTGCGGCAGAGACCCTCGGCTTGGAGTTCCGCCGGCGCCGGCGTGGCGCCTTGCCAGTAGACTCCGTCGCTCGGTTGCCCAAGTCCCGACGTCGGCGGGCAATCAGGGCTGCCGAGCAGACTGTCCTGACTCGGCAGCACGTGGACAGACCCATGCACGGTGTGTTTTTTCACCACATCGAGGAACAGGGGCTGTCCACCCAGCTGACCTTTTCCTTCTTGCGGTCAGCTGGACTGATGTCCGAGACCGAAGGGTTTATCTGTGCCTGCCAAGACGGAGTCATCAACACCCTGGTCTATCGCAGTCGCGTTTTGGGTCAGCCTCTGCCGACCACTTTGTGTCGTGCATGCAAACAATCGCCGGAGACACTAATGCATCTACTGTCGGCCTGCCCAGTATATGCAGTCTCCGGCTATATCTATCGCCATAACGCGGCCCTAAGAGTGTTGTACTACCATCTACGGCACTCTTATGGGATAGACCGGGAGCCCGTGCCGCCTTATTTCCCAGGAGATATTGAGTCCGTTGTCGTGGGTGAGAGGTGCAAGATTTATTGGATCTATTGGAACTTCTCATTCGCGACCATCGGGCCGCTTCAAGCGACTAAGCCTGATGTTGTCCTCTTCAGTAGATGTACTAGGCCGGTTCTAACCCAAGGGGAGGTGGTGTGTCAAGAGTGGTGAAGCCAAGGTGGCGCCACCGTTGAGGGGAGGTCGCCGGGCGCGTGTGACGTCACAGAGAGGCCTATGTGGCGGGGGATCATGTGGTCCGTGGAGCGACTGGTGGGGGGGGGGGGGGGGGGGGGTCCGCCGTCGATCTGTGCGTGCGTGCATGCGTGCGTACGTGCATGTACATACGTGCATGTGCGTGCGCGCGCGTGTGTGTGTGTGTGTGTGTGTGTGTGAGTGTTACGTAGAGGGCTAAGAAAAGGTGCATGAATTTATCCAGATGTTCTTTTTTTTTCTTACGTTGAGCGCCAGGGACCGTCATACCCTATCGCTTCGCATGTGTAACTCGAGCCTCATCATTCCATAGGTTCACACTTGAAAACCCATAAAATTTTACGACAGCATGCGACGAAGACAGTGATCCGGCGGAAAAAAATGCATTTCCATTTTACAGGGCTTTAGTATTTCATCTCTGAATGATAATATATACAGAGAGTGCAACGTCAAACCTTGATGCCGACACTTGCAATCATGCAGGTCTGGACAAGTTAGCCCCATGGTTAAGGATTTTTTCTTCGTTAACACCACTCTCCAAGCTATTAGATTTTTTTTTCATTTCTTCGCTATTCGAAGCATATATATGATAACGGGGTGTTTATTTTGAAAAACTATAAACTTTGGGAGATCTATGGATAAAGACCCTTTTTAGGCTTCGACCGTGAACCACTTGCGCACCGATGGAGAGCCTATGAATTTTTTTTTTCACTACACGCATCTCGACTGAGATGCTCAAAGCCCATAAAATGCTTTATTTATTGCATGCAGCTGCAGCGTTATTCCACAACAAGTTTCAACCAGGCGAGGTTTCATTCCACAAGATTACGTCAAGATGTTCACATGTGCGAGTATGTACGCAGTGCATCGGGCCAAGCACCCCCTGGACTTGACCAAAAACGAGCTCGAACAGGTTCCAAAGGTCTTGCTCCTAAAGTATTGGGGTAACTTTATTGGTTTACTGTGGGATCGTTTGCCGGAGCATCATCGGAACGATAGTGAAGTGATATCGTATCTTCCATGCATGGAGCATTATAATACGCCACAGATGAAGGATTACATTGATGGTCCCCCTCCCCAACGTCGGGACTGTGAAAAGTGTTGCGAGGGGGGAAATTCTCTACGTGCGGGGTTCTTCGAACGTGTTTGAACCTGTTACACATGCCTATGATTGGATAAGTGGGGAGAAGTTTTTAAAATCTGAGCGGAGGGGTTACGAGGGAGCTTATGATTTCGTGGACCAAGCTCAGACTGCACTATTCCACCGCACCACCAACTTCTCCGAAAAGAACTTTGAAAAAAGAGTGAAAATGGATCTCTCAAGTATCAACAAAGTCAGCCTGATGGCGGAATTCCTCCCAACGCCGAAGCTGTCAGAACTCCACGCCCATTCGGATTATCAAATCACGGACATGAGAGCTGTACAGACCAAGTTTGGAAAACGCTACATCGTGGACGTTGCAAATGAGTTTGCCGTCTTCTTGCCAGCGCGGCTGGTAAAGGCCTTCGATCAAGATCTGAAAATGTTCGAGAGTATGCTGCAACTGGCGCGCAATGGTCAACTCTACATGAAGTACATTGGTGGAAAATACAACAGCGTCGAGTTCCATCGAGTCTGAGTATGGTGGAAAAGAACGCTCGTGGAGGCCCGGTGGAAACAACGAGTTCAACAGCAGCCAGCATCATCACCATCGTAGAGTGCAAGGACTGTTTGCATCACAGTCATCATCATCGTAGAGTTTTCAACGATTGATGCTATGTAAAAATGTACAAAAAAAGTTCTTCATCGAATATAATGTAAAAAAAAAATAAAAAATAAAATTGTCGTCAAACTGTATTCGCCGTAGATATAGGAAATAAATGGAGAACGATATTTGTTCAAAATGTTTTTATTCATTTTAAAAAAATCCCTCGCTCACACAACGCTTCGTACACAGAGAGCCAGCTTTTCAACGACTTTACATTCGCTTTGGCGCAATTGTATTTTGTATTGAAGGAATGATGGGGACATTTAACGTTTGCGATTTTCGGCAACTTCTGCAACGATGGACAGTCCAGAGTCTCCAGATCGATGACTTTTGTTGCTGAATCCGTGAATCTCGATAGCCATGAGCACTTCTCGAATCCCTTGGCATAGATCGTAGGAGCTCCTTCCAAGATTCCTCGAATTGTCGTTCTAGCTGCCTCGTATGGTATGCCACTGTGTTCCCATCGTATTCCATGATAATTGCGTTCCAGCCACTTGTTTGTCATTTTGTACTTGGCCGGTAAAGCGTCCCAGGCGAATGGTGCATCGAAGAAGAATGTCAGCGGTTCAGCGTTCTTCTCATGGAGTTTGACGATGGACATCTCCTTTAGGACAAATTCGTTGACGGGTCTCTTGAACCCTTGCACGTCGACGATAAGCTCCATGATGACTGAAGTGGGCGCGGATCATTGGCATGATTTTATACCAATTTTTTAACCCTACCACTGATTGGATTGTACTCGACAATACGATCATGGAGGATCATGCAGTACGCTGAAGTTTGCGATGGAATATTGTTTTTCAATTCAAACTCAAGGCGCACATCAACAGGACCGGACTTGAGCGAATCGTTTTGTTTTGAGCAGTCAATGACAACGAGGGGGGCTTTTTCTAAAAATTCCATCCTACTCAGCCACGGTTCAGCCTCTTTGTTGTAATAGGTCGGTTGAAAGTTTGCATACATCTCGTAGAGAATAGCATATTGATTTTTATCAATGTTCAAATTTAAATTTCCATATGGATAAAATTGCGAGTTGAGGTATAGCTTGACGTCGCTCAGGTTACAATGATCAAAGTGGCTCGCATTGTGTTGTTTCTTATTTTTCCGATCCGTCTGCAACACGAGTATGACATATCGTGGCTTCTCCAGCTGATTCGAAGTTTTCACAGACCACACGTGCTTGGAGGTGGCAGGCAGCAATGGATATTCATATAGTTCCCATGTTCGGAAACTCATGGAGATTGGTGCGTCTTTGGCGAGAAACTTTAACAGTTGAATTTTTCGCTGATCCGAGACTGTCACATACGGCACGAGCCATTCTATTTTATGCAATACGAGTTTGTAGTCTTCAGGCGCTGTTTGTACAATGGCATTGTCGTCGGTCTTTGATCTCGTGAGAATCAACTCGTGCTTGGCATTTACGCCAATTTTCCGATAATCTTCGGCAAATCCGAGGAGCATGCTGAGCGGAATGCACACATCAAAGTTTCCCGATACATCTACAATCTGCTTGGTCTCTTCGACATCGAGCCATCCAGTGTTCTCGAGCATAGAACTTTTGGCCGGTGAGAGAGATGAATATCCCTCAATTACACTCGTAATGCCGACATTCTTATTACGATCGATTTCTATGGCATTCAGCTCATATCGCACTTCCTCAAACAAATGACAAATGGCATTGTTGACGAGACTTGTAGCAGTGGTTGGCGCCCCATCACGCTTGGATAATTTTCCACATATGTGTAGCGAACTCTTGCTTGGCAGGATGGAGAGGTCTTGATGTTGGATGGCAATACGGATTTCATCGCTGTTATTGAAGGTTGAAGATGCATATGGCTGATGAGCGTGAATCTCACAATGGATGATGGATTCATCAAAGAGCACGGGTGTCTGAATGTTTACGATTTCTTCTTCCATTTTACGCAACAGATGCACAGAGCACAGACTAAATAATTTTTTACACGCTTTCGCCACGCACTTTGAGACCCAAACTCTTCAAGAGTAGCACGTTTTGAGGTGTTAGCACTTTGGGCGCTGGCCGACGACTGATTGTTTTGATCCATGACCGTTTATTGTTATTGGAAGATCTGTTGAAAACAATGCCCATCACGACTTTATATGCAGGCGTATGGTGATTACTTCACCGCGGAAATTTACCAAATCACCGTCTTGATCCACTATGCGAAGCTGTATCGTGTCAATCGTTCGGCTCGTGATTGGCAGATAAATTACGTGGGAGGGAACTTCAATGATCTTATAGCCCGGTGGCACAGATGGAAAAAATTCGTGAATTGTGTGTACTTTTTGTCCGTTAATATAGGCGCCAGCGGTAATGTTGCATTCAACGCGTAGGGCGTTCACTTTGAGAATGGCTACTGGAAGATCGGATTCGTGTCTTTTATTGGCTTCCAATTTGCGTGCGGTGAAGCCTAGTAGATGACCAATAGAATCTTTTGGCTCAAAATTGACATCACGATCACACTCGATCTCACTGCGTAGCGTGTTATTGTTGGGTTTAATGCTGATGCTGATGTTTCTACGCGCGAGCTCTGCTTGTACAAACGTCTCAATATCCTCTATTTCATAACTGCCGGTAGGTATTGTCAACACCTCATCTCCCACGTAAAGTTTATCATGGTCAACGTCGATATTTGGAATAGAGTTGAAGGTTAACAATTCCACGAGACCGAGGGTATAATTTTTGTATGGCGAGAGTTCGATGGGGGGAAAGTACTGCGCCTCGAGTATGGACGATGAGCCAGATATGGTCAATGTTAAACTTTCGTCCATGATGCTGGTAAATTAACAACTGAATTCGCCACGTCATTTCCCTCCTATATATAAAGTATATTTGTCTTTGTGCTGCAATTGTCGAGAAAGAAACTTCAGGCACAAATGTCCACATTCAATCGTATCATATTCCTGATATCCCTTATAATTATAATGAACGCTACCGACACGGAAATATCTCATGAGCTCGGATGGTGGTGGAAGATTGCCGAAACTATCAAAGTACATGACTTTCGATCCGGTCTTTTTGTAAGCGACCCAATGCGTGCCAGGACCGACATTTTCATCCAAATTTACAATTGCTGCTTCACATTTGAGAGGTCCGCTCGCAGGCAATGTGTCGCGCATGTAATCTCCGCGAAAATGTGGAATCTTTAGGATTTTTGCATATTTAAGTAGGTCGCGGTCGGTGAGGGGTCGGTAAGGTAGCGTAACTTCTAGTTTTTTGGCTTGATATGAAGGCCCAATCCTTCCTTATAGGGTTTCAGATGTAGACCCCGACCCAATGCAATTGCTTCAATTGTCCGATTATGACGCTTACTTTCATCCAATTCACGTTTAGCTGCTTGAGCAGCATTTACGGCATTAGCTATACTAGCCGCACCACCCGACAAAGCACCCGCAGCGCTAAGACCAGCAAAAATGGGCACGAGGAAGGGCAATAAACCACCAATTTTATGGGGTACAGGTAGAACCCGAGGTGTGCGCACTTTACCACCTTGCAACTTTACAGCTCCACGAGCACCCTTTAAAGCTGATTTGATAATCTTATGCGGATCATTACTTTGAATCGTTGTCTTCTTTGCAGCGCCAATTATCTTTTTCAAACAAACGCCACCCTTGCGGGCCTTCATTCCCATGCCAAATTTTCTCTTTGTCTTCATAATATTTGCCACACCCCAAGCACTGGCTTTTTCACCGATACTAGCGTCTCTCGCGGTAACACGTTGCCTAGCCTGTTCAGCCAACACTTTATCCGCCAAATGTCTCGCCTCAAGATTATCCGGATTTTTCGAATACGCAATATCGTGTTGTTTGCAAGCCGTATGCAATGGATTAATGCCCGGATCACCACGAGCAAGGCGCTTGGCCAACTTTGTGCCTGGTCCACAATACTGATATCCAGGCAAATGTAGTTCAACGGGGAGTTTGTTGATTAGGCGGTTGACCAAACCTTTGCCACTCTTCCTATGCACAATCATGTCTAAAGACAATACGCGACTGACGGATAATCCCTATAAGAAGCCTATTTATATGATTTCGCCGTTAGTCGTGTGTGAGATGACGTCCAGGAAGCAAACTATCGGAGGCGGACTTCCCGTGATAAATTTCGACGAGTTTGTCGAAGACCGTGGAGGGAAAAAGAAACGACATGGGAATTTATTGCCGGATAGCATACGTGCACTGTTTTGCGGTCCATCGAATTGTGGGAAAACCAACGCTTTGCTCACTCTCATCATCCATCCGAATGGTTTGAGATTTGAGAATATTTACTTGTATTCCAAATCGCTCAAGCAGCCAAAGTATAAGTTGCTCGAACAATTACTCGAACCTGTGAGCAGAGTTGAATATCATCCATTCGAGGCGCATGAACACGTGATAGCACCAAGTGATGCACGATCCAACTCTATATTCATCTTTGATGACATAGCATGCGAAAAGCAGGATAATGTTCGGGCCTTTTTTTCCATGGGACGACATGAGATTGTTGACAGTTTTTATCTTTGTCAGACGTACACTCGTATTCCCAAACATCTCGTGAGGGATAATGCAAATTTCGTGGTGCTTTTCAAGCAGGACGATATGAATCTCAAGCACGTCTACAATGACCATGTTAATACGGATATGACTTATACGTGCTTTAAAAACATGTGCGTGAAATGCTGGAATTCTGACAAGTATGCATTTATCACGATTGACAAGGATAGCGATATTAACGAAGGTCGATATAGACAAGGTTTTGATTATTTTCTCACTATTGATAAATGACTCATCGCTGGTAGTTGAAGAGACAGTATTACGCATGCCGTGGTAGTGACAACATGAAGCGCGAACAATTGTTGCGTGAAAAGGATGTGTTGCGTGAAATTGCCAAGGCGAGCGATGCAATCAGACGAAAGCATCGAATGATGAAAATTGGGAAAGATAACGATCAGCAGAGAATGCAGGATGTCTTTAAGCCTATAGTGGGGCCATTGGAGAAATTGGTGTCGTATAAAAACGGTGAGGTGGCGGTGAAGGAGGAAATTAAGGATGAAAAAGTGGGAGATAATGTTGAAGAAGAAAAAGAAGATGCGTTAAATAGTGTGAAACATCGAAATGCGGCACATGATTCCTTGAAGAGTGAAACACAAGATTCGTTTAAATTGATATATGAGGATGATGATGATGACACGCAAAATGTCGATGAGCTGATCAGCGAATATCTCCTGCTATTACAAACAAATAGAAAGGCAACCTTGGATGTATTATACGGTGTACGAAATCTCGCTAACAACAAATTAATGATTGGCAATTCTCCGATAATTTTCGACTCTGAACATATTCGTGTGGGAGATGCGAGTTATGCGAAAACTGTTGGATTAACGGAGCTGTTGTTTAAAAAAGTGCCTAATGTTGAAACTCTCACACCGGACGATTTGAAAAACTACGAAAAGATTGTAATCTCGACGAATGCGCACAAAAAATTGTATAAGCCTAGTGAGGCTATACGACGTAACACCAGCCACAAATTTAACACATATATCGCAAATATAGTCGATCATCATGTGGGACAGGGTATGCCAAAGTATAAGCTAGCTAGAAAAAACACCCAATTGGACTATATTTATTGGGATAATCCGAACGAGCTAGTGGATCGTCTTCGCTTACTTCTGGCATCCCAAGCAGCCGGAAATTCATCACATGCGAATGAAATTATATCGATTATTGAGGAATTGCGTGAAGCTGAAATCATTTATTAACTCGACATCGGAGAATTTACACATTCTCATCATGAGTGTCGATGTGTTTGGACGTCATTTAAGTAGGAGTGTACTCCACAGTAAGCATTTGGTGATTCGTAATTCAAACGTCATTGCTGAATTGGACGCACGACTGAGTGGACTGGAAAATGAACGAAAAAAGGGGCGCTCTCGTGCTGGAGCTACATAAGCCTGCTCGACGAAACTATCCGCGTCGACATGTGGACATCCGTGGCTTGGACGAAACCTGGCAAGCCGACCTCGTCGATATGTCATCATACGCTCGTCAAAACTCCAACCACAAATTTCTCCTCACCGTCATCGATACCTTCTCGAAATTCGCCTGGGCCGTGCCAATGCTGAGTAAGAGTGGTAAAGATGTAGCAGCAGCAATGAAGTCGATCCTCGTTAAGGGACGCATACCGCAGAACTTACACGTTGATCGGGGAAAAGAATTCTACAATTGTGACTTTAAGGCCATCATGAAAAAGTACAATATTCACATGTATTCAACATATAGCAACTTGAAGGCATCCATTTGCGAGCGTTTCAATCGTACATTGAAGAACAAGATGTGGATGCAATTTAGTCTTCGTGGTAATTACAAGTGGATCGATATTCTTGATAATCTAATTGCCGAGTACAACGATTCTGTACACCGCACCATTAAGATAAAGCCGAGAAATGTCAACGCGGAAAATGAGAAGTAATTGCAGCAGATTTTCAATAAGCCTCCAATGGAAAGATCGCCAAAATTCGCCGTTGGTGATAAAGTGAGAATCAGCAAATTTAAGACTGTTTTCGAAAAGGGTTACACCCCACACTGGACAACGGAAATATTTACAATCTATCGTGTGAAAAAAAACTCATCCCGTGACGTACCACTTGAAGGACCATAAAGATGAACCGATCGCCGGTGGTTTCTACGAACAAGAGCTTCTCAGGGTCAAGCACCCCGATATCTATCTCATTGAAGCGGTATTGAAGAAGCGCGGTAATCGAATGTTTGTAAAGTGGTTAGGTTTCGACAATAGCCACAATAGTTGGATAAGTAAATCCGATTTGTAGTCGATAATAAAGAAAATGGAAAAATATGTATGTTTTATGACTCTTGACCTGCTGGTCGTCCCCGCATCCCTCCAAGGCCTCCGACCGACTCCACAGCAGGCTTGCTTCCCCCCTTCTTGCCGTCGCCCTTTTTTCATGGAACGTGAGGAGATGGATAGAGTGAATAAACACATGGGATTATAAAAAGTCCGCTTCTTTATTTGCGGAAAATAATAAATCCATTCTTGCACAATATATACAACAAACATTATTTTAACATCGACTAAACAAAATATATACATAATTTTCATGAGTTTTATACATCGATATTCACAAAAATGTACACAGTTTTACATGAAGGTTGTAGAAAAAAAAAAAAAAATTTACGAAACTTTTCATGACGGGATTCAATAATGCCCCCATGGTAGGGTATCAGAGGTCCCCGGTATGATATACCGCTTATCATCATGTGGACTCAGAGCAATTTTCGTCTCGCGAATGGTGTAAACTTGGTGTAACTTTGATCGAATGCACGTTTGACTACGCTCCATTTCAACTTCTTCATTCAAGCATCGAGCATAATCGTCAAACGTGATTGTCCTAGCCACAACGCTACTCTTGACACCTTTAACTTTTTCCGTGTCCTTCTTACCCTCGACACGTGTCGCATACATTTTCGATCGAAGTCCAATGAACTCGGTCATTATTGCGCCATTGCATTCGTCTTTCATGAGACCGGGTACCTTTTTGTTGACAAGCGGCATATCATACCTATTGTCCGCTGAATAGTCGCTCGTATCAAATTTTTCAATGTTGCGCTTCATGTCGGCATATATATCATCGCTCTCAATGGCATATATGAGACTATCCGTATCGGTATACATGACTTTACATCTATTTCGATACAGAGGTACCATATACTCGTGGTGAAATCCATACAAGCACGTTTTGGATATGTCGAGTATGCACATACCCACATATATCGGCTTGTTGAATTTCACCTCGAGATTGCGCAATTCCACGGCCACGAGGTTTTCCGAAAAAACACTTCGGCTGTGGAAGTTTGGCTTCGCAATCATTGCCTCTACGCCATATCTGCCCTCCCATTTTGTCAAAAGCTTTACATCTACATGATTGCGCACATTCTCCATCGTTTTGCCAAAGACCGCATTATTCATTAATTTGAATAAATTCTTTTCGAAATCGTTTTTGGCAAGCGTTCGAAACTGGGTATTTAACTCAATATACGAACGCAGCCATGGGGATTGTGTAAACTGTAGGACTCTATGGATTTTCGTGAGGCAAAGTCCATGGTGTAAGCACTGTTGCAAATTCCGGTAGTGTATGACGTAGCGCTTTTTATCGCAGACGGTTGCTAGCAGCTTTTCCTGCTGCTTACCCGGTGGTTTTTCGTGTATTGGGCAAAACGGTAGGTCTTTGTGCGCATCATGTAGAGATTGGGGATATTCCAAGTCGACCTCAAGGATGTAGCCTATAGGTGAGTCTAGCGCGATGGATAATGGATCGAAATTGGACACGTCGTTGACCCATCGAAAATCTGCATATGGCAAGGGTTGACACATTGCCCATCCATACAAATTGTTGACGTCAAAATACATCAAGTATGATGATGCTTTCGATGGATCAAACGACTCCATGTACTTATTATTAGCGTGTGCATATCGGTTTGAGCATTGACTGAGACCACCGCGTATACCCCGCTCAACGAATAAAACCATGTCAATGTCAGTTAGTAATTCAAACTTGACATTCGAGTGTTTTAACATTGCATCCCAGGTATTCCCCGGCAATGTGTAGTAATACGCGGGATCTAGGCCATAGCTCTCAATGCACGTATTCCGAAAGTTTTCGAAAATATTGGCTAATAACAAGACGTCTGTCTTCAAGTACAAATCGCTATAGTCACCCAGCGTTCGAATGGAGAACCGCTCCCAAACTTTCTCAGCATGTGCGTACTCGCTCTCACATACTGTAGCATCTGTCAGGGAACTGTAAAATGCGTCACGTGGTGGTAGGGAAGTGCCATCTAACTTGGTCACGTCATCAATATATTCATAAGGGAAGACCCCTTTTCGTGTCAGCAAACTGAAATCGTCTGTCGAGAGAGTTGTGAATTGTGTGCGTAAAATTTTGAGTTTGTCGTCGGTCAAGAATGATGCTAATTTGTCGAGACTCGTGTTGAGAAATTTGTATGAGTCGATAAAGCGCAATTGGATCTTGTGTTTTGAATCGTCTGTAATTTTAACATGCTTCGTGAAGGAGATGTATTTCTCCTTTGTGATTGGAAGCACATTGGTTGTTCCTTCGAACGCTGTGGCTACTTCCTTGATTATAAAATGTGCATCATAACCGGATAAATTGTGGAAAACTACTGGAATGAAAAATGACTGTTTATAATTAAGGTTGCAGTTGGAATGGGCAGGGCCTCTATAGCGCCCAGTCAGATGGCAATGATCGACAACGCGTACATCTTCTTGCGCAAATGGTTTCTCACATATGTGACATTGAGTCGCTGCGCGAAAACTAGCCCACTCACTTGGTGTTAAATGCACCATTGGTACATTATCACAGAAAGTTTCTTTTATGCGCAATGCTAGATTTTTCAGTTCTTCGACAAACCATGATACGCAATCAGCACTGCGGCGTGAATGATAGGAAGATAATGAGTCGTCATACGAACAACGCACGTAATATCCAATACTAAACACTTCATGGTGTTGATACATAGCTTTCGCTAGGTTCTCCCCATCGGTCTTTGCCAGCACACACTCCAAATCAGCATACACGATGAAAGGATGTCGCTCTTTCCGGCTAAAGTTGCTGAACTGGAGCCACCTATTGGTGTCATTCGGTAGTCGGATCGCGCAGTCGTTTATCGCCCCACAATCGACCTCGTGCGATTGCAATTTTTCCTCGGAACCAAAGTAGTGCAAACATCTGCAAAAAAAAAGATTGTTTTTGTTTAATTCATCTAGCATATATAATTACCTATATATATTATGGTGACTACATACCGATCACAGATATATTTTTTATGCTCCTTTTTGGTCAGTTGCGCCGTCACGAGTCTCGACAGGTTCTTGATCCAAACGAAGTGCCCCACATTGTTGTCCTCAGTATCTTGCATGTACAGCAAATTGATGTGCTTATCCTTCTTATTTTGAGTCACGCGTATTGGAACAATGTCCTTTTTGGTAGTGGCGGTATACACGTTGATCGATACATTGTTATGAGCTTCAAATTTCGTTATTTGATGTATCGTCACCGGGAATTCGATATCCTGGAGATTCAGTACTGTCGAATAATGAGGGTAAGAAATTGGACGGGCGCTGTGTCGTTCAGCTGGGTATAGAGCAGCGACAACTGCCCATGCGAAACATGCGTTATCGTCGGATTTGACGTTAACCACAGCTCTCTTCATCATTATTTCCCGCGGTAATGATATGGAACACCCGGCACGCATCGGATTATACTTATTCACATTTATCGTGAGGTTAAGTATTTTCTGCAGAGCCCAGCCACTATCACGTTCTTGAAATTCATCGAGTAATGTTAAAGTGGGCTCCACAACACGTTGTTCATACCACTCACCCAAATCGCTTGTTCTAAACAGTTCGCAGTTTCGCGTGTTGACACTTTTATTAGCATGTTTGTCTCCACTCGCGAATTCACCATTAAACACTGCATTGATTTTGATGCTGTTATGCTTGCTCATAATATTTTGCACATGTTGAAGCACTAGGTCGCGAGCATCATTTAGAAAGTGTCTCGGCTCGATGTGGCTGCGATTGATGATGGACCCGGTCAATATGCGACTCTCGAAGGATGTTTCAATCTCACTCCAGATTTACTCATGATCACCGTGTCCTGCGCCCGTGTGTACGAAACGACTCCGCACACAATTCCTCAATCCTTCCAGACGGGCTATTTGGGCTATTAGTGACTGTTGGTGTCCAATTGATAGTCGCGGGCGCTTAATCCGGCTTTGCGTTTCCAATTCTTCGATAAACTCAACGCACCGTTGTTCCCACACAGCAAAATCTTCATATGAACTTAGAAGCGCGGCTTGGTCGTGAAAGATTTGTTCCGACTTCTCCGCGTTGCCCTCCATATTTGATGAAACGAGGCTTCCGAAAAGAGATGATGTTCACTAACTGACTGCTCGATCCAAAGTGTGAACACTTGTGAGCGCAGCAGATCATTAAAAATGGTTTTCCCCTTTTTCGTCTTTCCCTACCATCTCGGAAAATATCACCAACCCACGAGAATTTTCTAATATCGCATTGGATTGCCGGGAAAAATAAAAGAGCATCTCAGTCGAGATGCGTGTAGTGAAAAAAAAAATTCATAGGCTCTCCATCGGTGCGCAAGTGGTCCACGGTCGAAGCCTAAAAAGGGTCTTTATCCATAGATCTCCCAAAGTTTATAGTTTTTCAAAATAAACCCCCCGTTATCATATATATGCTTGGAATAGCGAAGCAATAAAAAAAAATCGAATAGCTTGGAGAGTGGTGTTAACGAAGAAAAAATCCTTAACCATGGGGCTAACTTGTCCAGACCTGCATGATCGCAAGTGTCGACATCAAGGTTTGACGTTGCACTCTCTGTATATATTATCATTCAGAGATGAAATACTAAAGCCCTGTAAAATGGAAATGCATTTTTTTCCCCGGATCACTGTCTTCGTCGCATGCTGTCGTAAAATTTTATGGGTTTTCAAGTGTGAACCTATGGAATGATGAGGCTCGAGTTACACATGCGAAGCGATAGGGTATGACGGTCCCTGGCGCTCAACGTAAGAAAAAAAAGAACATCTGGATAAATTCATGCACCTTTTCTTAGCCCTCTACGTAACACTCACACACACACACACACACACACACGCGCGCGCGCACGCACATGCACGTATGTACATGCACGTACGCACGCATGCACGCACGCACAGATCGACGGCGGACCCCCCCCCCCCCCTCCCCCCGCCCTCCCACCAGTCGCTCCACGGACCACATGATCCCCCGCCACATTGGCCTCTCTGTGACGTCACACGCGCCCGGCGACCTCCCCTCGACGGTGGCGCCACCTTGGCTTCACCACTCTTGACACACCACCTCCCCTTGGGTTGGAACCGGCCTAGTACATCTACTCTCTTCGATTACGACGACAAGACGATATACGTCATTGAGTTCTCGGCTCCGGCCGAAGTGAACGTGTCGCGAAAGGAAGAGGAGAAGCGGCTCAAGTATCAGCCTCTCCTGGCCGAGCTACGTCGTTTGCACCGAGGATTCAGGGTAACTCTCGTTGTCCTCATCATCGGCGCGCTAGGGGGGATGAAAGAGTCTTTTGTATCGGGCCTCGCTGGCATACCGGTTTGCAAACCCGGGGTCCGGTTGCTAGCGGGTCGGATGCAGAAGGCGGTCATACTTGGGTCCCTCCGTTTACTCAGGCAAAACGATTGTGGACTGCGGTAGCCGCTAACCCTCTGGCTTGAGGGAGCGGCTATCGCAGAGCGATATAATGGAATTCTCGCGAGACTTTTTGACTGGGCGGCAGCCGAGGTGATGTCGGAACCCTCGAGTGCCGCCCAGCGTTATTGTTCCGGTCTAGGTTAAGACCGAGCCTAACCCCCGGGGGTAGGTGAATGTTTCCCAGTGCAAACTGAGGAAGTGCGTTGCCCGGCGCAATAAAGTCTATTATAAAAAAAACATAATAATAATAATAATAATTTATTATTATTATTATTCACTTCACTATCACCTTCACAATAGCGTTCCTTCTTATTGTGAAGGAACGCTACGTGGAGAAGGTGCGGAACCTGGGGGTTGCGAAGCAATCCCTAGAGAGGCGGCTGGGTTGGGCGTTAGACAACGCCCTCTTCCGTTCTGACCCAGGCCGCTGGTTCCAACCACCTACGCCTGCCCCCGACACAGCGCCAACAGCTGTTCAGGTGGAGCGGTTTTGGGGAGAGCTGTATAGCGAGGCGGGTCATTTTGATGAAGGCACTCCAGCTCTGGGACGGTTCGACACGTTTTGTCGGCAACAGCCGAGTCAGCGTGGCGACTGTTTTCCAGTCACGCGGGGTGAGGTCGAGAAGGCGGTGAGTAGCATGAGGAACCACGCCGCTCCCGGACCGGATGGGATTAACATCTTCTGGTGGAAGAAATTCAAGTGCACCCATACCCATCTGGCCCGCATCTTCTCGTCGTTCATCGATGGGACGGTGCCCATCCCTGCGTGGCTGACAGAGGGAAGGACGGTGCTACTCCCCAAAAAAGGGGATTTGTCTCGTCCGGAGAACTACCGCCCGATAACGTGTCTGAATGCGCTCTGTAAGATCTTCACAAAGATTCTTTATGAGCGTGTTCTGCGCGAGATCGAGCCTGCATGGCGGGAGATACACGAACAAAGGGGATCCAAGAGGGGGCTGGGAGGTTGTAAGGAGAACCTGCTGGTGGACCGCTGCATCACGCAGGACGCGGTACAACACAAGCGTAACCTCTCAGTCGATTGGATAGATTACCGTAAGGCGTTCGACACTGTCAGTCACAAACTGATTATACACCTACTCGAGCGCCTTTCGGTGAGTCCATACATAGTGAGATGCATTAGGCAGCTCATGCCGCTCTGGAAGACACGCTTCACAGTTAAGACTAGTGAAGGCAACGTGTCGACCGGAGTGGTGGGGTATAGGAGGGGGATTATCCAGGGAGATTCTCTTAGCTCCCTCCTGTTTTGCATCTCACTATTACCCTTATCAATCGCCTTGCGAGCTGCACGCGGGTACGAAGCGGGGGCCCCCGGGGAGCGTGGGCGAGGGATCACCCATTTATTTTATATGGATGACCTCAAGCTATACGCTCCCGGGGTGGGGGGGCTTAAGCTCCTCTTGAACATCGTAGCGACGTACACGCGGGCGGCGGGAATGGAATTCGGATTGGACAAGTGCGCTGTTCTTCATCTCAGGAGAGGGAGAGCAGAGGGTGTCGCGGCTGATGTTCGGCTGGTGGACGGGAGCGTCTTCAAACACCTGGACGCCGGAGGGTCTTATCGGTACCTTGGCATCGATCAGCGCTCTGTACAGGACGCTGAGGGTGTCAAGGAGGCCCTCCGCAGCGAGTATAGGCGGCGTCTCAGACGGATCTGGAAATCAGATCTGTCTGGGAAAAATAAGATCACTGCCACCAATATGCTCGCTGTCCCGGTCCTGCTCTACTTCTTTGGCGTCGTCAAATGGCGTAGAGACGAGCTTAAACAGCTGGACATCGGCACACGCAAGACAATGAACATCCAGCGGAGTCTGCACCCTCGATCTTCCACCCCGCGCCTTTATATGCTGCGTCAGAGCGGCGGGCGCGGGCTCTCGGGATTGGAGTGTCTTCATGACCGCATGGTCCTCGGAATAGCAAGCGATGTAATAACGAGCTCGGACCCGCTCCTGGAGATTGTGCACCAGCATGAGCTTCATGGGGCGGGTGCTTTTCTCTATAAGGCGGCAGATCGTGCGGCAGAGACCCTCAGCTTGTAGTTCCGCCGGCGCCGGAGTGGCGCCTTGCCAATAGACTTCGTCGCTCGGTTGCCCAAGTCCCGACGTCGGCGGGCAATCAGGGCTGCCGAGCAGACTGTCCTGACTCGGCAGCACGTGGACAGACCCATGCACGGTGTGTTTTTTCACCACATCGAGAAACAGGGGCTGTCCACCCAGCTGACCTTTTCCTTCTTGCGGTCAGCTGGACTGATGTCCGAGACCGGAGGGTTTATCTGCGCCTGCCAAGACGGAGTCATCAACACCCTGGTCTATCGCAGTCGCGTTTTGGGTCAGCCTCTGCCGACCACTTTGTGTCGTGCATGCAAACAATCGCCGGAGACACTAATGCATCTACTGTCGGCCTGCCCAGTATATGCAGTCTCCGGCTATATCTATCGCCATAACGCGGCCCTAAGAGTGTTGTACTACCATCTACGGCACTCTTATGGGATAAACCGGGAGCCCGTGTCGCCTTATTTACCAGGAGATATTGAGTCCGTTGTCGTGGGTGAGAGGTGCAAGATTTATTGGAACTTCTCATTCGCGACCATCGGGCCGCTTCAAGCGACTAAGCCTGATGTTGTCCTCTTCGATTTCGACGACAAGACGATATACGTCATTGAGTTCTCGGCTCCGGCCGAAGTGAACGTGTCGCGAAAGGAAGAGGAGAAGCGGCTCAAGTATCAGCCTCTCCTGGCCGAGCTACATCGTTTGCACCGAGGATTCAGGGTAACTCTCGTTGTCCTCATCATCGGCGCGCTAGGGGGGATGAAAGAGTCTTTTGTATCGGGCCTCGCTGGCATACCGGTTTGCAAACCCGGTGTCCGGTTGCTAGCGGGTCGGATGCAGAAGGCGGTCATACTTGGGTCCCTCCGTTTACTCAGGCAACACGATTGTGGACTGCGGTAGCCGCTAACCCTCTGGCTTGAGGGAGCGGCTATCGCAGAGCGATATAATGGAATTCTCGCGCGACTTTTTGACTGGGCGGCAACGGAGGTGATGTCGGAACCCTCGAGTGCCGCCCAGCGTTATTGTTCCGGTCTAGGTTAAGACCGAGCCTAACCCCCGGGGGTAGGTGAATGTTTCCCAGTGCAAACTGAGGAAGTGTGTTGCCCGGCGCAATAAAGTCTATTATAAAAAAAAAAAATTAAAAAAAAATAATGGCGTGGGGAAGCTGGCGTGCCCATCGCCCGGGGGAGCACAACTCCCCCGCAATAGCCACCGACGTGCCAGGCCAACCACCTGGCACGCCGAAAACTAGGTTCGAACACCGCCTAGTCAAGCCCCCCACAACCGGTCCCTCTCGGATGGGGACCAAGGATCAGTTGGGAGGGGCACCCGGATAGGATCCACGGCAACGACCACGGCTCGAAATCGGCGCCTCGAGTGGACGGAGGAACTCAAGGAGGACCTCATCGGCTGCTGGAGGGATAGCGTGCCGTCGCGGCGGGGCTACATGGCGAGGTTGCAGGCCCTGTGGAGCCAAGTGCACCCAGAGCTTGCACACCTCTCGCAACATCTGCGAGACCAAGCTGCCCGCTTGCGACGGCAAGGCTACGATCTCTTGTTATTACCACCAGAGCTGTCCGGCAGGCGCTCTTCCGCGCGTTCCGTGCGGAGCTCTACCGGACGGCCTCAAGATCGAACCCCCCGGCAGTCGGAACCCCCTCGTTGGCGCGTCGATTTGACAGAGGACTGGGGAACAAGGAGGGAGAGAATCACTGGGAAATTTTCTCTTCAGCCTGGTTGCCTAGAAGCGGCAAATGAGTCCCTCGCGGCAGCAATCCCTGAGACCGCTGATCTCCTCAGCTTGAACTGGGCTGTGTATCACGCGGCTGTTGAGTTGAAGCCTCAGACACGCAATGATAAGGCGGCGTTCGTGGCTAAGTCTCGGCGGCGCGTTGCACAGCTCCAGAATAAGATCAATGAAGCTCGGAGGCAGGCATCCCGTGTTCAGTGTGTGTTAGACTTCATTACGGCGGGGAGGGCGTTTACCCCTAAAATCCGAAAAATCAGCTCGGAACTGAAATGCCGTCACCACACATTGAACAAAGCTATCCTTCTTATTGTGAAGGAACGCTACGTGGAGAAGGTGCGGAACCGGGGGGTTGCGAAGCAATCCCTAGAGAGGCGGCTGGGTCGGGCGTTAGACAACGCCCTCTTCCGTTCTGACCCAGGCCGCTGGTTCCAACCACCTACGCCTGCCCCCGACACAGCGCCAACAGCTGTTCAGGTGGAGCGGTTTTGGGGAGAGCTGTATAGCGAGGCGGGTCATTTTGATGAAGGCACTCCAGCTCTGGGACGGTTCGACACGTTTTGTCGGCAACAGCCGAGTCAGCGTGGCGACTGTTTTCCAGTCACGCGGGGTGAGGTCGAGAAGGCGGTGAGTAGCATGAGGAACCACGCCGCTCCCGGACCGGATGGGATTAACATCTTCTGGTGGAACAAATTCAAGTGCACCCATACCCATCTGGCCCGCATCTTCTCGTCGTTCATCGATGGGACGGTGCGCATCCCTGCGTGGCTGACAGAGGGAAGGACGGTGTTACTCCCCAAAAAAAGGGGATTTCTCTCGTCCGGAGAACTACCGCCCGATATCGTGTCTGAATGCGCTCTGTAAGATCTTCACAAAGATTCTTTATGAGCGTGTTCTGCGCGAGATCGAGCCTGCATGGCGGGAGATACACGAACAAAGGGGATCCAAGAGGGGGCTGGGAGGTTGTAAGGAGAACCTGCTGGTGGACCGCTGCATCACACAGGACGCGGTCCAACACAAGCGTAACCTCTCAGTCGCTTGGATAGACTACCGTAAGGCGTTCGACACGGTCAGTCACAAACTGATTATACACCTACTCGAACGCCTTTCGGTGAGTCCTTACATAGTGAGATGCATTAGGCAGCTCATGCCGCTCTGGAAGACACGCTTCACAGTTAAGACTAGTGAAGGCAACGTGTCGACCGGAGTGGTGGGGTATAGGAGGGGGATTATCCAGGGAGATTCTCTTAGCCCCCTCCTGTTTTGCATCTCACTAATACCCTTATCAATCGCCTTGCGGGCTGCACGCGGGTACGAAGCGGGGGCCCCCGGGGAGCGTGGGCGAGGTATCACCCATTTATTTTATATGGATGACCTCAAGCTATACGCTCCCGGGGTGGGGGGGCTTAAGCTCCTCTTGAACATCGTAGCGACGTACACGCGGGCGGCGGGAATGGAATTCGGATTGGACAAGTGCGCTGTTCTTCATCTCAGGAGAGGGAGAGCAGAGGGTGTCGCGGCTGATGTTCGGCTGGTGGACGGGAGCGTCTTCAAACACCTGGACGCCGGAGAGTCTTATCGGTACCTTGGCATCGATCAGCGCTCTGTACAGGACGCTGAGGGTGTCAAGGAGGCCCTCCGCAGCGAGTATAGTCGGCGTCTCAGACGGATCTGGAAATCAGATCTGTCTGGGAAAAATAAGATCACTGCCACCAATATGCTCGCTGTCCCGGTCCTGCTCTACTCCTTTGGCGTCGTCAAATGGCGTAGGGACGAGCTTAAACAGCTGGACATCGGCACACGCAAGATAATGAACATCCAGCGGAGTCTGCACCCTCGATCTTCCACCCCGCGCCTTTATATGCTGCGTCAGAGCGGCGGGCGCGGGCTCCCGGGATTGGAGTGTCTTCATGACCGCATGGTCCTCGGAATAGCAAGCGATGTAATAACGAGCTCGGACCCGCTCCTGGAGACTGTGCACCAGCATGAGCTTCATGGGGCGGGTGCTTTTCTCTATAAGGCGGCAGATCGTGCGGCAGAGACCCTCGGCTTGGAGTTCCGCCGGCGCCGGCGTGACGCCTTGCCAATAGACTCCGTCGCTCGGTTGCCCAAGTCCCGACGTCGGCGGGCAATCAGGGCTGCCGAGCAGACTGTCCTGACTCGGCAGCATGTGGACAGACCCATGCACGGTGTGTTTTTTCACCACATCGAGGAACAGTGGCTGTCCACCCAGCTGACCTTTTCCTTCTTGCGGTCAGCTGGACTGATGTCCGAGACCGAAGGGTTTATCTGCGCCTGCCAAGACGGAGTCATCAACACCCTGGTCTATCGCAGTCGCGTTTTGGGTCAGCCTCTGCCGACCACTTTGTGTCGTGCATGCAAGCAATCGCCGGAGATACTAATGCATCTACTGTCGGCCTGCCCAGTATATGCAGTCTCCGGCTATATCTATCGCCATAACGCGGCCCTAAGAGTGTTGTACTACCATCTACGGCACTCTTATGGGAGAGACCGGGAGCCCGTGCCGCCTTATTTACCAGGAGATATTGAGTCCGTTGTCGTGGGCGAGAGGTGCAAGATTTATTGGAACTTCTCATTCGCGACCATCGGGCCGCTTCAAGCGACTAAGCCTGATGTTGTCCTCTTCGATTTCGACGACAAGACGATATACGTCATTGAGTTCTCGGCTCCGGCCGAAGTGAACGTGTCCCGAAAGGAAGAGGAGAAACGGCTCAAGTATCAGCCTCTCCTGGCCGAGCTACGTCGTTTGCACCGAGGATTCAGGGTAACTCTCGTTGTCCTCATCATCGGCGCGCTAGGGGGGATGAAAGAGTCTTTTGTATCGGGCCTCGCTGGCATACCGGTTTGCAAACCCGGTGTCCGGTTGCTAGCGGGTCGGATGCAGAAGGCGGTCATACTTGGGTCGCTCCGTTTACTCAGGCAACACGATTGTGGACTGCGGTAGCCGCTAACCCTCTGGCTTGAGGGAGCGGCTATCGCAGAGCGATATAATGGAATTCTCGCGCGACTTTTTGACTGGGCGGCAGCCGAGGTGATGTCGGAACCCTCGAGTGCCGCCCAGCGTTATTGTTCCGGTCTAGGTTAAGACCGAGCCTAACCCCCGGGGGTAGGTGAATGTTTCCCAGTGCAAACTGAGGAAGTGCGTTGCCCGGAGCAATAAAGTCTATTATAATAATTAACTTTATAAATAATAATAACATGGACATGCAAGAAACCGGGCGAATGCGGGAATGTTGGCTCTACATGCTGGGGTTGTCTTTTCAACACGTGCTTATTATATGTATACCCATGAAAACTCGTTATTTGCTCGTTACGTTTAAAAATGTAGCTAAATATGAATTAAATTAAGCGATGAACCAACCGAACTTGCCGTCAAGCCTAATTGAACCCCAAGCGCGGCAATCACTTAAATATGAGAAGATTGTATTTATTGGCAAATGATTGTATGGCGAAGTTGGTAGAACGCTAGATTACTGTATTGAAGAGTTCGAGCCTCGGTAGTTTTAATTTTTTCCTTTTGCATTCGTACACGTATCTGGTTGTAAGAGCGAATTGAAGCAGTTTCAACCAATCAAAGAACTCGTCCAATGCCACAAAAACTCGAACAAAAATAACATGGAAGAATTTATTTTTTAATTTATTGCCATCAATAGTTGAAATTTGTTTAATAATTACAACCTAGAGTGATTACTTTTTCCCTTTATCTCATTGACTCGCGAGGAGTCATCTCTATTATTATACACATAGTTCGATAGTTGCTGTGCTGGTGTACACAACAGATATATTTGGGTTTGACAGGCGCAAACAAATTTGCCGCCATAACATGGTCAGTTTCACCTCATGCAGTTTTGTATTATTATATATTATGGGCTCTGGAGAACACTTGCGGCGGAACTGAGCATTACTCCTCTGCGACCGATTGAAGGAACTTTTTGAGGCGGGAGTGTTGACTCCTTCTCTCTAGTCTCCTTGGTAAACACCAGCTCAGTAAACTTACCCGGCGACTATGAAAATATCGAATTCTTTTTCATGCCAATCGATTGCTAGTCGGTTGTTAGTGTTTGTTAGACAAAATCCAGCGTTTGTTAGACTTCATTAATTTAATAATCCGAAAAACAAATTTCATGTCAAAGTTAGCCGCAGAAAAATGCTTTTCTAATGATTTCGAACTTTTCTTCGTAACCAATCGTTTGTTAGTGATTGTTGGTCGACTTTTATCGTTTATTAAAGCTTAATTTTGACTTTATCGTTAAAAAACTTTTCATTCCCATAGCACGCTGCAAGCCACGTGCAGTTGGCAGCAGCTGCAAGCCACGTGAAGTTGGCAGCATTGCCACGACGGCTGAGCACGGCTTTGCGCGTGTGACTCCTCAATTTCAGCAAAATGTTGATTATCTCAATCCTACTCGATTGTTAGTCGTTTGTTAGTGTTTGTTAGACAAAATCCAGCGTTTGTTAGACTTTATTTAGTTAATCATCCGCAAAACAAATTTCATGTCAAACTTAGCCGCGGGAAAAGGGTCTCTCAACGATTTCGAACTTTTCTTTGCAACCAATCGATTGTTAGTCGTTTTTTAGTGATTGTTAGTCTATTTTTATCGTTTGTTAGAGCTCGATTTTTATTTTATCGTTGAAAAACTTTTCATCCCTACAGCACGCTGCGGGCGACGTGAAGTTGGCAGCATTGCCACGACGGCTGAGCACGGCTATGCCCATGTAACTCCTCAATTTGAGCAAAGTGCTGATTATTTCAATCTTCCTCGATTGTTCATCGTTTGTTCGTGTTTGCTAGACAAAATCCAGCGTTTGTTAGACTTTATTTAGTTAATAAACCGAAAAACGAATCTATTTCAAACGTGCGGGAAAATGGTTTTGTAATGATTTCGAACTTTTCTCCGTAACCAATCGGTTGTTAGTCGTTTGTTAGTAATTGTTAGTCGATTTTTATAGTTTGTTAGCGTTGAATTTTTATTTTATCGTTAAAAAAACCTTTCATTCCCATAGCACGCTGCAAGCCACGCATTGCCACGACGGCTGAGGACATCTTTGCCCATGTAACTCCTCAATTTCAGCGAAATGCTGATTCTTCTGATCCTACTCGATTGTTAGTCCATTGTTAGTGATTGTTAGTCCATTTTGATCGTTTGTTAGCGCTTAATTTTTATTTAATCGTTGATAAAGTTTTCAGCCCTAGGGTGCGCCACAAGCCACGTGAAGTCAGCAGTTTTGCCACGACAGCTGAGGACGGCCCCTCTGTGAAAATGGTCCACCGAAATCAACATCCAAGCTTTTTATCATGGAGACTAGAGTAAGGAGTGGACACTGCGTGCTTTAGAAGTGGACACGAAATCGGTACCTCTTGTGGCGGCGCTGCGGTCGAAAACATCCAAGTCATATATATATATATATATATATATATATATATATATATATATATATATGTAGATCAAAGACACTGTTAACCTCTCGACTGGCGTCGACAATGCGTCGCGCTTGGGAATCCAGCTGTTTACCTCTCCTATTTCGCTGCCTCTCCTATCTCGACGTACTCGCTTAAAAGGCATGCGCACCCATGGCGCTTAAAGCATGTAATAATGTTGGTGTGTAGGCTTCGTAATGACCAATACCGCTAGTTATAACGAATGAAATTAAGCGGTGAACTAACGTAACAAGCTGGCAAGCGTAAGTAAACCCCAAGCGCGTCTACAACTGAAATATAAGAAAACTATCCATATTGTGGAACAGTTTCATGTCGAAATTGATCGAGTGCTGGACTACTCGTTTTGAGGTCCTGAGTTTGATCCTCGGTAATTGCAGTATTGTTTTGCATTCGCAGTTATGTGGTAATGTATTAATTATTCATATGCATTGCATTGTTTTAGTATGTATATATGTACATATATAGGGTGAGGCACTAACTGTTGCCACCTTGAATATCTCTGTAATCATCGACGTCACAAAAAAATGTTTGAAACAAAAGTTGTACCGTACGAAAGGGGTCATCAAATGCGACCATTTTTTTTTATCTCAGTGGAGGCGCTGTCGCACAGTAAAGGTCACCTCCACTTTTTTAAATGGGACGGTACATTTTTTCCCCACTATCTTGTAGAGCATCAAAACCTGCATAAAAAACATTTAGGGGTCAAAGTCGTTCAAGGTCATTTAAGATCAAAAAGTGACATGAACTTTATGTTCATGTGAAATTGCCTTTATTCACAGTAGATGTTCAAAGTGATTGCCATTGGCATCAATGCAGTATTGCAATCTCCTCATCACGAATTTCTTATCACTTCGGCACTTATCGCCGAAGTCTTGTCATCGTCTTGTATGTAAACAACGGGACCAAATCTACAATGTACACGGAACATTGTACAATATTTCGCCCAAAAAACCCCAAGATAACGATAGTAAGAATGGTGGGACTAGTATTAATGAATCAAGCGAATGTAAATGATGTATTCTTTTGAAGAGCGAACTGATATTCTTCTAATTTACGAAGAATGTCAGAAAAATGTTACCGGCGTTTTTCCAACCATCGAAAATTGTGTATGTTTCACCGCTGTTCGCATAGATCCACAGCGGTATAAACTCGTCTATCGCCGATGTATCGTTATTGATACCACGAAATAACGAGCAATTGATTTTTTCAGCAACCGCGCTATTCTCGTTAATTTTTTGTTAATTATTTAACGTTAATAATTTTTCTTCTTTCATAGGAGTCCTTTTCTTTTTTCTTTTTTATTCCACAGGATGGTAAGTATCGGAGGAAGGTCCACGGTGAGTACTAGGCAAGTACTTTTTATTGTTTAGCGAGGGAGGCAACGGATGCTCCGAAAATCGATATTCTATTTACGCGACAATATAAATCTTAACTAAGAGGTGCACACACATAAATGCTAATAACCTGGGAACAGAGAAATTACAAAGCCTTCGTTATGTAATTATTTCCACAATTTTATCTCACAATATTAGCAGTGCCAGACAAATTCAAAAAATGATGACAACTACAACTCTCAACTACCAAATCAATTAATCCGATGCAGAAGAAATCGGTTTACCTTCCAATATTTGCAACATCTATAACTTGGCGTTTTTGCGAAGCCGTTTCGTTTTGATACGACTCTCATTTTGATTGGCATTGTAAGAGTTGGTCAAAAAGAAAGTTCTCATAGTTATGTAGAAATCAACAATCTTCTGGGTGCAACTCATGTAATGATCGGCACAACCAAGCATAGGTAGATTGTTAATTGATGAAACTCTCTGGAGAATCGGTTGGATCGTATCGACTCGTACACCGAATTTGGCGGTAACGTCTAATACGGCTAATTCCAGGCACTCAGTTAACCGGAACAAAGGCTCACTGGGCCGAATCAACCCTCCAAACTTTTCCAAGAGATCGATTGCTTCGTGGGTAGGATCACTAATGCCTTCATCACTAGACTTCAAAGACGAGAGGCAGTCTTGGCACTTCAACTTCTTCATCATCGATCAGACAACGAAACCAGCGATGTAGCATTGACCCTCTGAACTGGTACGGGCGACGTCGTAAGAGTAGTCGTGCGTGCTGTGTTTTGACGTACTGAAATCCATTGACAGTGTGGCCTCGTAATTGTGATCCTGCTCGTGACTTTGCGTGGGGACTTCCTTGGCATGAATTTGTTCGAGTATGTTGTCAATGGATTGCAGCCACTCAGTGCGGGGTGCAGATGCTGTAGCCAACGAATCTGTGGTCTGCATTAACGTGTTACGTCCCGGAGGGAGATTTAGGTGGGACTCGCGAGGTTGCCGATTTAGAGCGCGAAAGTTCGAATTGAATTAGATTGCGCAGTGAGTCTTTGTTTGGCTTCCGCGTGAGTTCCGAACACAGTTTAATAACAATTTGGATTGAGACGAATTTGAGGTGCGTGATTCTGGTAAGAGAGTTGGATCCGCCCGATGGATTGATCGTTGATCAAATAAATGTTCAGACGCGTAGATTTTGTCTTAATTCACGTAGTTCACGTTTATTGCGTTTAACTCTTACAAACTTATAAATTCGGTACAAAGATAGTTACTCGTACAATGATTACATGGAAACGCAGAGCGAAAGGGTTTAGCCTTGTAAGTCAACTGTTCAGTTCGGAGTTCGAATACAGAGAGTCTGCTCCTTCGTGATATGAAAATTAGGAAAGTCTGGTTGTAGGGGAAGGAGCTTTTTTGGGGGAATGCATTTTCGGATCAGAGCTTCTTAGTGATTGGTTAATCAATCGTGAGAATGTACGCTAACTTACGTGATAGGTCGGCGTCATGCGTGGGAATAGTTTTGTTCATCTACTTATTAGGTCATCGCTATGGTGAATGCGGCCATTGTTCTTTGTCCGAGGATCGGGTTCAGCGACCGAAGTTTCGTGGGTCTTCCGATATGACTGGGTGACGTGTTCTGAGGCAAGCGAGTTTTCCTCGTGGGATTGTTTGGGTCTTAGGACAAGGTAGGATTGTGGCGTAGTTCGGTCCCTGCATTTTGTTCGAGTGCTCTAGGCGTAGGGTTTCTCTTTCGATGCTGCGAGTACGCTCCTCTCGTAAATTTGTCTGTCGTTGGCTATGTTTATGCGTGGGGACCTACGTGCGACGGTTTCGCTTTTGGTCTTGTGGTACGTTTCGGCTATCGCTCGCTTAGCGTTAAAGAAATATAGGTTTTTAGTCGATGAGCGAGGGTGCTGCTATCGTGCGTATTTACCATCGTGGTTTCAAAAAGAGAGAGAATTTTATATTTATATTTTGATGTTATCCTACGCATTGTTAACGTATGTCTTCAAGTGATAGTCGAATGATTTTTATCTTATTTGCTAAAATATGTTTGTTATGTAATAGTCGCATGTTTTAACCTAGTTTGTGGAAGTCGAGTTCGGTGGGGCGCGATAGATGAGCTTAAATGATGTGCAAGGAGTCGTGTAGGTCTGAGTACATCGAGCTTCGGGTTTGCGAGATTGATTCATTAGTGTGCTAGTTTAGCCCGATCACAATGGATAATTTTTCGTTTATTGTTTGTTAACGCGATTTCGATATCGTTTTGGTCTGAGAAAGTTTGTGTTATCCCATAAGGACCTAAGTAGTTGTCGTCAAATTTTCCTATTCGCTGATTTTTAATCAGGTAGATTTGATCTCCGATTTGGAATTTTACAGGGTTGATTTTCTTATCATAGTGAGTTTTGGATTTTTGTTTGGCATTTTCGAGGTTGTTGCGAGCCAATTGTCGAACTTCTTGTAAATGATGCGCAAGGTTTCTCACGTGCTCGTCGTACGTTAAGATTTCGTCGAGATATGAAAATTGTGAGGGTAGTCGTGCTACCTTGCCTAGGACTACCTGGAATGGTGTGTATTTCGTGCCTTCGTGTACGCTTGTGTTGTATGCGAAAGTTGCCAGCCGTAACCACTTATGCCAATCTTTTTTATTGGTGTAATGTTTCAGGTAATCCGTGAGCACTTGATGACTTCGTTCGAGCGATCCGTTCGATTGTGGATGGAATGCTGTCGTTTTAATTTGCTTGATTTTTAGGATCCTCGTCAATTGTTTCATTACACGGCCGATGAAAGCTGCACCTTGGTCTGTCAATATTACTTTAGGACATCCGAATAAGCATATGAATTCCGTGACTAGTGCGTAAGCGATTTCGTGCGCGGTCGCGCTTTTTAGCGGAATTGCAAATGAAAATTTCGAGAGGTTGTCCTGAATTGTTAATATGAAGCGGTGACCAAGTTCAGATTCTGGGGTTATCGGTCCGACTATATCCATTGCAATTTTGTCGAATACGCTGATCGGAGTATCTGTAATTACCATGGGTTGTTTGGTTTTAATTCGCACCAACTTTTTCCTCTGGCAACTGGCGCATTGACGAATGTAATCTTCTACTTGTTTTTTTAGATTGTCCCAAAAATATTGTTGTCGAATTCTGTTGTATGTTTTGGTTACGCCCTTATGACCTGCTATTGGAGATTCGTGGCATTCCTTTATGATGTCGAGCCTGTCTTGTTCTGGTGGGACAGTAATTTCGTCGCGGCAGATTTTTATTTGGATTTCGGTATCCGCGAAAATTTCTCGAATGATGCTTTTTATTTTTGCCCATGCTGAGTCGTTAAGGTTACTGCGCTTCTGAGAAAATGCTGCTGATTTGACGTTCAATTCTACCATCGTTGTTTTCAGATTTCGGAGGGATTTGGTAAGATTTTCTTTCGTTAAGGATGATGTGGAGTTTTCCTGTGTTACAAGGGCAAACACTCGTTTCTTGGACTTGTCCGATTTCGAAGGTGTTAGTTGGGGATAGGTTTTTTAGCAAGCCCATCTCGATTAATCGTTTGCCGATATCGTTCGAGACTATACCATCGGCAGAAATGAAACAAATGTAATTGTTTTTTGTCATTTCGATGTTGTCTCTTGTTTCGATGACGTTAATGAATTCCGTTTGTTGCTCGTTGTCGTTTATTGGCTCCTCTTCAGTGGTATTTGTTCTGCTATTGTCGTTTCCATTTTCTATCGTAGGGGGGGAATTATTGAATGGTGTCGGGGAGGGAGCATTTTCTTGTTGCTGAAAGGATTCGTTTTTGGAGCTGTTGGCGTTTGCAACGTTTGGAAGGGTGGGTGGGGATTGTTCTTGGCCCGGAGAATTCCTGATTATTTTTGCTTGTGAAGTACTCTTGGGTGGCCTTTTTTTACTCTTCGCAACTTGTGCACGTGGGGCACTAGTGTGTGCGTGATTGCTTGCATCAGAGCAGCAAAAACATTTTTTGGGTTTTCGTGGTCTGGAGGATTTACGAGTGGCTAAAAGGACTGGTTCCCCTTTTTTGGCGATGGCTGTTACATCGTCCGTGCGCTGTTCTACGTTGGTAGTTGGGGGTCCCGTAACTTGATTTTTATTACTTTCATCTGTTGATTTTCTATCTTCGTTTGAAAAGCCTACGTCCATAGCTTCAATGGTGTGATTGTCCGTGAGACTTTTCTTTTTGTTAAGAAAGAACAATTCATTCTCTCTAAGAGCTTCTTCACTCGTGTTTCCATGACTATCTGGACGGTTAGGTGTTTGGTGGAATTTCCTTTTGGTACGTCCAGTGGGTGATGGAGTGAGCCCAAGTGTTTCGTGAGCGCGCTTTTGGAAATTTATGGCAATATTGCTTAGGCTATTGTCGCTCGATTCTTGCTCTGAAGATGAAGATGTTCCGAGCGTGGCGAAGTTACTCCGCGCTATGTGGGTAATGTCTTCCTCGTTTCCCGAAGACGATGTAGATTCGGGTTTTGAAGGGTTCCCGAAGGGGAGATGCCGACGTGTGTGGCTTCTTCGTTTAACTAGTACTTTGAGTTTTCTCCTTCGATATTCTGGTGAATACGATTCCTGGTTTTCCGAGGAATTCGAGTTTTGATGCTCTGAGGAATTTGATGATTGCTGCTTTGAAGAACTTGGTCTTCGATGCTCTGAAGAGTTTGTTTTTTGGTGTTTTGGAGGATTTGATTTTTGATGCTCTGAGGAATTTGATTCTTGATGCTCTGAAGAATTTGATTTATTACGTGGCCTCTTTTTGTTGAGGTCTTTGATGATCGGTTGATCAGGCCGGTCACCTTGAGTTAGATTTGATCCTTTGGCAAGCGGGCTTACATACGTTTCTCTCGGAATTGCCGTATCTGTAAGGTTGCTTGCTTGAGGAATCGAGATTGTTTGATTTTGAATTTCGTTTGATCGCTCTGCAACGGGACTCACGTACGTTTCTCTCGGAATTGCCGTATCTGTGAAGTCGGTTGCTCGAGGAATAGATATTGAATGATTTAGTGGGGAAGCAATCGTGATGTCATCCTCCGAAGTAGTTTTTGATTTTTTGAGTTTCTTATTATTGGCGCTTGGATCCGATGACGAATATGTTCTCGCGATGCCTGGATTTGGATGTAGAGTTTTTCCTCCGTATGGAGTGTCGTTAGTACGCCATTTGAATTTGATAGGGAGAGTTATTGGATTTCGAGAAAGTGCGTCGGCGTTTGTATTAACTCTTCCTGGCTTGTACTGGATTTTGAAATCGAACTCTTTTAATTTTTCTCTCCATCTCAGTACGCGTGACGTCGGGTCGTTCATAGAATTTACCCAGACGAGTGGCCGGTGGTCGGTCAGTAGGGTGAATGGCCTGCCATAAAGATAGGGTCGGAAGGTTTTTAAGGCAAACACCACAGCGACCATTTCTTTTTCCAAAGTGGAATAATTTCTTTCGGCCTTGTTAAGGACCCTTGAAGCGGCTGCGACCATGGGGTCTTCTCCGACTTTTCCTTGCGAAAGGATTGCGCCGACGGCGTAGTTGGATGCGTCTGTTGTTACGATGAAAGGTTCCGAGAAATTTGGGTATTGGAGAATCGGTGTTGAGCATAGCTTGTCTCGCAATGTTTCGAATGCTAATTGATGTTGAGATGTCCAATGAAATTTAACATTTTTGCTAGTGAGATCCGAAAGGGGTTTTGCAATTGCTGCGAAATTTTTTATGAAGCGGCGATAGTATCCAGCTAGACCTAGGAATTCTTTTACGTTCTTTGGAGTTTTCGGTATTTTGAATTCTCTTACGGCTTCGATGTTTTTTGGATCGGGTTTTAATCCATCTGCAGAGATTTGATGTCCCAGATATCTTACTTCGGTTCTTAGGAATTCGCATTTATCCGTTTGGAGAGTTAGGTTTGCGTTACGTAATCTTTCCGCAAGTTTTCTAAATTTGCTGTCGTGTTCCTCGATTGATCGTGCGTAGATTACTATGTCGTCTAGATATACGAATAAATCGTTACCCTGTAACCCTTTTAGAACAAGGTCCATCAATCGTTGGAATGTGGCTGGTGCATTTTTTAATCCGAATGGCATTCTATTGAATTCGTAATGACCGTGAGGGGTCCTAAAGGCTGTTTTGTGTTTGTCTTTCGAATCCATTTCTATCTGATGAAAGCCAGATGCTAGGTCAAAAATGGAGAAGTACTTCGCACCGCCGAGTTGGTCAAGGATGTCTGTTATTAACGGCAGAGGGTAAGCATCTCCTATTGTGACATCGTTTAATTTTCTGAAATCGATTACGAGTCTCCATCGTTTATTGCCTTTTGAGTCTGCTTTTTTCGGAACTATCCAAACTGGTGAATTATACGGTGACTTCGAGGGTTCAATGATATTTAATTGTAGCAGATCGTTAATTTGTTTTTCTATTTCCAGTCTTTGGAATGGCGGATGTCTGTACTGTCTTGTATTGACCGGTCGATCGTCTACAGTGGGAATTCGATGTTTGCATTCGTTTGTTGGTCGGAGGGGCTCACCAGGTAGATGAAAGAGGTCTACGTATTCTTCTACGAGTGCAGATACCGCATTACGCTCTTCGTCATTGAGGTGATTAAGCCGCAAAAGACTCATTACTCCGTTGGCACGGTTTTCTCGCGTCCGAGGGTTTTTGTGCTCTAGGGTCTGTGTATTCGCGGTGTGGTCATCCTCTTGATCGTTCTCGTCTGTACTCATATCGAAAGGATAGAGTGAAATTACGGGAACCTCTACTCTGACGTCCTCGTTCAAGGTATTGATAGCGTACAGGTATGCTTTGCCATTGGTATTTTTAACCAATGCTTCACCTGCAAAGATGCCGTCTCGAAATGGTATACGGGGTACGTAACCTGTCGGTAGTGGGTTTCCGACTCGAATGAACATGATCGTTTTCTGTCTGGCCCGCAGAAGAAATGATTCTGTTTTTGTAAATGCGATGTCCACGTTATTGACTCGTACGTATCGCCCTTCCCAGTCGATTCTACCTTTACTTTCTACGATTGTTTCATGACCGAGGATTGCGTCGAATTCAACAGGGAAGTCGTCCGGGACAACATTGAATGTTACGGACTGGTCATGAATTGCGATGTTAATTTGTCCGAGTGTCCTGGGTCTATCGGTGATCGAAATTCCGTATAATTCGTAAATTATGAGATTGTTTGGGTTTGTTTGGGTGACGAATATTTTCGATCTTGATCAAATTTTATTGTGAGCCTGAATCTGCGAGAAATAGTGTTTGCGTTTTCTTGAGATCTTCCGATTCAATGCTAATTGTGGTTGAGTGGGAGTTATTTGTTCGTGTGCTCAGGTTACAAGAGGCTCGGAGGATTTTTTGTTTCGTTTCCGATTTTACTGTGTCTGGCGTCCTTGGGTGTTTGGGCCCGTCGAGACGCCTGGTCGAGGGGTCATTGACTCATTTCCCGGCTGTTTTCCGGCTTGAGCCTCGTCTTTTCTCCCATTATTATATGCTCGTTTACGGCATTGATTTATGAAGTGGCCCGGTTTTTTACAATAGTTGCATGATATGTTACTTCTGTTTGTAGCATCTTTTGGTGAGTTGTCTATTGCCAGAAGGTAGCAATCATTTGTTGTGTGGTTTGTCTTTTTGCAATAATTGCAGAATTTGCTCGGGTTTGCCCGAAAGGTTGAGCTTCCGGGTTTGTTTTCGTTTTGACTATTTGATTTGTTGAAAGGTTGAATTGGTAGGCAAGTCGATTGTGTATTTTCTGGGTCGATTGGTCCTAACATTTTTTCGATATCCGTTGCTTGTTTGAAAATGCTTTCGAGATTTGGGTACCGTTTGCATGCTATATGGGGACGATAGGCGGCGGTAAGGCCTCTTCGAAATTGATCAGTCGCTATGTCTTCCGCGAAAATTTTCGCTCCTTCGATGGAACGTAAGTTCGAATTCTCGATGGCTTGGTTTGTTTTTTTCAAGTGAGTGTTTAGTCTACTGTCGAAGCTGAGTACCGTTTCTTTATCTTTTTGGGAAAATGTGCTCATTTCCGTGATCCAGGTGAGAGGGGGTTTGGAAGGGATGAATTTTCGTTTTAGGATGTCTGTGAACTCATCGATTGTTGTTATTGTAAAACTTTCGAGACTATCGCAAGCGATTCCTTTGCATTTGCTCTTTAAGAGTGTGACTATTAATTGTTCGCCTACAGCTGGGATGAATTCTTTCGCGTTATCGCAATAGCTCAAAAAATTGTTTAACGAACATGTTTAGGCGTCCCATCGAACTCGGGTAAATATCTTGTGAAATCTCGATAATTAGCGTGTAGTGAATATATATTATTTTCAAAAGACGCTTGATAATAGTTATGCGCATTTGGTGGTGGAATCGTTGTCTGTGATGTGTAGATTTGACTCTGTTGAGCTGGGTGATGGGCTTCCGAAGTCTCCATTTGGATTGGTGTAGACATTATGAGTTTATGACTTACTCAGTGATGATCTTGTAGCTCGCTCGTGTCAATGATGTTTGGTTGCAGCCAAGTGGCGTTAGGCTACTTGACTTATCGTGAGGTGCGGCTGGTGTTTTGACCTGCAGTCCGGGTGTGCGTCGCTGGCTCGGGTCTGCTCTTCGGCCTTGCGTCCTTCGTTAATTTATGGCTCTGCGTCCCTTGTGTTGATCTCGGTGCGACGTTGGTGTGGAGCACTTGTTCGTTTCACACGGAAGAGAGTCTTTTTATTTTATTTTTATTTTTACACAATAGTTTATTCCGTTCGTGATCCGTTTTTCACCGACACCGGATTGATTGTCACCAGTATTATAGCCGATGAATTGTCTCTTTGTTTTTCCGCTGCCACCAGTTTTATTGCTGATGGGTAATTTATTTGAAGTTTTTTTTTCCGCTGCCACCCGTTTTATTAACCGATGAGTTATTTATTCAAAGTTTTTTTTTTCTTCTTTTTTCCGCTGCCACCAGTTTTATTGTATACTAAACTGTTACGTCCCGGAGGGAGATTTAGGTGGGACTCGCGAGGTTGCCGATTTAGAGCGCGAAAGTTCGAATTGAATTAGATTGCGCAGTGAGTCTTTGTTTGGCTTCCGCGTGAGTTCCGAACACAGTTTAATAACAATTTGGATTGAGACGAATTTGAGGTGCGTGATTCTGGTAAGAGAGTTGGATCCGCCCAATGGATTGATCGTTGATCAAATAAATGTTCAGACGCGTAGATTTTGTCTTAATTCACGTAGTTCACGTTTATTACGTTTAACTCTTACAAACTTATAAATTCGGTACAAAGATAGTTACTCGTACAATGATTACATGGAAACGCAGAGCGAAAGGGTTTAGCCTTGTAAGTCAACTGTTCAGTTCGGAGTTCGAATACAGAGAGTCTGCTCCTTCGTGATATGAAAATTAGGAAAGTCTGGTTGTAGGGGAAGGAGCTTTTTTGGGGGAATGCATTTTCGGATCAGAGCTTCTTAGTGATTGGTTAATCAATCGTGAGAATGTACGCTGACTTACGTGATAGGTCGGCGTCATGCGTGGGAATAGTTTTGTTCATCTACTTATTAGGTCATCGCTATGGTGAATGCGGCCATTGTTCTTTGTCCGAGGATCGGGTTCAGCGACCGAAGTTTCGTGGGTCTTCCGATATGACTGGGTGACGTGTTCTGAGGCAAGCGAGTTTTCCTCGTGGGATTGTTTGGGTCTTAGGACAAGGTAGGATTGTGGCGTAGTTCGGTCCCTGCATTTTGTTCGAGTGCTCTAGGCGTAGGGTTTCTCTTTCGATGCTGCGAGTACGCTCCTCTCGTAAATTTGTCTGTCGTTGGCTATGTTTATGCGTGGGGACCTACGTGCGACGGTTTCGCTTTTGGTCTTGTGGTACGTTTCGGCTATCGCTCGCTTAGCGTTAAAGAAATATAGGTTTTTAGTCGATGAGTGAGGGTGCTGCTATCGTGCGTATTTACCATCGTGGTTTCAAAAAGAGAGAGAAAAAAAGGTGAAGGCTGGGACGTAACAAACGTTTCCAGCAGCTCAGATCCGTCGACATTGCTTTCTTTTAGAGGCTTGACTAAAGAGTAACAGCACAACAATCGGAAGAGTTGAGCGTAGAACTGAGGGTCGGGATGGTCGTTGCTACCACCAGCACTGCGCATCATACCAAAGAACGTCTGAAATAATCGTAGTTTTATAAATTTCATTGGATGATGTTGAACAGAGAACAATATTCGTAACAATAGCACCAAGTGCATCCGTGATATTTAAATTGCAGTAATGAAATACTGGGTTCAAATGAAGTATAAGGAATTGATAAATAAATCAATAAAATATGTAACCTACTTCCAAAGCATCTTGGTTTAAACGTGCTTGTCATGACAAACTGAAAATTAGACTCCGATCGCAAGGCATCCAGGATTTGGAGGGTTCCTCCTAGAGTCACTTTCAAGCCTTTTAGAGTACTGGACGATATGGGTAATTCTTTCGGTGTTACTGAAGACCCCTATTCGTTCAAGTACGCGAGGAATCTTGAAATGGCCTAGTTTTTATCGCAGAAATGAATGGGAAGATGATTGTTATTATAGTTGAAAAAAGGATTATAATAATGTCATGAGGTGAGGGTTTTGGAAATAAAAATGGGATATTAATGAAAACAGATGCATCAAAAGAATTAATAAAATTTTGCAAAAAGATAAACAAGACGATCTACAAAATAAAAATCGACACAAGCACATAAAAAATCACAACCACCACGTAGAATAACTTCAATCAAGATCACAGAGTAAACAGATATTATGCAAGAGAAAGAATGAAATGAAGGCACCAAGTCACCACGATCATGAGTATAATGACAAGTTGAAGAATTCCACACCAACCCTATCAAGAAATTATTACCAGCCTGAAAGATTCACTGAAGTGAGCAGTGATCCTCGAAAAAAAAAGTTTATTCAAACGACAGTTTATTGAAGTACTCCTCTGCAAATGGACAAATTGCGATGATGATAAATCCAACGTTGATCATCGTAATTATCCTTGGGGTTGATAGGTGAACTTGCTAAAAGCTGAAAATAGTTAAATGTTACTGGGTATTAATAATACTGTGCCACTAACGAAAAAGGATTTTTCGCAAAAATTTATCGCGTCGCAAGGAATGGGAAATAAATTTTGTTATCTGAAAAGATCATTGCTTCAAAGAAACCGCTTTAAGCAGACGCCAAACGAATTCGAGCCCCGTAATACTGCGACAATAACAGTTGCGATTAAGTATCAGGTACTGGACACGATGTTTGAAAACATTGGCAATTCAATATATTTTTTTGCACTTCCTTGGATTCCATACCTACAACACAGTATGTACTCCTACATTGAATGTTCGAACACCTGAATACAGCGAAATCGATTTGATCAATTACGACCATTCTTCAATACATGAAATTATCATCAAGAAACCATTAAGTTCGGCAAAGCGTATTTAAAACTACTTTCAAATACTGCCGGAAGGAAATGATTGTACAATTTTTGAATTATATATTTCAGACATAGCGATGATGCTCTTCAAACAGCGTACCTCTTTTTGCGAACAAAATTCGGATGTACAAAGTGCAGTTTCAGGAGTGCGCGACATCATCGCTGTGATCACATCATCTACCCGTTCGCAAAAAAACTCGCGTCGGTTTTGAGTCTCTCAATTGCGGACAAGTCTTCTCATGGATTTCCATGGCGGCACGGATTTGGAGCGAGAACAACTGGAACAATTTGATAAATGAATATTTTGCTTCAATTTAAAGATGTACGCTTTGAAAAATGCGGAGCATTGTAGCCTACCCCGAAAGCTAGTGGCACATTCATTTTCTGATATCCCACAGGATTAAGATGTACAGGCGACAAATTGTATGCCACTTTTAAATTGGGCTCAGAAAATTTTTCGCACCGCAGTAGCGCTTCCCAATGCTCCTTTTTCACGGTTCTGTCCGGTGTCTGAAAACAGCAAAAATGTCAATCATCAGGCCAAGGGCATCAAAGAAGTTATTGAAATGAATAATACAGTGAACATCTGAATTTAACTTGTTTACCTTGAAGGAACGACGATTCATGAGATCGGTCGGGAGGCATTTGATCACATGTGGGAAATCCGAGATCATCCACAATCTTTTCGCCATCCACAACTCAAATTGTTTTCATCGATGCCGAAAATACTCCAAATGCCCCGGTTCCATTGAGCTCCGTCGGAAGTTACGGCATCAACATGGAATCCCGAATTACTTAGCAGAACCACGCACTCCAAAATCAACTTATGCAGAACCGCACTGGAGACGGAATCTTTGCTGAGGAAACAGCCCAAGACTTGCACCCATTTCCCTTTGAACGGTTGGAACATAAAGACGAGCGCGTGGTCTGCTCTTGTTCCTTTTTTGTCTTGTGGAGTATATTTTCCTAGATCGACGAAACCTCCAAACTTCAGTGTTTGTCGGTTAAATGAAATCGCCTCGCTCAATTCCATTTCGTCGATTAGGAGAACACCTAAATGTTAATCAGCCCATGTTCAATAATGTATGTAATATGTTTGTTATAACCACAAAAACCAGTTCAGTAACAATACAATCGAGAGTGCTAGTTAAAATAGAGTGGAAAAGGAAGTAATGAAAGGAAAGAAATCTCAGTGCGAGCGTATTGCATCATACAAGGGTACTGAAAGTTGAAATACAAATAAGAGACAACCCGAAAAAGTGGAATCAGACCGCAAAATTTTCAGAGAAACCAAGTTAGTATGAGCCGCTGTTCATGGGAAAAGGTAAGTATCCCGTAAGTAAGTATGTAATATGAACGTTATTTTTATAATTTTTTTTTCCAATTTTTTCATCTCACTTTTAAGATGATATTTACTTTGTTATTGTTATAATACAATAACGAATGTTTATTATTTTTTTCAGATACTGCAATCGGAAATTCATACTTGAGGATGAAAAAATTTGATGTAAGTGTTGAAGATGCTGGTCAATTAATGAAAGAAGAATTAAGTAAAATTAAAACATTGTACGGGCAAACAATCATTTTTTGTTATTTGTGTTGACAATACCTCTTTTAGAAGATTTGTCCATCCGTGAGCCTTTAATCCGCAGGCATTGAAAGATCGACTCCTGAAACCCGTACGTTGAAGAGCTGATTTTCTGGATGTATCGGCTCAATGTTTTGCAACAATTCCTCGATCCCTGATGTGCTCATATAAGGACGAGTTTTTTATCCTCATCAGCAAACATTCGTAGATCCACTTAATTGCGTATCTACGTTTATTTCGACACTTCACTTTCGAGGCCTCGAAACACGACATGATGAGTTCTTGCTGCGCATCTGGAAGATCAGCAATAGCGTTTTCCAAAACACTAGCCTCTACTGCCGCATACTTTGCTTGTCGTCGAGCTACATTCTCCTTCATGATTGCAATCTGTAAATACATTGAAATAACATTACTTCAGCCATCTGTCTACATAATTTCTTTCTTTTTTTCTTATATAAAGTACTACCTTCTGTCGCAAACGAAGAAACTTTCTTCGCTCTAACTGCGCGGACTTTTTTGTTGCGGCCAATTGTTGCTGCACATGAACAATAGTTCGTTTTCGCAGTAGCATTTTGCGAAGGTGCCGACAACGCATGCTACGGAAATGGCCAGACGTACGTGCATATTCTTCGGTGTCATCGAGAATACCCGTGCAATAAGGTGCGCGCCTTAGCATAAGATTTTTCTATGTATTTCTGATGAGAATGCCAACGATTTGTTCAAGCAAAATATAACATTACCTTTCGTTCTCGATGTCCATTCCCTTGCATACAGTGAACTTCCTCGTGATACACATGTTATCGATTATATCGGCCATTGACTTGATGATATCATCGAGATCGATCATCTTGTCGGAAATAGTTTGAATCTGTAAAAATGGAATTAAATTATTTAAAAAATGCAATGATTGAACATGAAATCTAAGGTCGAGTCTGTGAAGGCAGTGGCGTAATTACACTTATAGAGAGATCTTCTTTGCCGACGAGATGCAATCGGACCGAAAAGTCCAACTGATCGAAGTTTGTGAAAAATATCTCTAAACCTTGCTGACTCCAAGCCCAGGTCTCTGGTAGCAGTGCCGAGCTCAATTCCCGCTTCAAATCGAGAATGGAGAAATGTGAAGTGTCTACTGCAACATTTTCGTGCAGTTGAAAATCGTCACGGCTCGTCATCGTTTTTAAAGTACAGTATGAAAAATAAAATCGAACATGAAATTTACCGATTTCTTAACATTTCAACTGTTTTGAAGTGCAACGGAAGCGCAAACGTTTCTTGATTATGAATATCATAATTAAAAGCTTTGTTGGTTTTCCGTATTATTTAAATCAATAGATGAAATGTACATCCCCGTATTACATGACGTCATAAAATCATAGGGCCGCGTTCGCACTGTCTGCGTCGACCGAATGTCTAACCAATCGGATAGGCGTACGGAAATTAACCAATCAGCGAGCAGCTCCAGCAGTTGAGAAAACATATTATATGATAAACATATGATAAACATATGATAAACATATTGATTTCAATAATACGGAAAACCAACAAAGCTTCTAATTATGATATTCATGACCAACAAACGTTTGCGCTTCTATTGCACAACTTGTGGCATGTTTTCTCAACTACTGGAGCTGCTCGCTGATTCGTTAATTCCCGAACGCTCATCCGATTGGTTAGACATTCTGTCGACGCAGACAGTGCGAACGCGGCCCTATGATTTTATGACGTCATGTAACACGGGGATGTACATTTCATCTATTGATTTAAATGATACGGAGAACCAACAAAGCTTCTAATTATGATATTCATAACCAACAAACGTTTGCGCTTCTATTGCACCTCGAAGCGGTTGTAATGTTAAGAAATCGGTCAATTTCACGTTAGATTTTATTTTTCATCCTGTGCTTTAAAAAAGGTCCAACAAAGATTGCAATTGATCCAACAATGACCAACAAACGAACAACAAACGATTTGTCATGATAAAAAGCTTGGATGTTGATTTCGGTGGGCCATTTTCACAGAGGGGCCGTTCTCAGCTGTCGTGGCAAAACTGCCGACTTCACATGGCTTGTGACGCACCCTAGGGCTGAAAAGTTTATCAACGATTAAATAAAAATTAAGCGCTACCAAACGATCAAAATGGACTAACAATCGAGTAGGATGAGAAGAATCAGCATTTTGCTGAAATTGAGGAGTTGCATGGGTAAAGACGTGCTCAGCCGTCGTGGCAATGCTGCCAACTTCACGTGGCTTGCAGCGTGCTATGGGAATGAAAGGTTTTTTAACGATAAAATAAAAATTCAACTCTAACACACGATAAAAATCGACTAACAATTACTAACAAACCACTAACAACCGATTGGTTACGAAGAAAAGTTCGAAATCTTTACAAAACCATTTTCCCGCGGCTAAGTTTGACATGAAATTTGTTTTTTGGATTATTAAATAAATAAAGTCTAACAAACGCTGGATTTTGTCTAACAATCACTAACAATCGAGAAGGATTGAAATAATCAGCAGTTTGCTGAAATTGAGGAGTTACATGGGCAAAGCCGGGCTCAGCCAACGGTCTTACATACAGGTCTGACAACGGCAGTAGTGGGGGTAGGCACCCTTAGCGTTTCTGTTTTTTATTCCGATTTCTGCCGCTTGGTGCGTGACGGCAAGGGGAAGTAGTGGTGCGACGAAGAGAGAAATAGCTCTTCTGTCCTTTTCCCTTCGAACGCAACGCATGCGCCGTTTGCCCTAACTTAATTTACCGTACTGTCGTGTAAACTGCATAATATACGAAACCAATCAAGAAAATGTGTTGATTAAAAAAAAGATGACTACTTTCATCTAAAAAAAAACTGAAAACTTTTTGAAAACATTAATTCATACCAGCCCATATTGCGACCATTTACATCCTTTTTTCTCCAATGTCTCACAATACATCGTTCTTTGAAATGTTTTTCGCACACGTACTGAGACTCTGTCAGTCCCGGAATAGCATCGAGCCATTTTTTGTATCGTTCGACGTTTCTGGGCACGCGAAACACGGAGTATTTCTGCTTACAATTTTTGTATCCCGTTTTACAATTGCGAACCGCGCAACCCTTAGCCATTTCGCATTATTTTCGCAAACAGGACCAAAAAAAATTTACACTGCGTAAAAACACGATTAAAAATGTATCACGGTAAATCGCGTAGAACCTGGTATATGGTCGCAAATAAAGGTTATTTCGACAATCGCGCCACAAAACCATATGCAAGCACCATGCGCCCATTCGCCGTTAAGAGGTAAGGGGGAAACCACGTCCCCTTGCTAGTAGCGACGCGTAGCGGCGCCTAGTGAATCGAAAAGTGAAGCCGATAAGCGTGCCTACCCCCACCACGAAAATTTAGCTTCGTTGCAAGACCTGTATGTAAGACCGTGGTATGCACGTTACCAGGTGTTTCTGATTTCGTAAAAAATCACGATACTAAGAAAATGTTAAGACAAACATTGAAGAAAAAGTTTGGCTATGATGACTTTAAGAGCGAGGTTCAGTCGAAAGCGACCGCTGCAATTTACAAAGGCAAGGCAAATTTTTAACCTAATTCATTCTTATGAAAGTATCTGGTGATCTGATCAAAATATTGTTTTTCCCCCGACTTGAATGCTTGCCTTGTAAAGCGATTGTATTCCGACAAAAGTGTATTACTATGCGTCAAAAATATTTCCCTGTATTTAATGTTTATACTTGTTTTACCTACTCCAACATGAACAATTTATGTACATTTTTTTAGGCAATCGAGATGTATACGTTTGTATGCCAACGGGGGGTGGAAAGTCGCTATGTTTTCAGTTACCTGCGGTGATGAAAGACAACTCGGTAGCTTTAGTAATTTCTCCTCTTCTAGCTCTTGTCAAGGTATATGTTTCAAGGAAACACGTTTACCAATATTCCGCTGTCCTTAAAAATGTAGCATTCTTCCAGATACCTTAATTTCTGTTACTTGTTACAATATTGATAATATTCTACAGAATCAAGTTGATTTCTTGCTGAGCAAGAACATCAGAGCGTGCGCCTTGAATTCAAAGACTTCCACAGCTGAGAGAAAGTCCATCATAGCTGATATAACTTCCAAGAAACCATCAACCAAGTTACTGTACGTCACACCAGAGATGTGCACTCAAATATATTTTGTGGTAACAAATTTCTCTATTATTTACTCATTCCTTATTCGTGGTAGAATAGATATCATTGATGATATTAGCATGTATAGGGACATGTCAGGGGAAAACATGCGTCCCTACAACTGTTAACACAACGAATTGGTGAAACAATAATAATAGGCAAAGAACTTTTCTTATAATCCAACAGTTCTGAATAAACCTTTGCGGCGGAACGCTGCGATTCTTTCTACTATTACTCAAAACTGAAAATGCATCAAGGATTTTTGTTGTCATTGTTGTTGAAAAAAATATGCCTCTTCATTATTTATATACGCAGAGGCCAGACTATGTACAGTGACAAAGTTGCTGCTCACGATATTGAATATAATTATAAGAAGCAAGAGAAATATCAGAAAGTTATCAGTTATAGCTATTCAAATTATATAGTACCATCGGTCCTCTGAAACATGTTTTTTATGTATATTTGTTTAAATTCTTACCAGGAAATCTTAACAAGACTGAACAAAAGCAGAGGTATATCATACTTGATAGTAGACGAGGCGCATTGTTTGAGTCAATGGGGCCATGATTTTCGACCAAGCTACAGAAAGCTGGGTTCTTTCAGACAAGTATTGCCGGGAGTTCCTGTTGTTGCTCTCACAGCAACCGCTGCAAAGGAGGTATAATTGAGTTTTTCTATTAAATTTAGCCATAATGGTCCATTATCGCAAATAATCCTAATAATCCATCGGCTATCCTCGACAGGTGGTGGAGGACATTTTTGAAAGCCTCAAGATGAATAAACCGCTTGTATTTTCCGTGCCTGTCTTTCGGCAAAATCTTTATTACGACATATGGTTTTTGGAGACATTGCCGAAACCGTTTGAACATCTTAAGAATTTCATCATTGAAGCTCTTGGTCCGCGGGACAATCCAGCTCCTGCTGTAAGTTTTTAATACGTCTCAAATAATATAAATAACAAGCGATTTTACTATTAGAAGGGAGTTTGCATAAGCATGGGATTGATTTTCGGGTTGATATATAAGCAAAATATATTAATGTTCCTTACTAACAGATATTTTACAACGATCTCATGGATGAACTTGCACACTGAATTATCATTTTCCACTTATAACATTAAAATGTTTGACGGGTTTCATGGTCCTGACGAGGTTTCTAAAATCCAAACGTGCTTTAATTCAAATCATTCAATAATTACGCTTGCACATTTTAAGAGTTCTTCATAAATTGGAATATTTCAAAATTGTCGCTCATTATGTGTGCATCAATCGGAATATCTTTACATATTCGGCAAAGCTTGGATTCCGAATGATGCTTTTTTGATAGTCTAAAAAAGTTTTAATCAAGCGACGTTACATTGTTTAGGACAATAGAAGCTGCGGTATAATATACTGCCGTAAAAAAGAGGCTACGGAAATAATAGCGCAGCATTTGACCGAGCTCGGAATCCCGACCCTAGCATACCACGGTGGTACGGACACAAAACGTTTCTTTGCATGCATGCCCCAGTCGTGAACTTTATATTAACGTTGCGGCCGTTAAACGTTTTGCAATACCCAGGTCTTAACAGCCACGATCGTACCATCGCTCAAGATAGTTGGACCTCTGGCGATGTGCCAGTGATTGCGGCAACATGCAGCTTCGGAATGGGGGTGGACAAAGGATCGGTTAGGTTGGCGACTAATGTCATATACACAAGCATACATATACACATACATACACAAGGAACTTTTTGTTGTTTTTTTTATTTTCATAATAGTCTAGGCTTAACTTGTTCTCTTGCCGTCTTCATTCATTGCGCCTATTTTTTCTTCAGATTTGTCGTGCATTGGACCGTGCCGCAAAGCGTAGCGGCTTACTACCAGGAATCCGGAAGGGCCGGTCGCGACGGAAAGCCAGCATTCTGTCGTATTTATTTCAGCAACGAGGAACTTCGAGCGATCTCGTTCCTAACAAAAGAAATTACGTCTCGACAAACAGCCGATATCGCCAAAGCGAAGTTTGCCAGTTTTCAAAAAATGATAACCTATTGTCTCGAAGCAAAGTAAGCAATCTTGTACAGCGCCGCTCACGGGCTCTGACCACTGAAAACTGGAAAACGATGCTGTGGTTTTTCACAAGTAATTGCCATTATTTAAGATGCAGACACGCGGTGTTTTCAAAATACTTCGGCGACAGTCCACCCTCGTGCAATAGACGTTGCGACGCTTGCGAGGACAGAGAAGCCGTCAGATTGAAAATATCGGCGTTCGAGATGGCCCAGTCAAAACAACAGAGAACAACTAGGTCGAATCTCGATGGTATCGTCTTACCGAAGTACGATAAATCGTAAGTTTAGCACTATTTTTTGTCTCAATAAATCCTTCACGTGTTTCTATGCATGCCCGTGTTTGCTTACATTCGTCAATCTATGCCAAGTTAACGTTAGATTCTCGTAATGTGTGACTTTTTTTTAATTTCAAGCCAACACAGTGCACGAATGTATCGCACAACAAAGTTTTTTTTCTTCTATATGTCAGTGCATATTGAATTTTTGTATTCTGCATACTCCGAAGGTTAATTTTAATCCGCGCTACACTTAGTTTCTTTTATAAGTATATATGCTACACATCTCAAGCAATTCAATAGTGATAGATATTTAAAAAACTGAGCTTTCGTATTTTAAGGACTGCCAGAATTATAGGTTCGATTACGCCGTAACATTTCATATGCTCACCACGTATTGTTTATTTTCCGTAATGGGCGATTTTTTATAACAGTGAGGATGAAGAAGATGAGGATAGCGTTAACGAAAATCAAGACAGCCTCAGAGCTGAAGAAAAACGGGAAGCGAAGGAATTTATACAGAAGCAGTTTGCCCTTCGACGAGATCGTGGTAATTTGATGAATAATCTTCAAAAGCAAAATAGCCAGGATGCTAAGACAGCTCGGGTTTTCGCTGCCGAAAGTACAGATACGAAAGTGCGAGGTCTGACTGTGCAGGTAAATTTTTATTTATTCTCCAGATTATCCGTATAGTCAGAAAGCTGATCATGTTGCATTTGAATAAAAAAAAAACATCATTATGCAGATACGAGAACACTATTATACTCAGTTGACCGAAGCTCTATCAGAAAATTATGAAAGGTTTCGCGATACTTTGGGCCATGATACCGAAGATCTCCAAGTTCCAAACGTATCCCGTGAATTGGAATACGAGATAATGTGCCGTACAAAACTTGCCAATAAATACAAACTTGACATTTTCAATATTGTAAGTACACGTTTAATTCTCGAGCTAAAAGGCTGCATAGCTGTGTGATGAAAGTAACATTATCGTAAACCTGTATACTATTGATAGATCGCTGCTGTTCGAAAATCAACCAAGAACGAAAAGACATATTCTTATTTCGAGGAATACGGTCTTAAAACTCATGTAACAACGGCTCCTAATGACGTCAAGAACAAGAAACAAGGAGGTTTCGGGGGGTTCGTCAAGAGTTCGAAACTTGCGGTGAATGGTGATAGAAATATTGCCGAAACAAGTCTTTTATGGAGTCAGAAACACTCTACGCTGGGCCACAAATTCGTCAGTGGCTTCAGAACGGCAACGGAAATAAACAACGACAGATCGACGAGGAACCTCCCAAACGAGGCCACGGTAAATTTTGCGAACGGCAAAGAGACTAATTCAATTTTGAACTATTTCAAGAAAATTGAGCCGAGTCAAAAAAACGATAAACCCAGTGAATATTTGTCCAACCTGCAAGGCAATAATAAAGACTATCATTCGGCGAGTAATTCCGGTACGTCGATGGCCAAAAGCCAGAAGCAAATTACTGTGAATGACCTACTGTGTATCGACACCGAAGCTTCGCAAACGCATATCGCTACACCTGACTCATTGAAACCCATGGAATCTTTGGAGTCTCAATCGGGCATCGCGGATACACTCGTCACACGAAAAACCACTTGCAAAAATAAACTTGCCGATAATTGTGAAAAAGACATTTCCCCAGACGGTAAAAGGAGCAATGATGTCAGAACCGAAGTTGCCGAAAAGCACGGCAAAGACAGTGAAAAATACTGTAAAAAACGAAAACTCAACGAGACCCCGAAAACTGACACAAAACACTTGCGGGACAACGAATACAAAAAACAACGAAACTCAGTCATAACGAAAAAATTGTCGCGAAAGCCGGAAACCGTTGATCACAGTTCGAACGCCTTAAAAAAAAGCAATAGTTTATGCGAAGAAATAGGCAAAAATAGTGTACCCGTAAGTCCAGAGGTAAAACAAGCTGCGAAGACTGACAATGGCAAGTTGGATACTCCAACGCCCCGGCATATGACGAGAAGATATGAAGGGACGACTAAGAAATCCGTAACAAATGACCACGGAGAAGTCAAGAGAGCCGAGCGAATTTCCGAGAAGGCGGTGCGTTTCGAGGCAGCGAGGATCCTCAAAGCTCAACTCATGAAATATTATCCCTCGAAATCCGTGCCAGATCGAGACACGTTCACAAAAACTTGCAAGGAGATGCACGGTGCGATAATGAGGAAAAATATCGCGGGTACGGGCAAATGATTTGCTAATTAACAATTCACGCTTACCATAGACGTTAATATGTCGGGTTGTTCTCCTTTGCAGACAAAATTGGTATCGCAAAGTACGTGAAAGAATATTTTCGGGAGCGATAAACAAGTTGAAGAATCTCCAAAGTGTACTGTGCCACTCGACAATTGTCGAACGTGAACTCGAGAAGTCTTCATACTAGGTCCGTCTGCATAAAGTGACGGTGCGACATTCCTATAGACGTTCCGGTAAATTTTCAGATACACATTCCTATAACACAATATCCAATATATATATTATTTCACTTGTTCTATTGTCCATGTGCTTTAATTTAACTTATTTGTAACATACGAAGAGAAGTGTAAGTTTTTTTTTTTTTTTTTTTTTTTTTAATAAAAGGAGAAAAAAGTATTTTTTTACAAAGACAAAGCGAAATGCATTCGAAAGTGAACAGTCTGTTGGATGAGCTAAGAGATGAGGAACGATAGGTATAACCGAGATGGAGAAGAAGGGGACGAAATGAGAATGAAAAATGTATTTAATGGAGGAAGCGTAGGTTCCAACTGTTGCCAATTGGGCACAAACCTCTGAATTTTCGGAAAAAATACACACAAATATCTCTTGCGTGTTGAACACTATACGAAAACGTATATTTGTGTCGGCAAACGAGTTTCGTTTGTCAAAAAGATATGTACATGCCAATCGCCGTGTACGCCGCTGTATGATAAATATACGCACCGTATTTATAGTTACACGCGTAAGAAAATCTACGCGAGATGGCCCTGCCTTAGACTTTCATTAATTTCAGTTGTTTACTTCCTCTCAGTATCGTGTAAGGTATCAGGAAAAATCATCACCCACTTTGGCGGGCAATGCTTCATGAACGAGTATATATATATATACTTTTTTTTCACGCAGCTGAGGCTGTGAATACCGAAGTCGAATAAAATCGACCTCTATTGAAATTAGAATTGAGCGATACGATAGTAAAAACAATCGAGGCCATAAAGCTCAGATAATTGGCAAATATTAGCGATTTATGTACAGTTGCAAATAATATCTTTGAAGACATGGAGGGACAAATTTGCACCTTCGGTACAAAAACACAACACTCGCGACCACCACTGTTATTTCTCTCTGTCTCTCTCGCTCTTCTCACCGAGATTCTAAACTTAGATCACCCCTGAAACGCTTCTTCATCTTCAGTATACATGCGAGATTCATTCGCGGAACACTTTCACTTCTATTCAGTTTCCTACTGAGGAACTTCTTTTCTCGAAAATTTTTCATTGCTTTCTACACGAGTGTTCACTTTCGGTTTTACTACGGTTGTCGATTTAATTGTATAATCTAATTGTATTCGGTAATAAATATATTCATATGTATACTCGATATAAACAAACCCAAACAAAGAGGGAGAGAGAGCTATAATATAATAGAAAAAAAATCTCGGGTAAATATAATCATTCTGTTATAAGAATGGCATACAGCTGGGACAATCGTGTCAGTTTCATTGTGAAGTTTCTCTACGGTGAGTATGCATGTGCATTTAATGGTTTTTGTTCGTTTGTAATTGGGAGTACGTATACTATTTTGTAACCAATATGAAAAAGTTGGTCAAAATCATTTGATGCGCCCGTGTGCATAATCCCATACACCTCAAGACTTTTGTCAATCGAAATTGAACATATGAATCGCTTTTTTGCGAATTACATGAAACTAAAAATATCGAAACCACCTCAATTCAGCGCCGAACGTAATCTAGTGATGATTGGCAATTTATCAAGTAAATGAAATTGAAAAAAACGCACACACATACACATTTGTTAGATATTGACAACAATGGAGTATTGGATCAGCACGACTTCGAGTGCATGGCGCTAAAAATGACGTTGATCGAGGGCAAAGGGGATTTCAATTATCACCGTTATCAAGAAAATCTCCATATCATGCTCTCTTTATGGGAAGAAATAGCAGAACTTGCAGACTTCAACAAGGTACCAAATAACATTATTCAGTACGACTTGTAAAATAAATAGAAGTATTGCACGATCGAGTTGACTTGACCATTTAAAAACAAATTAAATGAATATGTATATTCTGAAAATCAGGATGGCATAGTAACGCTCGAAGAGTTCAAGAAGGCGGTACAAAAGAGTTGCGTAGGGCGTTCGTATCGTGATTTTCCCCAAGCCATGAAAATGTTTATAGACAGTCACTTCAAGTTGGTGGATATCAATGGTGAGACGCATTCCAAAATATCGAAAACACTCTATTAAATGGAAATGTTAACGAGCCTTTTTTTCTTCCCTTTTTAAACACATTTTTTCAGACGACGGTGTAATAGCGGCCGATGAGTTCCGGTACAACTGCGTCACGAGAATTCCTGTAGATAGTATTGACGTTCTCGACAAAGCGTACCAAAACCTCTTAACGGTAGGTTAATAATAACCTTTCGCTTATTTTACATTTACAAAGAAGGAAAATGATCGACAATCTTAACGCTTATGCGAGCAACGTTAATCCCTGCTTCTCGATCATTCGTAATATTATAACATTAAAACGTCACAAGGAAACTTCGTGTCCTAACGAGAGGGAAAAACATTGCAGGACGACGACAGAAGACGAGGTGGACTGACATTATCACGATATCAAGAACTATATGCGCAATTCTTGGGCGACCCAGATGAGAACTGTCCGGCGGTACATCTCTTTGGACCATTGCACGAATTGTGCTAACGAAATGCATTCATATTTTATGGATTTTACGATTTATCAAGAGATAAGGAAATATAACAGACCCTCAGGCATTGTTAAGTCTGCACAATCCTACGACATTATGCACAGGTACAAATAGAAAAGACAAGTGTTTCCTGGACACAACAACGCAAAGTGCAATGAGAGTGATCGCATCAGATGCAAATAAATGAAATATTTTACCTACATCCACATAAATATGTGTGTGTGTGTGTGTGTGTGTGCGTGCGCGCACGCACGCGCACGCACACACCCACACATGTACATCCGGTATATTTTTATATCCTCTGTCCCATCCACGATACAGTGGCCAGTAATTCAAACGGTAGCAATTTTTTTTTATCCATGCCAACTGCATTTTAACCGACTTGGAAAAGTAAAAAAAATACATCCGAGCAAATTCAATTAGTTTTGTAATGATCAAAGAGATTCATCGCGATCGGTTGAGAATTGGCCAACTGCAATAGAATTTAGAAAATCAATGGAAAATACGTTTTTTTTCAAAAGAGGTTAAAATCTACTTGAGTCGCCGCGGAACCGTCCGTATGTCATAGCAAACAAACACCCCCATTAATATTCCGTCGGACTGTTTTGGACGGAAATGTTCACCGCGTAAGCGCATATCATTTTTTTTTTTTGCGATAACGCCGGAACGGCTAGACTGGGGTCAAATAACTTCGAAAAAAGTTTTAAAAAATTACAAATACTTTTGAATCCTTTTGCAATGTGAATCCACGATTGTTCAAGTACAAAAGTTACTATATTTGTGGCTATAAATTGCTAACAATTTGCCAGGAATTAAAAAATGAAATTACGCAATCGTTCCAGTGCGACCGGGCAGAGATAATCGCGGAGTCGTTTTTGTCATGCTTCGATACCCCACATTAGTGTTGTCCTGATATGCTTCCTCGTACATGCGAACCAGGTTATTCCTGAGCGCACTGTTCTACTAATCATCATTTGCGACGATGAAGAATTTTAACTCCGGTATTTTAAATCGGCCAATGTTGAAGAAATCTATATTATGAAGGGCCCCGTCATCACTGGAACATCGTTGACAAAAGTTTAAAAGCATGTTCTTTAAAAAAAAAAAAAAAAAAACTACAGGATAAAAACTGCATCGGTCGATATTAAATTATTTTACAAAACAAACACGAGCCGTACTCTTTATTTTATTTCAATTTCAATGGCGCCCACCTTTTTTCGACTGCAAATTCGTGCTTTGATACCTATTAAAATATCGAGATTGTTTAATATAATTTTCTAAAAAACCCTACAACTACCCTGGTCGGTGATAACCTTTCAAATCTCTTGCGAACCTAAAATGTTGCCTAAACTTTTCAATTTATAAATTTAAGGCGTTCACCTCGAGAAACGACCCCGAAAAAATGAAGGATATTTTTTGAACCATGTATCCGGATTCCGACGAGGTCCAACGGAACATTAGTAGGGGTATTTTTACTTCGTCTTCGGATGCCCTTTCAGTTGGTATGGGTTAGGAACGATTTCGGTGACGACCAAAAAATAGTTGGTCATTTTTCAAAACGCCGATGTACACTGATTTGCCGATTCCTACCGTCATCAGCCGAATCTCAATCGGTCGCAATCAATCTTATTTCATTCGAAAGGTAATTCATTTAAATAGAATTCAGTACTTTATTTTTCGACATTGGTCAAAATTCTGTTGGAATAAACAAAACAATTGCCGGATGGTGTATGTCCTCGATAAATCCAAACTTCTTCAAGTATCTCGCTAAAATTCGCTTGTAATCCGGTAATGCTCCGAAAATGGCAATTTTACCAAGCAATTCAAGTCCGTGATACGTATTGCAATTGGCACACCTCCGTCGTACAATAGTGACAGCACGTCACGCGAGTATAGTTTTGTACGCGTGCACATAAAAAAAATGGTCACTCGTCAACATTTATATTATATATCGTTTTTCTTCTTCTCCTTGAAATTTTGTTCATCATACGGGAAATTGAATAGACTCGTTAATTGATATGTAGTAATTTTAAACTTGTATATAGATATAAGTGTATATATATATATATATATATATATATATATATATATATATATATATATATATACACACACACACACACACACACACACACATATATATATATATATATATATATATATATATATATATTTACACACCCAAACAAACGCAATCAAGCTCAAGCTGTTTTATTCGGTACATACCCATAACGCAAGAAAATTCATCTCGTAAAACGCATTATTCGATGCCGCTGATGGTTTTAGTTGTTGGAATAATGCAACGGACAAGAAGATGAAACAATATTATACTTAAGAAAATATCTCACACACGGACGAACTCGAATCTTATCTATCTAAAACATTCGCTAGGTTTACTTAAACTTTTTCGAAGCACAACTCTCAAAATGACGTTGCCTATTATTGGCATTTTTATTCGATGTAATCCGTCGCAAGCGCACGCTTTCTCCCTCATTCTATTCTTTTCACCATAATGTATATTTTTCATAATCACTCGTATACATATATATTTAATTATTTTTTTTTCTCTTTTTACTGTGATCTATTATTACTGCTGTCTATCGGTATAAAAAGTATCTCCGTATAAAATACACATGAGATAAAAATACAGCTCCAAGAGCCACGGAAAGTTTTAACAAAAATGCAATTTTTCTCCTTCTATGTTTTGGTTTCTTTTGTATTACTTGGGGTGTGATACGTGTGTGGTTACAAGGTCTATGAGAGAAATCATTCCGTATATTGGATGATGTTTTCGAGACGCCTTGCAGACGAACAATAAGGACCGGTTGTTTTCTCTTCGGAATGCAACATTCGATGATCAATTAAATTGAATTTGAATCAATGAGATTTTCTAGTACGTTAACTAAATCTATCGCTATCTAATTTTTTTATAGCGTGTCATATGACTTTGTAATTATAATTTTTCAAGGGGCGCAACGTGGAAGATGTTATCATAACACGTATGCTTAAATTCGATGGACTTTTGAGTATCTTTCGAGTCGTCCGATTATCGTTACGTGTAATGTACGTCGGTTAAATCACAGATGAACGCGTTGAAGGATATAATCGTTATTGCGTTGGACGTTTTAATGTTGCGTTCAGCTGGAGGTAATTCGAATGTTTATCGGATGACGCGAATCGCCACCGCAAAAGACAATATTCGTTTAAGTTTAATTTTCTAACAACGAACGCACGTATTCATGAATTGAGGATTCGATTAAATACCGAAATATCTATTAATACTGAAAGACACTCGAACAAAGAACAAAAAAACCCTTAAACGTTAAAAAAAAATATGAACACGAAAATCGTTCTCGCTTCGGTCGGTTACAAGACACGTAAGCTTGAACTTGACATTACGGATGTTTGCCAACAGAACTTTTTTTTTCAAATACAGAATTGTTGAAGCGGCTTATCAATGTTTCTGTTCCACCAATTAATCATTTGTACTGTTCTCTAGCCACGGACACAAATAATCCCTAGACCCTCGGAATATTGACAATATGTCATACAATCTTTCTTGGTCACGGGCAGATCGTTCTCTTGTTTCTACGCAAATAAATTTAAGGAATCAGATAAAAATTGAATGAACGTTTCTGCGATTCTAAATACATGTCAAGAAATGCATGAGCAAAGCTCGTTTCCCGAAGTTGCTTGCGCAAAACGGCGCAAAATAATAAAAGTAATAGCCAATGGATAGTACATATTCGATATCAATTTAGCAGACAAAACACCTCGGATCACGATCATATTTATTGATAAAAGAAGAAGAAAAAACAGAAAAGCAAACCGAGCGAAATGTCCGATTTTGCGTAATGTCGCGATAGTGAAAACTCGTAATGGCACAAACGCTGAAGTTCGCTTCTGTTTCTTGTTTTTTTCTTCTTTTCTTCTCTCTGATAATAGCGATCTTCATGTATCGTATCGCGAACCCTGTATTCCGTAAGAAAAACCCTTTATCTTCGCTATTCTGTTAACAAAAAATCAATATATGGGTATTAAAGAAGTAAACCTGCGTTGATAAATAGGGTGAAAATAGACGAAAACATCGACATGGTGTTACCGCTAATCACGCAAATGACGTGAACGGGGATCGCTTCGCAAATTTCTGCTTCAAAAAAATGTATTTCTCATTTTCTCCGCAATTCTCTGTTTCAATACTCCGCGAAGAAAAAATCTTAATCCAATCTTGTCCTCAGAGATTCTTTCGAAATGTGACGATATGATCAATGCTGTATATTGTAGATTATATCCTTCTCGTTTTAACTGATTATTACACCTTGTGTGTGAGCTGCCCGCGTTGGAATATTCGGCACTTGAACGTTCACACTGGCGTAGGAAGTGGTTGGGTGTTGATGTGGGAAATTTTGGACAAGAGGGGTTGTGGAGTCGACGAGCTGACGAGACATTGGCTCGTTCTGGATATCACTGGCGCGCTGTCTCTCCGTTCGGCGCACTCGGCTTGAGATCACGCCTAAAGAAACAATTTTTATAGCATTAATGGAATAGTACTTTTCTCGAAGTAATAATAATTTGTACTCGTGTTACATGTTAGCTCAGAACAGAGCTTGAACGCGACATACACATTTTTATAAATACAACTCATAAGTACTACGATACACAACACAGTTTCTGATCGTTCAGTTCTCCAGAATACCCCTGTCATCAAAAGAATAGTCAAGTGAAAAATACGCAAAGAGTTATTCAAGAAAAACAATAGCAAAATATAGGCTCTGTCGGGATTTTGCTTTATTCGACATTTCAAGAAAAGAAAGAAACAAAAACACCCATTCGGTCATCATATGAAAAAACGTTTACGTTATACAGTTGTCCTTCTAATGTTTCGTCGTATTACCTTACCAGCTTTCGCAATCTGGACCCTTTAGCCCACACTTGTCAATTCAATATTTCCAGTTCCTGTGAGACCCCGTCAAAGTGTACTTTACAGCACTCTATTATAATGCGCTATCATATCACGTTCGTGCGAGGGTACGAGGAAACTGCGGAATTACTTATTACCGACTTTGCGTTAGTACAACAGAAAAAAAACTCGACAAAACCAGGTCAACGCTGCTTGACATGGGAAGTCACCGCTGCCGCAACCCAACCGCGTGCCCATCTCTGCCGGTTAGAAAAGTCTTTATATTTTACATTAAAAATATGATCTAATTGAAGCTAGTATTTTCGCGATTAATGTTTCCGGCTAGTACCATGGAAAAATAGTCATTAATAGCCATCATTATATAGTATACAGCTTATTCAAACAGATCTTAAGCGACATTCACATGAACGCGGGTCGTGTTTTGAATATTGCGATTTTTTGGTGAATCTTAGAAATGAAATAAATGAGAATATTTCTCTATCTCCGCGTAAACCAAGCACACTTTGAACACTTTAGGAAAAAATGATAACGGTGCTCCCGTAACAATTTTGTTTGGGTTTTTCAGTGTAACGAACATTCAAAACACACCGTTGATCTAAATATATCGCGATATCCAGTCATCCACCGATTGCCGAAACGCCGTCGCGTGCGTACCCGGTGTATAAACACCGATGAGTCAGTTATTTTCGGTCTCCGGTAAATTCACCGAAGACCCTCGAATCTATATTTGCTTCCAACAATGAAACATCTTCGGCATACAAACTGTAAGAATGAAATAAATCGCAAATCGCGCACATGTGACGATTGAATAGGTACAAAACCATATGTACAAAATCGTCGTAAGCTAACATAAGAAAATTAGTACATAGAAAATAGCCGTTATAACAAGCGATATAAATATACGATGAACAATTCTGTTGTGGCACTCATTATGAAGCGACGTTGAATTTTTGTTTTCCTTCAATGTTCCATGAAAATTACGTCCTTCTATGGTCCATCAAAAATTCACAGCTAAAGTATAGGTAAACGTGTAAGAAAAGAATAACAAAAATAGGAAAAAGAAACTCATATAAAAATAATAATAAAAGCAAATGAGCGCTATTAATTTCCGTACCTATCTATCGCATTCGAGCACTCGGAATGTAGGTGTACGTGTGTTGGATGGGGGAGGTGAATTAGTTTTGCTTACTCGATGATTCAACGAGGTCTCTTGTACGTTGTCCAAATTTCCTCGCAGTGCTCTTTTGTGATTAGCCAGCTTCTCACGATTCATGGGCGAGCCTGGAACCACCATCGATAGCCATCATACTAATGTGTCACGACGTCAGTGAAAAGAAACGCCCCATGGCTTTTGAGTTGATTGTCACTAATACCGGCTCTTTGTTCAAAGGACGACTCGATTGTGATATTGAGTGGCCAAGTTGCCGTGCATTTCTTTTTCCCTATTTTGACTTTTCGGCTAGTAAGTATAAAGGCACATCGTACCGCACGCATATAATCGATGTTAAAACATTGCAACAAGTCCTATCACTCTTTATTATATACTTCAACTCATCCAGTAAATTTGCCCTTCTGGAATTCAAGCTAGCTCAGCAAAGCTTCCCCTTATTTTCTCTCCCCTTAAAAGCAGCCGCTCCGGCGTGTTATGAAGTAACTTCTCTATACATGATAGCCTGAATATTTTTAATTTATATCGTCGCAGCTTTTTAACAATCGGTGGAATGTTTCGTCCGCAAAAAATGTAAATGTCACTGTTCAAAAAGTGTATGTTTAGAGCCGTTTCAATGATAAGTGCGGTATCGCCAATTTGTTTCTATATCACCTATGGCTATAGTATTCCTCCATAGGTTTTCTTCAGACATACGCTATGAAGTATGTCTGCCTTCCCTACTGACGTTCAACAATCATTGGACACATTTTTCCGAGTTAAGCGTCATTAGTAGTTAATGCATTAAACAAATTATTATGCTTGGAGACCATAATTATTTAAATGATTTTTCAAATGATCCTACCATTTTCCCTTATATTCACGTTTGTACTTCTGGTTTGCTACTTTTCAAAAGCGAAAAACGATTCAGTGAAAAGTTAATGACTTCTTACAGCTATTCGAATTTGATTTGGTTTTCGACATTCATGATTACTCTAAATGCTTATGGTCGTGATGAGAAAAAAAAATACACAGGAATGAGGGAACATTTTCAATTGAAATTTCTCGTTTGTACATAAGATCATAATTTTCCCGGCTGAAAATCAACAAAATAGTTGATGGTGGGGTGCTACCCTTCCAAAGTATATAATAAAATATTATTCATAAAAATCACTACTTGATTAAACTTTCTAACTACGATTGACTAGTCGCTTGGTTGAATCGTTCCGGCTCCACAACGTGGAGCCGGAAAACTCGCAATTTCATCATGGATACATATAACGCAACCGAAGCCGATAAGAATCGTTTAACATTTCCCTTGCGCAGATTACTTTTCAAGCATATGAAATGTGCACTCAGGGTGCACATTTCATTTTCGGGAGTTCTTATGCCGTTCGAATTGGGCCACGATGGCGTGTGTACGCTCGATGCAACATTAATATGTTTGATACGAGGACTAATCATGAGAGTCCCAAGTACCCATAGCTAAGGGAAAAGAAAACAGAATATATAGCGAGAGGAGCGCGCAAGTCGCTCTACAGGTGCTACCCTAAGAAAGTTTTTCTGCCACTGCCACGGCAAAATTCACACCAACTAATAATTCAACTTAATAATCCTCCCCAACTCAATAATGAGTGGTTGTTATCGAGGCTCTGAATGAAAACACAATTGAAATAGTACATCGAAGCATTCGTTGGTGCACTGATACCCCAAAAGATTCGCTTCATTTCCCGTATTTCCAATAATGGGATATGCGTGTATATAACGGACAGATAACCAGCTGAGGACCCAGTGGGTGCAAACAAGACAAGAAATTCAAAAATGAATATCCTTCAGGCTGCGAATCGAACTTCAGGCTGCTCTCTCATCTCCGAAATGATTTAGCAGATACTATTGCTGCGAGCCGCGGGAAATGATCAGAAGTTCATCGAGACGATGTCAAAAAACGCTCTTACTCATTCCAAACAATGAAACAAACTATTGCATACGTATCAACACCGACGGTCAAGGCTGTTATCTCTGAGAAACCAAAGGACACAGCTGAGAAAGCTCTGTCCACTTTCCGCATTGCGCCACCAACATGGATCTAAGTGGAATCAGAAACTAAACTTCCATAGGTAAAAAAGTTTTAAAACATGTAGCTACACTATCCGAAGGAAATACAATTATGGTTGCAGAAGTGGTTAGAAATAAGACCTCCTATTGAATCCTAGTTCGCCTAATCAGACCGCCCACGCGAAAATTTCCTCCCGGTACCCACTCCAACTTATTAACAAAAACGATAAAATTAACACGAGACCAACCACTAATAGCTCATCTTATGAGTGTAGAATACATTAAACTAAGCACAGTTCCCAAATGCCCGAATCCCAATCGAATCTGGACGGTTATTACGCGAGACAAGAGGCTTCAGCTTCTGCTGAAAGGGAATACCTGAGCATTTTTGCATGCAGAGAATCAATACTGAAGTTTCATATTATGCTCAATTAAGAGGAGTGAATAAACGTTATGTAAGGACCGTGCTGGAGGACATGAAGCTAGCGGAGACGTGAAAATTTCCATTTGCCACAACATGCCTTTGCAGGAAATGTTTGTCCTAGCGAACGGTAGCGATGTGAACTCCTTGCTAAATTAGAAATAAAACAACTATATGTCATGTATATCCTCACCAAATCGACGAGACGGCAGTCAGCTAGAATACGTAGTGCGTCACTCACCCAAACCGTTAATACTAGGAAGACTTTGACGCACACAATCTCCTGTAGGCTTCAGCAGCAATCCCCGTCAGAGTGAAAATCTCAGCTAGTTCGTTAAATGAGCCGGATCAGGTCCTCCTAACTGCGGTATGCGCTACCTATTTAGGCCGCGCCACTACAAACATTAGCTCGATAAATCTTACTTCAACAAGTGTGACCCTCTCTCATTCGCTGGATTGGCTTTACATAAGATGACTTCTATGGAAGTGATTACTTCTCAATTCATGAAAAAAGTAACGGATAAGAAAAAAAAATCCACCTATACATTGAGATCGATTTCATAATAACGCTTCGAAACGCGAAAAGGGATGTCTTCAATAGCACTGATTCTGTCCTCGAATCCGCCCCGTCATCCGGGAAGCAGCAGATACTGCTGCTTTTCCAACGACATGGTTAAATTCGAATTGGGAATGCGCTGCCCCATGGTGGAATAAAAATTGCGATCGTTATCAAATCTCGTGTGAACAAGCACACAACCAACACAAAAGGCGCAAAGATGATTTACCTGAACCGAATATTGAATGCAAAATAATAAGATCAGCGGCGCGAGGAGCTCTAAAAGGTAGAAGAAAAGAAATATGAACAAAAGTTTTACATTTATTTAACAAATGCCCACAACTAATTGAATACGGAAACCAGTGAAGGAAATAATGGATTACTACTATACCAGTGCAACACTCCAGCCGGCAAACGAGCTCGATAAACTAATAAACAAACAAACACAGTGATACTCTGCCAACCTTTTAGCTCGCACCGTTTGCATCAAATTTCAGTAACAAAAATGACGATCCATCGTTTGACGCACATAAAAAATAAATGGAGAAACTAGTTAACGGTAACACGACAGAAGCAATCGAAATAACATCGCATATAAACTGCGAAAAAAATGCAACAACCCGTCCTATCCAATATCCCTACAGCGCGAAGATTGCCAACTATAGTACCGAACCTATGAGAACTCGAGTGAAATGTCTGCAAATGTGCGAAATGCACGCAATCAGACTTTTTTTTAATTGACACAACTGCGATTGCTATCCTTATAGACTCGCACATTCTGGAATTGCCGTGAATAAAGGGACATATAAAACTGCCAAAGCTGCAACTATCAGGCCGAACAATCTGATAGGAAATGACCCACTCACCTGCACTGAGCTAAAAAGAATGATAACAGCACGTATAAAAGAAAAATGGAACAATCAATGGAATTCGTCCCATCCAAATTCCACACCATCAGGGACAACACGTGAAATTTACCACCTGATCTTAACAGGAGGGAAGACCGATATAACACGCTGTAGAATAAGGCACACAAATGCAACACGCGTTTCATGTTATCAAGAGTATCGTAGCATCAAATTGCAATGTGTGTTAATCGCCTCGTATGGCGAAGGACACAATCGTTGACTATCCCGAATAACAACAAATCTATGGCGTAATCGACCTATCAGAACCACTAAAAGTGCCCTTAATTAGCATCGCAAAAAGACTATCAATTTCTGCAAATAAATCGACATATTCACCAAAATCTAGACGGCTTTTGAATTCCACCAATGACCTTGTGCAACCGACTACCTTTTTACTTCATTTACTTTCTATGTATTTGTTTTTCGTCGCTTGTAACCGCCGATAAACGTGAAACCTAAATGTTAAAATAAAACAAATCCACGTCGGCCGACTTTCGACGAGCCGGAAAGTCTACATTTGTTTCTTGCTCAAATATCATTTGTTTGAGCGAAAACGTTGAATCACTGGAACAGCTATCTCTGTTACACTTGCGAGGACTCGGTTGACGTGATAGTCCATTGAAAATGAACCGAGTCTCCCCTCGAATATGTAGTACGTTGTAATTTTACGAAGCAAATATATTTATCAACAATAACAAACGTTATACGGCCACATAGCCGCATACGGGCGAAAACAAACTCACCGCGTCATCGATACAGTGAATTACATCTCGCAAAGGAGAAATAGCAAGTAACAGCATTTGTTTGTTTTTTTTTTTGTTCTTACCTATGTAGCTGAGCAACACCGGGAGAAATATGAGACCGTGCGCCGCTCCGAACACGACAATTCCCAAATACATTCTAAAGTAGAATACCTGAAAAAAAAAAAGCAGCGAAACGAGGCATGAAGAATAAAAGTTTACCAAGTTCCAGAAAGTCTCGTGAATACTGGGCAGAAGAAAATAATCGGTACCTTGAATATTTGGCTCTTTGCGAAACCAAGGACTATAATACCGCCGAACTTCGTTAACGTTATGCCACTGAATACGGAACTCCCCATATTCGTTACGGCATCGGCGACTCTCTCGATTCTCGTTTCTTTAACCGACACGGAAAACGAGTGTACCAAATGACTGCAAAATTCTACAGATATACCGACCGCCTGTAAAAATATTCAAACAATTAGCGAGATTAGCTATTGGAAATGATCCTCAATAAGAATAAAGCTTAACGCTAACCATTACGAGGTTGACCAACGACACGGCGTTGAGGGTGATATGCCACCAGTACATCAGTCCACCAATATTCACGAGGATCATCGTGATCGTGATGATGACGACGATTGATGAAAATAAGTCAAGACCCATGAGCAAAAACGTTGCAAAGAATATGGCGAGTAAAGATATACCGAGACTCTTGAGGGTATCAGGCCACATCGTTAGGTACTGTTCGTAAAAAACGTAAAAAACGCTGTACGGGAACACCTCGACCGTCTCATTTATCTTCCGAGTTTGCAAATTCATATTGATCATGTTTGTCAGGTTGGCTGATATAGCTCTGGCAGCTCTCATAGACCCATAATAATCGGCGGACGATTTCAAAATCGTGTGATAAGCCATGAAATACGATGCTCCGACTGTGGATCTGGGACGGTGCGGGTCAGTTATATAATTGACACCGCGGCCGTATGCCGCGTGCCCAGCTTTGGCGCACTGATCGTCGGGATTATCTTGCAGAAAGAAAGATATGTATTTATCGAAGTCAGTCACGTTTGGACGACCATATTTATTGATTCCGATGTCACAACTACTGCATGATCCGTCTGAAAATATAAGCGATTCCATGGGTCAAACTACATTGCTCGGTATCTGAATGAAGTATTCGAATCGATTATACTCCAACAATAACATTCATCAGTTTTTCGAACTCTACCCGGTTCATTGGCGTAGCCAGGGGGGGGGGGGGGGGGATCGGCCGACCCCACAAAAAATCGATCCAAAATAATTCAAATAATCGATTCAATTTATTTAAGTTTCACCCAAGCAAGCATAATGAAATAATTCAATAAAACTTGAAGTATTTCTTTCGTCGTAACCTAGTGACTTGTACCAAAATTAGCTATTTCATTACGTAAATTAAATGGATATTGAAATTTCGCAATTAAGTTGAATGCGGGCGAAAGGAAAACATAAGATTTTGCGGCCGATACACTACCGGAGGAATACTGGAAGATTGACAGTTACCCCCATTAGATGATATCAGCGTAAAATTAAAACGCCGATTTAGAAACTGATCACTGGATTAAAGAATGATGCAAAATGAATTGATTATTTTTCAAGGTATTGCAAGAGTTTGATATTAATACTAATATAAACGTGCGATTATATTTAAGCTTCATATTTTATGTGTTACGTGTTTATCGACTATTATGTTAATCTTCTTTTTTTTATATGATTGTAAGCGAAACCACTTTTGTACAGCCCCCCCCCCCCCCCGCCGCCCCCGGACCGCCAGAAAAAATGCGGGCTACGTCAATGATCCTGACATAATCTCATTGTTTCGGTGATGTTGGTCGCGAATGGTTATTCGATCGTTCTTGGAATAAAATTAACTGTTTTTGTTTCAGCTTACCTGTATGAGGACAGAACGAATCATTCTTAGGGAAATATTTACAACAGTCGGATGACTGCGACCAATCGAAGTAGTCATCGAGCCACGAAGATGCGGGTTTGGCTATGTACGTTCTGGAAACAATTAAAACAATCGTGAGGTTGCAGATACTCGGGTATTTCTGTTTCCAGATTGTAGTAATTGTTTCCAGGCCTTACCTGTTCCACTGTTGAGAGGCGATGAATATCTGCGTCGATACCGAATCCGTATTACAATATTGTCCACCACATATCAAATTTTGGCTATAAAAATCGGAGTAATTCAAGCCTCCTTTTACAACAAAATACACTGGTGGTCCGATCGATAAGTAGGTATTTAGGAACTGAAAGAAGAAAACGCATTTATAGTTACTATTGCGATCAAAGACACACTTAAAATAGTCGAAAAAAATACGTTTACGAGACTTAATGTCTCGACCTAGCTTGAATTATTATATCTTTTGAAGCTAACATTTAAAATCTAAAGCGCATTAATAACTTTTACATCAAGTTATTTACCTGAAAATATTTGAGCACAAAACTTTTTTCGGGCATCGAAAGTTCTTGATCCAATCCGATCTCTATGTGTGGGATAACGGCGATACTTGTACAGGCCAGACCGAAGAATCCGATCATCACGACGACCCTGACCCATTTTTTCAAAAGCAACGGTACGTAAACAACTTTAAATATTTTGTATAAAATGCCGTCGACCTCTTCCTCACTGCTGTCCTTCTTCGAGCCTCGCAAGAAGCAGCACATATCCAATCGATTATTCTGTAAGAGGTAATGAAACACACTCGGGTAACGAAGTGAACTCTGAAAACATAGATTTCTCATCTGTGGAGGAAATACGCAGATTTTTACTTACCGTCTGACGAAGCGTGTCCAGTGCCAACAGACTAACGAAGCACGTGATTTGTAATAGAAAATCTACCATTAAAGCCATACCAGCGTACAGAGCGAACGCTTTTACCGCTGGCATATCAGATAAACCACCTGGGAAAAAATCAGTATGTTAATCGGTCCAACAAAATGGCCTGAAAATGGCCTAAAAGGAAAATTGTTTGGCATACCACCGTAAAAATGATGATAACCGATAACCACAAAGGAATTTCGACAGTTGTGGGGTTTGCAATGTTTTTATTACAAGAGAATAATACAAACCGTCTCCTTAAAATCTACTTCGTGCTGTGTATAAATAAAAATGTCGGTTTGTTTAAATCAAAAAAGATCATTTGGCACGTACCAAGGAAGAAGCAGCAACTTTCGGACACACTGGTTAGTAGCATGCTGGGTCCGACTGTACCAAGGGTGCGACCGATGTGTTCAGGTATCGACTCATTGGGCCGTCTTCCTTCACGCTGATGTGTTTGGACTAGGATGAATACATTGTCCACTCCTACAGCCAAAACCAGGAATGGAATAACTTCGATAATTATCAAAGTGGCAGGTATGCCGATAAAACCGAAAATTCCAACGGAACATATAACCGAGGTAAGAACGATCAAAACTCCTCCGAGGCCCACAGTGATTTTCGAGTCAATCTAGAAGACATTTAATATCAAGATCGATCGATTAGTAATAAAATAACTACCAGTATTAAGGTAGCTTTCTATTTGCTTCGTTTTTTTTTCTTCTTTTCCAGTACTTAGGACGGATTCAAGTAAATAGGACTTGAACTCACCAGAAATCTACTGCATGTTCTGAGCTGTCCGAGTGAAATGGCAATATATGCAAACATTATGATATACGATACAACAATAGTTAGTATGTCCGATTGAGATTCACGATAAAGCTCGTCTTCGATAGATCTTTCGGAAGTAAATGCCACATTCATGTAATCTGGCTTTTCCGTTGCTGTCCAATTCTTCATAAAAGCGATAAACCTGCAATGGAAAAACATTGTCTCAAATCTTCCCGTACGAACCTGACATTTTTATGTGAGGCGAATTGGGATATTACATGACCTAACTAAACCGTAACAGATTATTTTTCTTTGAACATTTAGTAATTTAAAGAAACAAGGAAAAAGGAAACATCCTTCTAATGCCAAGACTTCAAATGAAGAATATGTATCATATGTCCGATGAGTGAAAATGCTGTTGAAAAGTCTGTTTTCTCTTAAGGGGTTACCCCCACTTGCGATTTTGAAAAAATCGATTTTTTTAGTATAAGTATCTGGGAATATGTCCTGAAAATGTCAAGTCGATCCGAACAAAATTGACTGAGATATGAGCGTTGAAAGAGAAGAATCCGCGTTGAAAGAGCGTTGAAAGAGAAACTTTAAACGCGTTTTTCTCAAAATGGCATTTCTGAAGTCGGTGACCAAGATTACTCGAACACTAATGAACCGATCTTCTTGAAATTTTGCAGGCTTATTTAATACATAAAAATGTAGTCTTTGATCGTTTGATTTTTTTTGTTCGAAAAAAAATGGCCGTTTTATAGCCAAAAAACGGCCGTTTTTTCTCCGTCAAAATCGAACCATTAACTTTGACTGTCCGCCATTTTGTGAAAAATGAATATTTTTTAAAAACCTTCAATTGAAAGACTAGTTTATACTTATATTTGACCAAATCCATCCCCTTTTTTTTCTTTTTCAGATGATCCACTTCGCCGCAATGTTGGTCACCGCAAACCGTGTATATAAAAACATTATTTCATTGTCGGCCATTTGCCACTAAACAATGTAATATTTTTCAATAAAAAAATTACTGAAAGTTCTTCAAGATGTGTTCTTTAAAAAGTTTTGTAGTTTTCTTTTAAAAAATTCATGAAAAAGACCTTTTTTGCGCTACAAGTGGGGGTAACGCCTTAAACGGATAATTTTTCAAGCAAACGACGACGAAAACTCTGTTGAAAAGATGGCAGGGTAAATCCTTTAAATAGCTATCCTCCAAAGCAGTCTTTTAAATAGCTGTCACACGCGCACTCAGCGGTTTGTGCTTTTTCCTCAATGAAAAAAAGATTGTTACTCACTTCTCTTCCCATTCCATGGCGGGTTGTAGTTTCGTCTTATTGTGATAATTATTGGCCAATATAGTGAGAACAATAGCCGTGGCTTTTTCGTAGGGTGGATTATGCAGAGATTGTCCAGGGGACAAGAATCCTCCGACGGCTATTGCCGGGTCGACCGGACCCCCGTACGGTGCAAGACATTCCGGATTGTATGAATTTCTGCAATAAAGCAATTTGAAATTGTCAGTCTCGTGCTATCCCGCTTTCACGAACAAGTCAACTTATTTATTTGCTGAGATAAATATAGCCCAATAAAAGTATCTATGAAACATATTTTTGTACATGTGGGGAAAAAAACGTTTAGCCGAATATACAATATCACATTGCAGTACGAAAACTCGAAATATTATGTATGACCTGCTGCCGATACGTCAACGTTAACATATATATTTCAAATATCTAGATAATTCACGAAGGTTACTTGTTGAGTCAGTTTTTTGTAATGTTGTTATTTCCTTACTGCGAGCAGGCTTTAAAGTGATCGAGATAGTTGACTTCGTAGCCACCTTCGTCGTCACTATTGTTGAAATTATCGAGATCGTCTTGCCAGTAGCCCCAGATGCTTTGAATTGCACAGTGTTGAACGGTCGGGGGGCCGGTGAAGTCGTTGGTCAATGGCGCGAAACATACGTCAGCCAGTGTATAATTACTTCGGGTAACGAGACGTTTGATGTCCTCTTGAAGCTTGAATATAGTGAGAAGGAAATTTTTATCGAAGACCGGGCCGAACGTAATCGGGCCGTTTGACGTGTTGTGAACGATCTGTGAAAAATTTATACGAATCAAAAATCCTATCAATTATTGCTCATTTTTTATAATAAAAACAACGCTCAATCCAAACGGAGTGCCAAATATTTCATATTTTCCAAAACATCATGTTATTCAAGCCCTATTTGAACACGAGAGTATACCATTTTCTCAAGACGTTTTTGATGACTGTATTCATCATTTTCTCGTACTAAGCATGCCTTAACGATTTTCCATATTTAAGGTTGTTAGAAACCTCTAATACATTCTTCACTCGGCGACTCACGTTAGGCAGGCCGATGGAAGTTATAATGATCTGTTCGTTTCTGTAGAATGGCTCGAAGTGACTGTCAAAGTAATCACGTTCGATGCGCGAGCGCGAAGTTGGAGATGCCCATAATTCGACTGGATCGGTTGTAATGTGTACGTACTTAACGCCATGTCCCAAAGTGACGATAAACAGGAACCCGCAAAAAAGCACGAGCCACGGTCTCTGAGCACAAGCTGAAAAAATCGAAAAGCCAACCACTTTTGAATGTTGAAAAAAATATCGTGCGAGTGAACAATTTCGTTGGAAAGGTACATTAAAACTTACCGGTACCCCACCAGCAGAAAAACTGTTGCAAAACTTTGTCGGTGTTCGCGCCGAGACGCTCGATAAAGGTCGATTCTGCATCGAGAAGGCCGCTCGGCAAATCATCAGCCGATATAACGCCTAAAAGCAACAAACTCGTCGTGTCTACAAATCTTTTTAAAAAACCTCATACTTTTTTTGTCTTGTAGATAGGAGAAGCGATGTTTCGTTATTTAGAGGCTCACGAACATTGAATCAAGCGCAATGTACAAAGCAAGATAATAAATTAAAGTTACCTCGCCGATCGAACAACACGCGCGGAATATAAAACTTTGAATATATCGGGTCCACGTTGCATTTTATCACTTGAACCTCAAGTTATTTTACACGAGCATTTGATTTTATTAGTACGAATTAACCGCAGCTAAGTGGTTTTCCGATCATTCGTAGCGAAAAGAGAATGGCAAATAAATGTTAACAAAAATCAATCACTGGAAGCATTAATTTACGTGAATTAAAAAAAAAATCAAACAAATCGACTCGACGCAAGATAATTCGTGCGAATCGCAAACATACGAGCCTCCTTTTCCGTCTATAAATGATATACCGTCAAGTATTGTTGATCACGCGTTGAACATTTAAATGGTATTTCCGACTCACGCAATCCGTCTATCGACTACAAGTCTCGTTCGAGGTTAAGAATGAATAAAAGAAGGAGCTAAGCAAAAGGCAAAGATATACGGAAATGGAAGCTTATCTCTCGATCAGTGGAATTCGGTCCGCGAACGTGTTTATCTAAAATTTAAAGTGCATTAGTGTAGCTGAATATGGTGATTTGGAATGGGCTTGACGCAAGAGAACGATTTATCATGCGTAATATAGTACGACGGAAAAAATATTCACGTTGACTTTTCGATCATCTCACTTCGAAACGCCAATGTCTCAGTCGAAGATGTCCCGTTCAGATAACAGCAACAATAATGCAAGCACGATGCGACACTTAGCGACAGACAAGCGGAAAGATCGAAAGACGCACAAAAACACAGTTAGGTGTAAGATGACAATAGTGGGAAGAGTGGCAGCAACGAGACGTAAATTGCGAAAACAACGTGATAGAATCAAGAGAAGACCTACTCGAACGTTTCGATTGTAGTGGGCTGTCTTCTTGGTCCGCGGCAAGGGCAATTCGAGCACTGTCTCCAGGGTGATGTAGCCCAGCAGCTAGTCGTCTACCAACCTGTCGCCCTACCTCTTCCCCTCGTGCAACTATAGTATACGCGCACACATGATACAAACACCACCTATCAGTCATCGCTCCAATTTACCATTAAGATATGTATTAATACGTATATATTTAATATGTGCACAGAGCATTCCAGCCAAAACCAATAGCTCTACGACCCTCTCGTTCGACATCTTTTTTGGATATGCTGCCTACAGCGTTAAAACGAATACTGACTTTTATGCACACATTGTTTTTTTTTCCTCAATTATCTGTTTAACGAAAAAAGTATGTGCACGACCGGAAAATCAAGAGAAGAAGAAAAACAAATTTAGATACTTTCTGTGTCCAATATTTGTTTATAAATTATTGTAAAAATAAAATCTAACACAGCCGATTATGAGCTGTAATATACTTTGCTGTCTGACAACGGAGCTTCAAGATTTTATGCACTTTACATCTATAATGCAATTGATAAAAACACCAACAACAATGAATTTGATCCAATTCTCCAGACGCGTCCATCGAAATTGTAATTCTGAGAAAGTCGGTACAGTAAAAACTTTTAAGGACCTTTGCGTGTACGAGGATTGTAACCAGAATATAAAAAAGCATAACTTGACCTCGAGACAATAAGGGTCACGGACCGACCAACTCGGTCTGGGAATGTTCCAAGTATAACAGGCACATATATAGCTATATTGATATTAATCTCGGGAATAGTTCGTGAGATTCAATTAGACCCCGTTCATAAAGATTTTGATCGACCATGAATGATGATTGGCCGTCTCAAAGCTTTCCGTCAGTGGATTGGATGAAACGTTTATTTAACAATGAAGTTACTGCAAATCGCACGACCACCTTCTGGCAATTGCAGCGTGTCTAATAGAAAATAAAAGGTAGCTTATGTAGTGAAAAATATTAGGACTTTGCTAGTAGGCAAGAATTATGAGTATTAATCATTCAGACCGCAACCAGGCGAGATCCATAATATGGAGGTAGATCTGAGGTCAATTGATAATGATTGATAAACATCAGTACCAGTGGAAAGTCAATGCAGTATATATCTATATTGTTAATGGCACAGTAGAAGCAAATTGTGGCTTGCACGGAAATCTTTTTTTCTCGTCTGCGTATTAGAGACCACGGCCAAGGATTATTCCGAAATGAGTAAGACAGAAAACTGGAATTACTGAGAAATTCGAGGTCGATACAATGAAGGCGTTACTCGTTTCCGGTAAAGATAGTATGATTCGATTGTTCGGTCACGTCGTTTTTTCGAATATCCAATATTGGGATTGTCAGCCTTCTAGATTTGCGATGAATATTCAATTTATGTTTGTTAATGGTACTAATTCGAGTTAAATATGTTACTAAAACTGCAGCAACCGTGCGAAAATCTGTGTGTAAAATCGTGCTACATTAATTTTTCCTTTCTTCATCAAATCCGCCGATGTTAACCGGAATCAATTTTGGAAAAACAAAAACCTTAATATCGACAAGATAATTTACTGAATTCGCGATAAAGTGATATAATTTAAGAAATGGGAAAAGGTTCATTCCAAATGATGAAATCCCTTTAAAATTGGATTAAAAGGCAAATTTATCGACAATACTTTTGCGCCTTACCGATTTGCTTCCTGTTACCGAAGCAGAATATCAGCATCGTGAAAATCACGGAACCGCATATGAAAATAATCGTCATTGTGACAGCGTAACCATCATAACCGATCAGAGTGAAGGGTTGTGGCAAGGGCGGTAAGGGCTCTGGCACTGGACAACTATCCTCACAATCGACGCAACTGCAAGCTGGTGTTCTCGACTAAAGAAAACATCGGAAAAAGAACATTATTGGGACACAAATGAACAAAAAGAAATATGAGAATTTGGTTGTCATCGGAAAGAAAAAACAAAACCACTTTTATTGTAAAGTTCCTGAAATAAAATACGTATACAGTCTTTTTAGTTCAGGCGGTAAGGCCTACGAAGAATTTTCATCATAAGAATAAGTTACTATTCGATTTATAGTGAGACATTTTTTTTTTCACCGACTTTGAGCGTATAACGTAAGCCCACCTCTGGCACCTCTTTTTCCAATTGGCGTGACAAATAACTTCAACAATTTTCACTCGATTTACTTCAAATTCAAAAGTTACGTTCCTAATTGCATTTCGCAGAGAAGTACATACGGAATTTCTGATTAATCGAAAACTTTTCATTTTATGAGCAGTTTTATACGAAATGTTTCACTGCAAATTTATTCCTACAACTACAACAACATTCAAATACCTACAATTTTTGAATAAAACTACATGTTTTAAATTCCGTACGTACTTCTCTAGGTATTCTAAGGTAGGTAATGACGAGAATTTTTGTTTTTTGTTCCAGGTAAAAAATTCTGAACACTAAATGTCACGCCGCGGAGCGCCTAAAAAAAGGATAACGAAAGAAAATATTAGTAGTCGGCCATTTTGTACATCGAAAAAAAAAAACAAAAACATCCGAAAAAAATTGTTAAATTCGCACATGATTTTATACCAATTACTGTGGCCTAACCCTTTAATGCAATTTATCATGAAAAAAATAAGGTAGAAAAGTGTTCCTATCAGAAATATGTACAAGACGTCTGAAACATTTGGGAGAAGTATTGAATTATTAAATGAAAAATAGGCTGGAAGGCAAAACGTTGTGGTACCAAATTGAAAAATGTTTTACAAGTATGGAATGGAGGGTAGTATTGTCGGAAGGGATGAATTTTCGAAACTCCTACTCTCAAGTGTAATTCAACATTTTCGTGCGTCCAGAGTTTTAGTTTTCACATGTATGACGATACACCATCCATAGATAAAACTTTACAAATATAAGAATGTAACTAGGTGGTATTTATCGCTGTAGTATCTCGAGGGAGGGAGGGAGGGAGGGAGGGAGGGAGGGAGGGAGAGAGAGAGAGAGAGAGAGAGAGAGAGAGAGAGAGAGAGAGAGAGAGAGGGAGGGAGGGAGGGAGGGAGGGAGAGAGAGAGAGGGGGGTGAGATTAATTAATAACGGAAAATAGACGTTATGGTGTGCATTTTTTCCGAACTGTTTCATCTTATTTCATCTTGCACGAGCAAAAGTTGTTTACAAAAATCTTGAATATTTAAAATCCCCTTTCAGTAAACCCCATCATTCGGAGATTTACATAATTGCAAAGGCTAAAATAGTTACTTACGTTTAAAGCTTTATTGCATGGTGTGATTGGTGGATCCATGGGCTCATATTTGTCTATCTCCACATCGGATGGGATGTACGTTATTTGAAAAGGCACGTATAAGTTGCCGGCCGCGTCACCCATGTAATGAAACCATTTCTGTGGGCTACATCGGCTGGCACCCCATTCTCCACACATTATATCCAATGCTAATTGCCCGGTGCTCGGTACGGATACCTTATCGCAAGACTTGTACGTTCCATCGAGATATTTGTTCGTTATATATACGTCTATCTTGTTTATGTAGGCTATAAAAGATTGAAACATAATATTAAAACATAAACCAAGTGTAAGTGCAAGAATAACAGGTATTGAGCGAAAGTAGCAGCGTAAGATGAAAAAGAGATACATTGCGAGTAACAGCAACTCGAAAAAGTTCAGATCTCTACAGCAGTTTATAGTATTTTGAATCATATTTCGTATTTATACCCGAATCATTGCGTCGTTTCCTGTCCAACCTTTCGAATATACTGAACTATCCTTATAGGAATATACAAACAAAAGGAAATCTTCTGAAAGCTCCTCTAATATACTTTCTTTAAGCGGGCTGCAGTAATTATTCTTTTTGCGCAAACGAGCGTACAATACACATAGAAGTACATTTGAAAATGTTAAATTAAATGACGAACTCGTTTCCTCTCTTAAGCTTTTTACTTCTCATTGCACGAGAAACGACATAGAAGGTACCGGATTAAGGAGTCGTAACGCAATGCAATTTTTCAAAACAACGATTTTTTAAAATTATTCTATTTTCTTAAGGTTTAAAGTCTTTAGAACATTTTGAGCTAAGGCCGATCATGGTTCTTACGAGTTATTGACTCGGAAATTGCATGACTTCTCCAAGTTTTTCATACAGGTTTTGCAAATATTCCAGGGAGATTGGGGTCAAATAAAGAGAATGATTGTTTTTTTGATAAAATATATGCGTCTGTATTTGCGTCTAATTTTTTTTCACAATGTTTAAATTATTTCTCGAAATGCAGTTTTTAAAAACATTATAAAGTGAAAAAAAAAAATACATTAGACGCAAATACAGAACCTGTTTTTTATTACAACCAGACATTTTGATGTCGGTGCCAATAAGTAAAAAATAAATATAAACACTTATCTAAAATAATAATTGTATGGTTGACAAATTGAATGCAAATGTACAGAGCTTTAGAGTAAATTAGTATTTAGTTTTAAACATTTTTAATGTTTAGCGCTGATATAACTTTTTTTGTATGTAATGAAAAATAGTATAAATATTAAAAATATACAAAAATATTTATATTTGTGCTTTTCAGTTTTTTTTTTAATTCGGTTTTATTTCTCGTAATTCTTGCAAAAAGTAAATTCTTGAAGAACTTTAGAGTATTTTTAAAATTCCCTGACTTTTCCCTGTTTTCCATACGCGCAACAGCCATGGTGATGTAAACATTTTAAAACTTCTCAAAATATAATAATAAAATAAATAATATAATTCTTTTATACTATAATAATTCTGATGGAACAGGTATTTTTTTCTGCGTTTTTCTCCAAACTATATTTTTCAATTCAGGTGATGTTGAATAACCAAAACTACTCCGATTAACTTGAAATTCGGTGGAAATGTATCTAAAGAGATTCCCTCCGACCCTGCTTAAGATTTTTTTGATACGGTGTTCCGTTTGTTAATAATTGTTTTTCATAAATTATTTTCCAACAAAAATGTTGTGTTTATTTGGAATGATGCGCATTTCCACAATAGCAAAGAAAATGGCAAACCCCGATGCTAGGTTTGAGCTATTTACTTTATTTGCAAGAACTTAGAAAAGAAAAATTGGTCTGTATTTGTGTTTTCTTGACGTGCCATTTTTTTCCCAAACCAAATTTTTAGAAACTATGTTCAAATCAACTTACGTTTATTAGCACCGGATGGATCAGCGACAATTTCCGTAACATTTATGAATTTGCTCTGCTGCGGACTGCACGTAAATTGGCAAAAATGTTGAACGAGATTGCTGAGACAACTCGGACATCTCTTCAGAAAATTAGCTGCGAGCTTGAGATTTGTGTCTAGTGTTTCCAACTGGTTGGTATCACAACAGGTCTTTATTCCATCGCCGGAATCGTTCATCAAGTGAGGACAATGCTTTGAGAGTAATTCTTGCCCCGGAAAGTCAAGAAGTTTTGCTGGACCATCATAGGGGCAATTCTTGCCATGACCACTCATTGGATCCGTATAACATTTGCCGTACCATATGCAGTGCCCGTCATCAGCATAGGCCACCTATTAGAAATAGTGAGCACTTTTATTTTAAAGTAAACTATTGGTTGTGGGATTCTGCCATTGCACTCCGATACCTGAACATCTGAGCAGATATTGCCATATCTGCTTAGATGGCAAGTCCAATGAACATAATATAGACTTTTAATTATAATATCTATTTATAATTATAATAATAATATAATTAATATGAATATCTCCCTTGTATTTTTTATTCTGATATTATCGATTTTTGTCAATCGAAGTAAATAAATTCATGAAAGCATTATTGAAGAACCCTCAAACATTGTTGTCGATTAAAGCATAGAATTTTATGCTTTTGAATATTTAATATGATAGTCGAATTTGCAATGACCAGATGAAAAACCCTTTTTTCTTCATTCAAACTGTTTCAACTTTGTTTGAATTCTTATTCAATTTACTATATATCATTATATGTTATTGATTGCTGTATACCCAGAATAGCTATCATTTTCATGCTTGGCGACTCGGTCGGTATATGTCACATTCTCAAACTATACCTATAGAATCACCCGATGTCCAAAAAACATAAATAAGGGTTAGCGGCACTCTTTGAAATGTCTGATGCTCTCTCGAACAGAAAAATATATATTTTGCTTACCACGAGCAAGATTGACCCCAGAGCCATTTGATATCATTTTCAAGCAAAAATTGAGCAGAATCGAGAATAAAATCATTTACAAAGATCACAGGGACAAAATTCCTAAGTCAAAACTGAATTTGAAACAGAAACTACCAATTAAAAAATTATGTCGGGTACAACACACATTGACTTTGATCCCTGATTAATTCTAGCTCTTTATATTCCTTTCTCTCTCTACGCATCCTGCATGATCATGCCATATTTGCTGACTCAGAATCCAGTCAAGAATATGGTAGGTACGAGCCGGCAGTTGTAAGATATCATTTGCTTCTGATACATCTCATAGCTATTTCATTTCGACGATACCTGTTTAAGGAATTGTAAAAAACGTATTTTGAAAAAATTGTCAATGACTTGTCCAAGATCAGCCAACTCACAAGAATATCTCATGACAAAGTGCATGGTATAAAATAAAGGCTGAGCGAAAACTCTACCACATGACATACGAGTGCAAAAGATATGGCTGAAATTTGTCGACCTCGATTTCACGGAGACTAATAATATTTAGGGTAGAAGAAAAGCTTTGCTTCGGCGAATTATCCCAAAAAGCTTAATTGCGTACGAGAGAAAGTTCCGTCCGGACATTCGGGAGGCTATTTCAACCTTGTACAAGCTTTCAAATATGATATGAACTTACATATTCTCATATCCAAGATCGACTACAAGCAATGTACAGTGAGTGAAATGAATGTAACATCACAGGTAGATGAAAAAGATTAGAAAATACTTTATCTACTCTTCTTTGTCAGTTCCAGATCATCCAAATGATCAGAATGTTTTACTGTGCAATATTCTATTTAGATAAATATTATTTCCAAACTCATGAAAAATGCTAAGATACTGTACGAATAAAGTAGCAATATCGAAAAAAGTAAAACAGAGCAAATAATTGAATAGGAAAAGGAAGGAGGACAGCGAGACAAAGAGGAAGGATGTAAAAGTCTCAGAAATTATTCATAACTAACTTTACGTTAATACTTCAGAACAATAGGCTGACATATTGTCCATTTATACATGGATATAAATGGACTCAAGATGGGTCCATTTATACATCCTACGTTGCTGTTCAATGATGAATGCGATTATTAGGCAAAATGGTGACTTGTCCTATTGAATCGATTGTTTCTATAGAACAAAAAACCTTCCAAATGTTTGATACTTTCACGTGAGAATGGTAAAAAAAAATGTTAACACGGCTTTCTCCGTTAATTTTTTCCCCATTAATATCACAGTTAAGGCCACACCGACCAAGCGGCCATGAATGCGAGAGAGATAGCTGATTTGCAGATTCCCCATGTTCTCCGAGACGACTGATATTTGGAGAAAAAAATACGAACACCTTCCGCTTTGTTGAACGAAGAACGTCTTTCGCTTCGTTTACCCGAAATGTGCATTTTTACCAACCGAACGGGTATGCCATGTCCTTAGAACGGATTTCATAATCTTTACTCTTTATTTAATTCGTTATATAGAGGCACCTGGTATATTCAATGTCAACAGATGATAATGAAGAAATTCGATAAATACAAATCAATTGTTCATGAGCGGCCGTGATAAAGGATGGAATGCATTAGTCATGCGGCAAGGTCGTGGTAAAGTGTGCGTGTGTGTCACTGATGCGCGCGCGTCATTCGTGTACGTGATATGTTTGTGAATACGACGTTCTACCTAAAAAATTGAGGAAAATATGTCTCGTCGTGGCGATTCGGCGTGCTTGTTATGCAGGAAAGAAGCGATTGGAAGATTCAGAAAAAAGAGAGGGGAAGCCGTGTGGAATCTTCGGTTTGATGGTCGTATCATAATTAAATTTAATAAGACGAGCGAACGGTGTCGTTTGATAGGCCTTCTAGAGGATCGTCTGACATGACGTCACTCAAGGCAATAAGCGGGCTAGCCCCCTTTGTGGGGTGTGGTGCACAAATTATGGTTCCCTTCCATATTTCCAAACTATTGGCATCTTTTTTCTCTTTAAACAGAGCCATGTAAAGATTTTTGTAGGATGTACTTACCGTTGATGTCAAATAGAGGAGAGCACAAAGCCTGAGTAACTCGAAACGTAAAGACATTTTACGCTCTGTCACAACACCGGAGAAAAAACGGTGCAGGCGACCAGTCCGTTGCATCTCGGAAGAGATGGCGCGAATGAGTAAGAAGCGAAACCTTCGACCGCCGAAGTACTCTTATTTTATTTGTTTCGCTTCCATTCGCATCAAAACGAGAGCGGCGCACAAAGTTCCGTTGCTAACGATTTTATCATTAATTCGTACTACTTTCGCGGAACTTTTACTACATAGAAGTTACTTTCGTTAATCCAGGGGCGCTTTTTAGTCGTAACTCACGTATACTGGAGAAAGGGGGAGGGGACAAGAACTCTGAACTGTATTATAAGTCTGTGAAAGACGCGACTCGATCGGAGCGTTTTGCGCTGTTATTCTTGTTTTCCCTGAACCTATGCTTGCCTCGTCATACACGGAACCCGGAGCGTTGCTATACCACCTCTACACGACGCCGTACACTGCGCTACTACGCGTTACTCCTTTGCGACGCGCCGATCCCCGCTATCGTATGCATAGCACTTTTACGAGAAAAAAGTTCTGTCTTACCACTAATCGATACGGTAGAAAACTTGTTACTTTTTGCGGCGGCCCAGATAACCACGTACCGCAGATCCAAGGAGACTAGAGTAAAGGAGTCCAAACCACGGTCTTACATACAGGGCCAGAGATTAGCTGACAGGGCATACAGATATACAGGTCTTGAAACTCGCTCAAAATTTCAGTGGTGGGGGATGGCCTCTTATTGAAGCACCGACTGTTTCAACTCGTGACCACGAGGATCGCTGCTATAGAGTGATGCAGGGTGTGTGAGAGAATCGGAAATAGATTTCAAAAGTAAACAAAACCCAAACATAACAGCTGATCCACGCAACCACACGCGACGTGCTCTACTTGTAAACTTGTAAAAACGGTTATATTGAAAAATGACTACCCAGGCAGCATAAATGTCCAATTGGCATCGATACCGTTACCGTTGTCAGGTTACCTTTAAGACATGACCGTAAGATAACTATTCGACATCTTTCGAATGACATCCCGTATAATGCTGCCGTAAAGTTATCTTTTTTATGATATCTTCAGGCGATGAAAACGGATGTCTAGAATGTATCCCAAAATATTATCCAATTGATGACTTCTTTAAGTTATCAAAAAGTTATCTATTTACGGTTATCTATTGTATCTAGTTCAACGTTATCCGAAGGATATCATAAAGACGAATTACATAAGACGTCTTTTTCATGACATCTTTCAGATATCGGTAATATGCTGTCTTTTAAGATACTTGGTATTGGCGGGAAATAGTAAAAAGTCATCCAAATGTTGTCCTAAAGATCACATTCAACGGATCACTTTTATCATAGTGCGAATGTAGCGTGTCATATTTCATTTCACCGGCAAAAAATTGTGTGTAACAACAAGTAGTTGAAAAAATAAAGGTGTTGAAATATATATACGTGAGTGCCTTTTATCCTACTATTCTTTTCGCCTCTGTGAGTACATATATGTATTTAATGTACTTTATTTTTATTCTGAAAGCGTAGATCTGCTTTTGAGGTTATCCAAGGGATCATTTGGAGCATGGCAACTATCAAAAGACGTGACTGCAACGGGAGAGAAGTCTTACAACGACTGTACCGTCTTTATAATATTAAATTACATTTGACTTATAATGAATTAATCGATGTTTTATTTATAATGACCTAACCCACTTGGAAACCTACATAACAATATCTTATCAATTTCTTCATGATAACAATTAACTTATTAACAGGCTAGAATATTGAGCTATATAAATATTCTAGACTATTAATAGATTAATTTTTAAAAAGAAATGGATAGGATTTTGTTATACATATATATCGCCAATAAATAGATATCTTTTCGATAGTACTCTTCGATACCGTTTAGATGTCGTTTTGTTAACCTCATTCGGATGCCTATTGGACGACTTTTAGATGGCAGTGGTATCTTGGCATTTTTGTGCCTTTAAGAAGATATCTTTCAGATATATCGATTTGATGACTTTGCGCTAACGTACCGACAACCGAAAAGAGTTAACCTTTTGTCGACACTTTGTTAACCATTAAAAGGTGCCGTATGGTTAACTATCGGACACAAATAAGTTATCTGCCAAGCGGACATAAGTGATACGTTTTGAAATACAAAACGGCGTCTTTTTGGACAACCAAAAAGTTATCCGTATCCGTTTCGCGATATCTTTCGGATGCCATATAGATAACATTTTGCTACCTGGGTATGTGGTGTATTGTGCCAACGTGTAAAACAGGCTCTCGAAGTGAAAAATCGAAACGCTCAGTGTTTCGGGTGCCGAGAGCCTTGGCGCAATTAAAAAATGGGCGGCCGCGATACCGGCAGTTGGGAAATTAGAGCCGAGACACGTTGTGTGCGAAAATCATTTCGAACCGAAATATATGAATCTAGAATGGGCGAAACAGGCGTTGAAGCCGGGAAACCGAAAAAAAAATGAAATATTATTGGGATTATTACAATGAATACTTTCCAGGCTAGAAAACATAAAACAAAGTTAGTGAATTATTTTCATTTATCCTACTCGAGAGTCCATCGCTTAAAGGTTGGAAAAGAGATGTTTTTTTTAAAATTAATCAACGCAAACCGTTTCGGAAACTGCAAAGTAGAGATTATTGAAAATCTTTCTTGGGACATGCATTAAAATTTTTCGAAGAGGAAATAAAGAATTGCAAAAGAAGCACTGTTTCTTAAGTATTCGTTTCATTTTCAAGAAATACATCCTGCAAGTGTTTCGGTCTGGATTCCACTTCGATATGGAATAGTTGCCACTTATTTTCCGGTCAATTAAAACAACGCGTAAAGCCTCTTTTTTTATAAAAGCTAAAACATGTTTTTAAAAAACCGAGCGCACATAGATCGAACCCCTGAAAGCAGCATTACGAAGCTCCCACCGAACCCCTCGACCAACACGAGCTCACATTGATACCTATATAAGAAACATTCATATTCATTGTACCCACTTGGATAACTAGTCTTTTGGTTTTTTTTTCAGGTTTACGATAAAGTTACTTTTAATTGTATTTAGGTCCATCATGCATTTTTGACATTGAATATTATAATTTGCCTACACCAGCCATTTGTACAGCTAGGTTAGGTTCCTATGAGTCAACAATCGATTTCCATCTCTCTCGTACAGCCTGCATCACTCTATCGCAGCGACACTCGTGGTCACTAGGCGAAACGGGCGGTGCTTCAATCTGAGGACATACCCGCACCACCAGAGTTTCAAGACCTGTATGTAAGACCGTGGTCCAAACCAGTGCAACCAGATCGCACCTCCGTGAAGTTGGCCCCCCGATATAATCATAAATAATTCTAATTAATGTTAATCGTTTGAGAGAGTTTGAGAGAAAAGAAAAATCGTTTGAAAGTTAATAGTTTTTCCAAAAAAACCAATTTAAATTTTCGCGTGAAGTTAGCCCCCAGATTTTTTTAAATGGTCATAAATAATTCTAATTAATGTTAATCGTTTGAGAATCGTTTGAGAGAGTTTGAGAGAAAAGAAAAATGGTTTGAGAGTTAATAGTTTGTACAAGAAAAAACAATTTAAATTTTCGCGTGAAGTTAGCCCCCAGATTTTTTTAACTCCGTAAAAAACGACCTTTCTCAATAATTTTTCTTTAAATCGCTTGAGAATCGTTTGAAAGTTTGAAAAAATCATTCTAGAGTTCATATTTTACGAAATATAAGAATTTTTCCAAAAACTCAACCAACCGCAGGGCCGTGTGACGCATGGGGCGCACCCTGCTCATCGTTCGCAAGCGCAGAGAATATGAAAACATGCCTAGAGTGCCTAAAATGTCGCACAAATAATAGAGAATCGTTAGAGAGGGTTTGAGAGTTCTATAAAATCGTTTGAGAGTTCACATTTTATGAAACATAAGAATTTTTCCAAAAACGCAACCAACCGCAGGGCCGTGTCACGCATGGGGCGCACCCTGCTGCTCATCATTCACAAGCAGAGAATATGAAAACTTGCCTAAAGTGTCTAAAATGCCTCGCCTCGCCTCCTTCCAAAACAATTCGATTTTTGACAGGTCGGAAGTAGGCGCTCTAACCTCGCACAGTCGTTCGAAATAAATTACATGCAATGTGTAGTAGTGTGTGATAGAGTGGAGCATTTTTTTTCGTTGCGTTTTGGTGCATTTCTTTTTCTGAGAATAACAATACGAGCCCGGTGGTCGAGGACGACGCGTCAGGACGCCGGCACATCACCGACGAAAAATCCCGACAACGATGGCCGACAAAGAAAGAATCGACGAGAAAACCGTTGCGGCCGATTACAAGGAGAAGAAGATCAGGGAAAATAGCGACAGCGAGAAGCCGAAGGAGAACGGCGAGGAGAAAACACCGGAAGTCAAGGTACGTGCATGCTATCATACTCAACGGGTTTGGGGATTTCAAGGGTGTAAAGGTACTGAGAACACCTGAGCCCAACTCGCAGAGGGTGAAGTGTTTTTATGATTGCTCGATAACCGTAGCTCACAAATTTATTTTGCCAAAAGATCTCAAACTACAAACTTGAAGCTTCAAATTGTTTTTTTTTTTTCATCTTGATACAACTTTAACATTGATACAGCCTTTAAAAAAACACTTTTAAAAGTGAAGAAATTTTCTGTTTCTTTCATTTTTAGGGGTACGGTATAAAAGGTGATATAATTTTTACAATTTTCGGTTAATCGAAAAAAGCGCTTGTCCTTGACTGTTAAAGCAATCTAAGAAGCTTCAGTTAAAATTTCAAATCGATTGGACGAAAATTGTTCAAGCTTCTGCTACGTCCCGATATAAAAAACATAGTTTTGTGATGCTCAAGTCTGGATAGCCAGAATCTGGCAAATACTGGCAGATTCGACAATGAGGGGTGATACGTATACAGGGTGACTTTTATAAGGTGGACAGGTGTTTTTAGAGGGTCTTCCGCGGTGATTATGCGACTGAAAAAAATATGATTTTTAATGGTTTTTCACGCTTTCGTTGAAAAAAAATATATCGTATTTTTGTCATGAATAGCATTTGCCAGAGAAAATAGCGTATTCTGAAAGAGAATAAAAAATCCATTTTGCGTGCAGGAGAATGAAGTTTATAAAATTCCGAATACGGGACACTCCCGAAAAACATTATTTGTGCTCCCCGTCATGGAGAAAAAAATTATCAAACATACGATAAAAGTGTATAAATCGGAATTTAATCAGTGGACCAAATGAGCTAAGTCAGGCACGACAGCGCTATAGGAAGTGCTAGTCTGCTGACGTCACAGCTGCAACTTCCGAATGGTCGACTGTCACCGGAAGTTGGTTCAGAGTCCGATGATACGCGGTCGAGCCGAGGGACCTGAATGTGTCCCTATCTGAGAACTTGATTCAAAATAATGTCAATTTATAAAATGTTCGAGGACTCCATGCACTGAAAATACGATTTTCAATCATTTGCAATTCGCTAACAACTTTTGGAATAAATGATTCTAGCAATACATTTTTAAGTAATTTGCCGTGGCATTATTAATTTTTACCAAATATTACGAGATTGTTGTTTTTTAAAAATGCTCGTATAATTTGGCAAAAATTAATAATTTCACGCGAAATTACTTTAGAATGTATTGATAGAATTATTTATTGCGAAAGTTATTAGCGAATCGCAAATGATGAGGAATATTGTTTGCGGACCATGAAATCCGCAAACATTTTCAAAATTGACAATATTTCCGATAAAGTTCGCAATCTATAGATCAACTTCAATCGATTATCTTAAACCTCAATCCATAAACGTATTTCAGGCACATTAATCCCGTGAAACTGGGTCGTTTTCGTTGTTGCACTGCCAAACCAACAATTGTCAGTGGAAAAAATCTGAAAAAAATCATGGTCGATCTTTAGACCGTACTTCTACAGAAATAATGAGGTTGTTTTGTTCCTTAGGTTCGATATTTTTTTTAAATAAATATTAAGTGAAAAAAATGATCTTGGGCGGGATGAAAACGACCCAGGTTTGCGAATCGCGGGTTAGCATTTGCTCTGCAATGGGTCAGGTTGCGACGAGAAATCTGACGATGCTGCGACAACGACGGAAGGAGCATTATTTATTTAAGAAAGATAGAATCAGTGCTCGCAACGGTTCTCGGAGCACCGATCGGACATTCCTGACACTACTGGCCCGAATTCGTCTCCGATTTTATACTACTTCCGGTCAGATTGGGTCGAGAAGTCTGACGATGCCGCGAGAACGACGCTAGGAGGTTTGTTTACTTAACAAAGATAAAATCGGTGTTCGGAATAATTCCCGGGGCCTGGATCGGACATTCCCGATATTACTGCCCCGAATTCGTCTCCGATTTTATGTTACTTCCGGTCAGATTGGGTCAAGAAGTGTGACGATGCCGCGAGAACGACGGTAGGAGCTTTGTTTATGTAACAAAGATAAAATTGGTGCTCGTAATGGTTCTCGGAGCCTTGATCGGACATTCCCGACATTACTGCCCCGAATTCGTCTCCGATTTTATCCTACTTTCGGCCAGATTGGGTCGAGAAGTCTAACGATGCCACGAGAACGACGCTAGGAGCTTTGTTTATTTAACAAAGATAAAATCGGTGCTCGGAACGGTTCCCAGGGCCTCGATCGGACATTCCCGATATTACTGCCCCGGATACATCTCCGATTTTATCCTACTTCCGGTCAGATTGGGTCGAGAAGTCTGACGATGCCGCGAGAACGACGCTAGGAGCTTTGTTTATTTGACAAAGATAAAATCGGTGCTCGGAACGGTTCCCGGGGCCTCGATCGGACATTCCCGATATTACTGCCCCGAATTTGTCTCCGATTTTATCTTAATTCCGGTCAGATTGGGTCGAGAAGTCTGACGATGCCGCGAGAACGACGCTAGGAGGTTTGTTTATTTAACAACGATAAAATCGGTGCTCGGAATGGTTCCCGGGGCCTCGATCGGACATTTCCGATACTACTGCCCCCAATTCGTCTCCGATTTTATCTTACTTCCGGTCAGATTGGGTCGAGAAGTCTGACGATGCCGCGAGAACGACGCTAGAAGCTTTGTTTATTTAACAAAGATAAAATCGGTGCTCGAAATGGTTCCCGTGGCCTGGATCGGACATTCCCGATATTACTGCCCCGAATTCGTCTCCGATTTTATCCTACTTCCGGTCAGATTGGGTCGAGAAGTCTGACGATGCCGCGAGAACGACGCTAGGAGCTTTGTTTATTTAACAAAGATAAAATCGGTGCTCGGAATGGTTCTCGGAGCCTTGATCGGACATTCCCGACATTACTGCCCCGAATTCGTCTCCGATTTTATTCTACTTCCGGTCAGATTGCGTCGAGAAGTCTGACGATGCCGCGAGAACGACGCTAGGAGGTTTGTTTATTTAACAAAGATAAAATCGGTGCTCGGAATGGTTCCCGGGGCCTCGATCGGACATTCCCGATACTACTGCCCCCGATCCGTCTCCGATTTTATCTTACTTCCGGTCAGATTGGGTCGAGAAGTCTGACGATGCCGCGAGAACGACGCTAGGAGCTTCGTTTATTTAACAAAGATAAAATCGATGCTCGGAATGGTTCGCGGGGGCTCGATTGGACATTCCCGATATTACTGCCCCCAATTCGTCTCCGATTTCAACGCTTTGTTAAATAAACAATCCTCCTAGCGTCGTTCTTGCGGCATCGTCAGACTTCTCGACCCAATCTGACCGGAAGTAGGATAAAATCGGAGACAAGTTCGGGGCAGTAATATCGAGAATGTCCGATCGAGGCCCCGGGAACCATTCCGAGCACCGATTTTATCTTTGTTAAATAAACAAACCTCCTAGCGTCGTTCTCGCGGCATCGTCAGACTTCTCGACCCAATCTGACCGAAAGTAGGATAAAATCGGAGACGAATTCGGGGCAGTAATGTCGGGAATTTCCGATCAAGGCTCCGAGAACCGGTCCGAGCACCGATTTTATCTTTGTTAAAGAAACAAAGCTCCTAGCGTCGTTCTCGCGGCATCGTCAGACTTTTCGACCCAATCTGACCGGAAGTAGGACAAAATCGAAGACGAATTCGGGGCAGTAATATCGGGAATATCCGATCAAGCCCCCGGGAACCATTCCGAGCATCGATTTTATCTTTGTTAAATAAACAAAGCTCCTTCCGTCGTTCTCGCGGCATCGTCAGACTTCCTTATCCATTCTGACCGGAAGTAAGATAAAATCGGAGACGAATTGGCGGCAGTAATATCGGGAATGTCCAATCGAGCCCCCGGGACCCATTTCCAGCACCGATTTTATCTTTGTTAAATAAACAAAGCTCCTTGCGTCGTTCTCGCGGCATCGTCAGACTTCTCGACCCAATCTGACCGGAAGTAGGATAAAATCGGAGACTAATTCGGGGCAGTCATTTCGGGAATGTCCGATCGAGGCTCCGAAAACCATTCCGAGCACCGATTTTATCTTTGTTAAATAAACAAAGCTCCTACCGTCGTTCTCGCGGCATCGTCCGACTTCTCGACTCAATCTGACCGGAAATAAGATAAAATCGGAGACGGATTCGGGGCAGTACTATCAGGAATTTCCGATTGAGGCTCTAAGAAACGTTGCGACTACCGATTTTATCTTTGTTAAATAAATAATGCTCCTTCCCTCACTGTCGCAGAATCATCAGACTTCTCGAACAAATCTGACCGGAAATAAGATAAAATCGGAGACGGATTCGGGCCAGTAGTGTCAGGAATGTCCGATCGGTGCTCCGAGATCCGTTGCGAGCACTGATTCTATCTTTGTTAAATAAATCCTGCTCCTTCCGTCGTTGTCGCAGCATCGTCAGATTTTTCGACTTAATCTGACCCATTGCGGAGCAAATGCTAACCCGCGATTCGCAAACCTGGGTCGTTTTCATCCCGCCCAAGATCATTTTCTTCACTTAATATTTATTTAAATAAAAATCGAACCTAAGGAACCAAACAACCTTATTATTCCTGTAGAAGCACGGTCTAAAGATCGACCATGATTTTTTTCAGATTTTTTCCACTGACAATTGTTGGTTTGGCAGTGCAACAACGAAAACGACCCAGTTTCACGGGATTAATGTGCCTGAAATACGTTTATGGATTGAGGTTTAAGATAATCGATTGAAGTTGATCTATAGATTGCGAACTTTATCGGAAATAATGTCAATTTCGAAAATGTTTGCGGATTTCATGGTCCGCAAACAATATTCCTCATCATTTGCGATTCGCTAATAACTTTCGCAATAAATAATTCTATCAATACATTCTAAAGTAATTTCGCGTAAAATTATTATTTTTTGCCAAATTATACGAGCATTTTTATTTTTGACTTTTTCATAAAATATTCAAAAATTCTCTAACTACAACATGTGAAGATAATTTATGTACCATTAAAAACAACAATCTCGTAATATTTGGTAAAAATTAATAATGCCACGTCAAATTACTTAAAAATGTATTGCTAGAATCATTTATTCCAAAAGTTGTTAGCGAATCGCAAATGATTGAAAATCGTATTTTCAGTGCATGGAGTCCTCGAACATTTTATAAATTGACATTATTTTGAATCAAGTCCTCAGATAGGGACACATTCAGGTCCCTCGGCTCGACCGCGTATCATCGGACTCTGAACCAACTTCCGGTGACAGTCGACCATTCGGAAGTTGCAGCTGTGACGTCGGCAGACTAGCACTTCCTATAGCACTGTCGTGCCTGACTTAGCTCGTTTGTTCCACTGATTAAATTCCGATTTATACACTTTTATCGTATGTTTGATAATTTTTTTCTCCATGACGGGGAGCACAAATAAAGTTTTTCGGGAGTGTCCCGTTTTCGGAATTTTATAAACTTCATTCTCCTGCACGCAAAATGGATTTTTTATTCTTTTCCAGAATACGGTATTTTCTCTGGCAAATGCTATTCATGACAAAAATACGATATATTTTTTTTCAAAGAAAGCGTGAAAAACCATTAAAAATCATATTTTTTTCAGTCGCAAAATCACCGCGCAAGACCCTCTAAAAACACCTGTCCACCTTATAAAAGTCACCCTGTATAGGCTGAATAGGATTTTTTTGAAATTTTCACTTTTGACGGAATTGCGACCGTTTTAATTTAACATTTGTTTTTCGTTTGCAATTTCCGACAATTTTGGATTGCATACACATTGCATAAAAAGCAATGGTTCAATCAAATGAAAAACCCCTACCCGGCAACCGAGAAAAACTATCGAAGAATATTGTATCCAAATTTGGACAAAATCGGACAAGCTGTTTTCGAGATACATCTGGCACCAACTTTAAAAACTATGTTTCCAGTTAGTCGCGTTTGAATCGCTTCCAGTCAACGAATTTATTTTAAAAAATTCCTAAACATACCTCAATGTACATATTTCCCAATAAAAAAACCCAGATCCATTAGAAACATTAGTTTTTGAGATAAAAATTCTCGAAGTTCACCGGTTTTTCTTGCCGTTTACTCAGGTACCTCCCCTTAAGGAAAAAAGGTTTTCAGCAGGGCCTAATTATTTTTTCAACATTTCGAGAATGCAGACTGAAATAAACATAGGTATGTTTTCTTGGATGCATCCGATCCAACTTTCTTCGCCTGTGTTATCGAAACAGCAAGACTCATATTAACGTCAGCTGCGCGAATCTGTCCAAGCTTGAGAATCTGACAGGCATTATTTATTTTCGACACGCGATTATTTTTCGAAATCCCGATTGTCGGTTCCATTTTCGTACGCACAGGCGTATGTGGCGGGCATACGAGTCCTGTATCTAAAATTTCGCTGGATGATAGTGGATTACGGATACGAGACTATATATCGAACCTATGGAGAAATTGGACAGGCGTTGAAAGAAAATCGTCACCCGCATTAACGATCTTTAATTGGAGCAATTTTTTCAGCTTGGCTTTTTTTTATCGAATTTCACGAGTGGTTAAACGAAAGAGAATTGTTTATTGCTTCGTATCCAATCAAATGTATTCGGCCATTTACCAACGACAGTGAGCGCACTGGCCAATACGTGGATCCGTCAATGCTATCGAATCGTACGATATATTAATTTGAACTTTTTCTTTAAGACAGCCCCGTAACAAGGAACAGGAAGCCCAGTTGCTCGAGTGGATCGCGAATGTTCTCGGTGAAAAATTGCCGCCCGGTAATTACGAGGACATTCTCAAGGACGGTGTGGTTCTTTGCCAGATGATAAACAAACTTGCTCCAGGATCCATCAAGAAGATCCAGACGAAGGGTACCAACTTCCAGCTGATGGAAAATGTGCAGACGTATGGTGTATACGGAATGCATATCAACCTGCGCAGTTTTAGCTTTTTTTTATATATGAAAGAATGAAGGTTAGGATAAAGAACAAAATAAGAATTTTATATTTTATGAAATTTATTATTTATTCGGATTATTTTATTAATAATAATAATCGAGTTTTATTTGCACAACTTGTTTTACAAGTTTTTTTACAAAAGGGATTATTTCATTATTTATTACAAATAATATGATAGAGAATCAAATAAGCTTTGTGTTATTAGGTTGGCAAGAATGTCTTTGCGTTTTATCACCAAAAATAAAATTAAAAAAGCAGTCTTTAAACTAACGATTAATTTTATTCTATGTATCCACCGATAAAATAAAAATAATTATTTTATTTTTGGTGATAAAACGGAAAAACTTTCTTGCCAACCTATATTTTAATCTCTATATATTTAATCTAATATTTTTATCTCATAATGTTTTCTTTTTCTGATTGTTATATAGTAGTCTTGTTTTATCCCTTGTATACCTTTTTTAAGGGTGTTTATATGAATGCTTTTTATTATCAATCAGATCGAGTTTTATTTGCACAACTTTTAACCGTTTTTTTAACATAACAATGACCTTTCGCTTACATACTATTGGACTTATTTACTACGCCACGGATTATTGCACTTCGTACGATCTGACCTTTCTCTGTTTTTTTTTCATTTATTCCTCCATTCCATCTCTTTCTCCTCCCTCTTCCTCCTTGTTTATCTTTCTGCAGACTTCCTTTATTTCCCTAAAATACTGACATATCCCTTTTTGTATTACGCCGCCCAGAATGCATTTTATTATATTATTTATAATAAATATCCCTTCTAATTTACATCAATTATTTTACATGGGTTTTCTTGTATTTATCCTAGTTGCTAGTTTCTTAAATTGTCTGATGTGATCGCATAGTTCCTTTGCCGGTTGCATTTTCAGTTGTGCTTTTATTTTCCGGTCAATTTATAACCCCCTGCTAGTTTCCAATCATTGCTCCAGTTTATGTACTATTTCTTGGTTTAGTTTTCCCTTAACTTTTTACATATTCTTTTTTTCGCGTCTTTTCTGACATTACCACATCTTATCCTCGCCCACGTTTCTTTTAATTCTCCGCTAATCATCTCGTCCTCCCAATATTTTTCCACGTGTATACCTGTTTTCCTATGTTTATATCCCTTGCAGTATATTGACCCATCGATTTTGCTCCAATCGTTTTGAGTTTCTTGTTTAATAGCTCTTTCTTTTTTTTCTTTCCAGCTCCCGTACATTTCCATTCCATAGGGCTTGTCAAATTGCCCTCTTCCCTATGCTTTCCATTACTTCTTTTTTATTTTTTCCATTTTTATGGGTCACCACTAATAATTGCTTTTAATTCGTTCCGTAGGCATTTTTTTGGCCCCCATCTTTATGATTTCGAGTAGGTACCTTGCCATTTTCCATACTTCAACTTCCATTGCCCTTATTATTATATATGTATTATATATATTCTTACCACTTATTTTTGTACTGTCAATAATATGATAAATAATCAAATATGTTGAAAAAAAAATGATCTGCAAAAAATGTTTTCTTTTTTTCTAGGAGTTATATAATCAAATTGAGCGGGGTAAATGTTTTTTTTTCCACAGTATATACATATACGTATGTATGTGTAGCCCAAACATCACTCACAGAGATCTTTTCAAATAACTCCTAGAAAAAGAGAACATTTTTTGCAGATTATTTTATTCGTTAGCGTATTCCACACGAAATACTGCACGTTGATATTAATTTAAATAAAGTATATTAATGGAAATTCGTCAAGAGCAGACAGGAAAAAGCGACGTGTGCAAATACTTTCGTCACCCGCTTTTTTGGATATTTATATTTGTGGAGACGTTAACTGTCAAAAAAAGTACATTAAAAAGATCGAATGATCTCCGAAATGCTACAGGAATATTCCTCGAATTTGCAGATTCCAAGCGGCGATCAAGAATTACGGAGTGCCACAGGAGGACATTTTCCAAACGGCGGATCTCTTTGAGAGGCGCAATATTCCTCAGGTTACTCTGTGCCTGTACGCCCTTGACAGAATCGTGAGTATTTCTTTTTTTCATTGCAACGTTTTTCCGAAAAAAAAAAAATAATAATAATACGCAGTTTGTCAATTCTATAAACATAAAAAAAACCCTTGTCGGTGTCACGTTGATTTTATTAAAGTGCAAAAGTGACCGTTCTATCTCATGTACCGTCGATGATAGTGTTTTTCGAAATTACAACGTTTTCCATACCATTTTTTCCGGTTTTTAGCTTTTTTAGAAATTACAGCGTTTCTCAGACCATTTAAAAAATTTTTTTTTCGAAATTACAGCGTTTTTAGACCTTTTTTTGTATTTTTTCTAAATTACAGCGTTTTTCGGACCATTTTTTGTAGCTTTTAGCTTTTTTGGAAATTACCGCGTTTTTCAGACGCCTTTTTTTTTTTCTCATTTTACTCATTATACGCTCATTTTACTGTCGCAATATCATTTTTCGTTGCAGACGCAAAAACATCCCGAGTACAATGGACCGACACTGGGACCCGAAATGGCAGACAAGAACGAGAGAACGTTCACGGAGGATCAGCTGAGAGCGAGCGAGGGTCAACTCAATCTGCAAATGGGCTACAACAAGGGCGCCAGTCAATCCGGACACGGTGGCTTTGGAAACACAAGACACATGAACATAAACATACATATATTTATACATTTGTATATGCTTATGTACATATGAATGCTACACATGTATATACGTCGGAAAAGAAACCCTCAATATTCGTTCGATAATTCAAAAATTTATTTATTTACCATATTTTACGCTTCCTACAAAACCAACAAATGTACTGAAAAGAACAACACGCACACACACATAATTTTTTTTTAAGTTCGCCAGGGAAGAATCGAACTTGATTATTGTCAACTTGCGAGAATAAAAAAATTCCTATACTTTTATGTGTTCTTGAGTCTCTTAGCGGAGAATTCCTTCCCGAAAAATTGCAAGATCAATAAAATAAATTTTAAAAAATCAATGTACCGTTACTGCGAAGATCACACAGGAGAGACGTCATCCCGAAAAAATGTATGCACAATGAGGGAAACGTAATTTTTGTTATATTGATTGCGGTCGGTAAATATGGTGGAAAAAACAACCAATTTGAAAAATGTGAACCTCGCTGTGGCTGTAATACCGATAATGTACGGAGGACCATCTAAAATGTGAGAAAAGTGCAGAGGCCAGTGGAGGCTTGCTATATAAATGGTCATTGAGGAGTTCATGATCGATGGTTACCAATTGATCTCAGATAATGGTTACCAATTATCTCAGTTTTATGCACTATTTTATTGGAATGCAGGGAGGGCAATTTCGAATGTTTTAAGGTAATAAAATCTGCTTTGATGTTTTTTACTTTATCAAACATTTTTTGGGTGCGATCCTGATGATGAGCTGAGCTGTCACTTTTGATGAGGCTTGATAATCATTTGAATATATGGCATTTTTTTTATAATACTTTTGATATATTGCATGTTTTCCGATAATTTCGATATACAGTAGAACCTCGATTATCCGAATCAATTGGGACCGAGAGTAGTTCGGATAATCAAAAGTACGGATATTCGAAACGTGGGTTTTTTGGGACGAGATCATAAACAACACCTTTTCACATAAAACCAGTACATACATATATATAAAATTCGACATACATATTAACGTTGAAATGTATATATATATATATATATATATGTGTGTGTGTGTGTGTGTGTGTGTGTGTGTGTGTGTGTGTGTGTGTGTGTTTTAAGCACCTGAAAAAAATCGAATGCCTTTTTTATATTTATTTTTATAAAATCGTCCATTTTTAATTGACGAACGGCTGTAACGCGTTTTTGAGCGGCTAAGTCTCGCAGCCGTTTGAGAAGAAGTTGCGTTGGGTTGCTCCTTGTTGCTCATGGCGGTGGCAGCGAGCAACAATGTATCTTTCGCGCCAACGTTCGGATAATTGAGCGTTCGGATAAACTAAGTCATCGTTCGGATAATTGAGGGTTCGGATGATCGAGGTTCAGATAATCGAGGTTCTACTGTATTGCATATTTTCGATGATACTTTCGATTTTTTGCATTTTATTTGCGAATACTGTTAATATATTACATTTTTTGATAACACTTTTGATTTATTGCATTTATTTATAATACTTTTGATATGTTGCATTTTTTGCTAATACTTGTGTTGTATTGCATCGAAGGTCGTCGATTGGCAGGCGGTTGCATTAGAACCGGCTGTTCGGCTGTATTCCGAACACCTCTTAAGAGGATTCACATAAGAGCCCTTTCCTGCACACCAGTCTTGTTTGTATCAAACTTAGATCTCTAATTTCTCGAAGTGCCCAATATAGTTGGCTCTTTTGATGTCCGCATTTTCAGACGCACTTCGATTTTCTGGTCGATAAGACCCTTTGTGTTTACCAAAGGGTATGTTCCAGTTTTTCAATCCCTGCTTACGTTTGCCTTCAATTCCGCACGCTCGTGGATACGCCTTGAACATTCTTTATTTTTCTTCATATTTTACATTTGGTGTCTGCGAACCTTTTTTCGACACTACCACATTTTATCCCGCCCACACATTCCATATATCGCCCCCGCCCCCCGAGGAGCGAGACTCCCTCGATCGCCATAGCTAGAAAATTCGATTCCTGGAGATACCTGCCGAAGATAAATCCTGGCAACGAGAAAAAAATGCTAAACGTATTTTTTTTGCAATAAATATAAAATTTACCACTCTTTCGCAGAGTGAGACCCGGTCAATCTCGTTCGCTCGCGAATTTGGTCGGCCGCAGACAACCTGCCGAAGATAAGCCATGGCAGAGAAAGAAAGGGCGACCGCAATTGTTTATACAAAGAGCATTGTAACATTTTTGAAGGTTCCAAGGATTTTTTTAAAGTGCTTCCAACAAAACGTTTCTTTCGAAAATTTTACACCGGTGATCTTTAAACAATTCACGACAGTAAAATTTTACCGCTCTCCTGTAGAGCGAGACTCCTCCGATCGTCATTGCTAGAAAATTCGATCCTTGGAAAATCCTGTCGAAGATAAATTCCGGCAGAGAAAAAAAATACTAAACGTGTTTTTTTGCAATAATGATAAAATTTTACTACTCTTTCGCAGAGTGAGACTCGGTCGATCTCGTTCGCTCGCGAATTTGGTCGGCCGCAGGCAACATGCCGAAGATAAGCCATGGCAGAAAAAAAAATACCGAACGCAATTGTTTAAACAAAGAGCATTGTAAAATTTTACAACTCTTTTGTAGAGTGAGTCTCTAGCGATCTCGGTCGTGACTCGAGATTTTGGCAGAGATCGAATTCGGCGACGATTAGCGACATCGAGATGCCAACAAGTCCTCGAGCTTATATGTTTAAATGAATTAAAAAAGCATGGGAAAATGCCGGTACCCTTCCACAAGACGAGTCTTGGTGGTGCCGTCGTCGAAAAAAAAAGATTTGATGGCATTTGCATATACAATGTAGAATGCAACAAAGTTTCACGCTTTCCTGCCGAGCGAGCGCAAGCTTCCAATACAAGCGTACCATGGTCGCTATGCATAGTTGTGTGTGTTGTGTGATACACACATAGATGTAAGGTGTTGCGTACGACCGAACGGCGTGAGAGAATGTATTCGTTCTTTTTGCACGCGGCCGGCGTAGCAAACACATACCCACACACGCGCGCGCGTGCTCGCTCAGCGATCGCAGTCTTTTCGGCTTCGACTCTTCGTCCCAGTCCGAAGCATCGAGACCGAATTCGCGAGTGCTTCGCTGTCCGTCGGTAGCGACTCGTAGCTAAAAACTGCGAGATCTGCGCTACCGACGTAACAAGAGGCCGCGTCGAGATTTTCTAGCGTGTGGCACATCGCCTTAAAAAGGGTATCAAACCTATTGCATTTTTAGCTAAATAAGACATGTTTTTGAAAAATAGGCGTAGTCCAATAACTATGGGGTTCGCGAGGTCAAGAGGGTAAATAGTTGCATAGGTTCACACTGGAGTAACCAGAATTATTTCAGATTTTCTGTTGAATTTTTTTTTTACGATTTTTAGTCGAGACTCTGATGAGTGGAAGGGCTTTATTAGGTAATTATGGGGTCTAGGACAATCTATCAAGAAAGAAAATTTGTTCACTTTTCCATGTTTAATTAACTACCATTTTTTCAGATTTTTTTAAAAAACATTTATAACCATTTTTTCAGAATTGAAAAAAAAATCGAAAAAAAAAATATTTTAACAATTAAAAAAAATATATTTTAACAGTTTTTTCAGAATTTTTAAATATATTATTTGAACATTTTTTTCGACTAGAACTCGGAGAATCATCCTCGGTTGAGTTTGTTGTGTCTCAAGACCTATCGGATTTAAGGCCGAATATTAAAAAGAAAAAACTTTGAACTTTTGAAAAGGAAGAAGATATGTAGTCGCCAAGTATCCGTAGGACACCTCAATAAATGATATCGATGAAATCAATCCTGTCGTTGTATCCTTGTGATAAGAAAGCGGCGAACTGGTAGAAACAAAAATGTTAAAATGTAAATGTAAAAAAGAAATCTGACCAACTTGTGTGACAACCGGGGAATCCGGGGTGTCCGATATAAACACGATTGATCCGATTGTCGGTCCAGTATAGTCCAAGATAGATATCGACAATCGACCAAGATAGATGTGATTCAACACCGACTAGCACGAGAGATTCAATTGTAAATTTGCAATGTCTCTGAATTGTATTTACTTTAAGAGAAAAGAAAAACGAAAGTTGCCCTTATTTGATTTGATAAAGGTGGCAATTCGTTTTCTTCTCTTTTTTTCTAATTCTAAATACTTTCTCGTGATATATTTCCTGTAATCGATGTATTTCTTCTTTTTTGATACAAACACTTTGGACATGAAATAAAGATAAATATACTTCAGTTTTCTGAATCAACGAAGAGACTTGTCGGTATTTCGTATTTCTTGTTTGGCGATTTTCCTCTGTCCGAAGAACAGACTGTGCAAAAAATCAACGCTGTCGCCGGACATGACCGGTTCTTAAAAAAGTCGAAATATTGGTACAATTGCGTGATTCCATGCAAAAGTTGAAAGCGAGAAGGTCGGGTAACATGGGTCCTGTTTTTGTTTGCTGTACCTTTGTTTCATACTTCTCGATCACGACCACCGGGGCTTGCTTCTCCGAGAGGGTTCTCAGTATGTCTTGTACCGGTAGATCCGCTTCCATTTTCGGTGTTCCCAGCCAACTCTGCAAAAGTCGAAAACATTTCGCTTCAATTTCTATGATTGTTCATTATACTTCATTATTTTTCAAAAACACCGATTCTTTTTGCTATTTGTTTAATCGAAAAGAAAGGATGGTACCTTTGATAACAAAATGTTGTCAATGTCGCTCCACTGCTGCATCGAACGTCTTATCTTTAACGCCACTCGCTGATACTGTCGGGACGAGTCCACACGCGTAACGAAGCCAGTCCGGCCAATTGATTTGGAAAACTTCGTCCACCTGATTGCTCGCGGGGGCTATTTGCCAGTCTGTGAGAGAAAAACCACGAGGAAAAAGAAACTCTGCTAACCCATTTCGAGGTTTTCTCAACGTACCTAAAAGTTTCGTGTAATTATTGACGAAGCGTCTTTGCGGTCAGGCATTGCCGCGAACTATGTCTTGTAACATTTTTCAGATTTAAATACTACATTTTTGGTTATCTCTCAGCGCCACGTTTATTAACTTTATCAACAACGGCATGTGTAATAGATTTGAGAAAAGGATGACTAGATAATCGTTGAACCAAAAGGCTGGTAGTTAAAAAAAGTAAATCTCGTAGAATTACTCTACTCGATTTTTTTTCGCTATAAAGTTGATAAAATCCTTTCCTCGTTAACAGGCTGTAACTCGGAAGAAAATGGTCGCACAGCGAAAAAAAGAAATTGTAGCTCCAAGTCTCTAGTTTTCGGATCTGGCCATAACATTTTTTTATCATGGACGTTTTCGGAGTAATCCTAAGACAAAAAACGAAAAAAAAAATTTCAAAATTTTTGCTTCTCTTCAAAAAGGTCTAGGGGCTTCAAAATTTTTGTTTGAAATTCCACCGCAAAGCTCTTCTAGGAAATTTAATGCCCTTTAATTTGACGTCCTCAAAAAGTGTGTATGATGATTCGCTGCGAAGATATCGTCGATCAAAGCAAAAAAGTCTTTTTTAACTTTGACAATCAATAACTCGGGAAATGATGAATCTACAGGGAATCAAAGTAGGGTTTTGAAAGATGCAAAACATTCCCTATTAACAGTGGCTTTTGATGATTTTTTTTTTTTTCGAAGCGATACTTTTGATTGAAAAAACGATCAAAATTCGCCTATTGAAGGATATTTGAATAACTTGGTATAACTTTGGATATAACGGATGAACGAAGGGTATCGTCGGTATTTTTTCAACCTTAAAGTGTCCCGGAAAAACCCTGAAAATTTCAAGGCGCTGCGATTGTTTTTTCTTAGTGCCCCGAAGTTTCAAGTTTATCATTTTCGCCAAAATTGGCCATTTTTAGCAATTTTTCGATTCTTATTCATTTTTCCAATGAAACATTTTTTTCGGTGATAATCCTTATTCTTTTGAACAAAAAGATTAATTATTGAAAGAATCTGGATTTTTTTATTTCGAAAAAAAAAATCGATTTTTTTTCTCAGCGTCTTCACAATGCTTCGTTATTATAAAAAAAAATTAACTTGATTTTTTTTTACCACTGTCTTTTACCGCCGGCATTAGCATTACCCAAAGCGTACCACGTGGAGGTTGCGCGGTCGGATTTACGCTTCTTCCACGCGTGTGTGTATGTGGTTCTTTAGGAGGAATGAGACCCGGTGGCTCGTCAGTTCCACCGTAAGACAGCGGTAAAAAAAATCAAGTGATTTTTTTTTTTTTTAATAATGAAGCGTTGTGAAGACGCTGAGAAAAAAAATGTCGCAAACGATTTATCGAAAAAAAATTTAAAAAAAATTCAGATTTTTTCAATAATTAATCTTTTTGTTCGAAAGAATACGGATTATCACAAAAAAATTTTATTGTAAAAATTAATAAAAGTCAAAAAATTGCTCAAAATGCTGATTTTTGGCGAAAATGATCAATTTGAAGCTTCGGGGCACCAAGAAAAAAAAATCGCAGCGCTGTGAAATTTACAGGCTTTTTCCGGGACACTTTAAGGTAGAAAAATTACCGACGATATACTTCGTTCATCGATTATATCCAAAGTTATACCAAGTTATTCGAATATCCTTAAATAGGCGAATTTTGATCGTTTTTTCAGTCGAAAGTATCGCTTCGAAAAAAAAAATCGTCGGAAGCCACTATTAGAGTCTTATAGGGAATGTTTTGCAATTTTCAAAACCCTACTTTGATTCCCTGTACGATAATTATTTCCCGAGTTATTGATTGTCAAAGTTAAAAAGGACTTTTTCGCTTTGATCGACGATATCTCCGCAGCAAATCATCGTACACACTTTTTGAGGACGCCAAATTAAAGGACATTATATTTCCTAAAAGAGCTTTCCAATGGAATTTAAAAAAAATGTTTGAAGCCCGTAGACCTTTTTGAAGAGAAGCAAAAATTTGGAAATTTTTTTTTTCGGTAGTTGTCTTGGGTTTACTCTGAAACCGTCCATGATAAAAAAAATTAATTGCCAGATTCGAAAACTAGACACTTGGAGCTACAATTTGCTTTTTTTTTGCTGTGCGACCATTTTCTTCCGCGTTACAGCCTGTTGAAAATCACCCAAAAATTTGTAATTTTTTCATCCTTTAATTTCTGTGACTAGTGTAATATAATGAATTCGAAACAAAATAATATAATCAATTGATGACGGGTCGGAACTTTATCCAATGAAATACCTTAACAAATTATAACAACCAAACAGAAATGTATGTATAAGATGTTTTGAACATGAAGAAGACGTTGTAGGTGAAGGACAGAAAACGAAAATAAAAATTAAACATAGCTGATATAAATAATAAAAATAAAAATTAAATAAAATGAAAATAAAAATAAAATATAAAAATTAAACATATTAAATGATAGCAATAAACTGTTCCAGTTTATTGCTATCATTTATCCATTTCGATGTTTATATATCTGTACTTTGTCCCTATGCATTGAAAGTTTTATAAAACAAACGAATATTATATAAAAAGAATGCAAGAAACTTTGTCGACGATACATTGTATGGTCTGCTAGGGCAACTCCATCGCCGAGTGTCTTTGTGCTGTGGCAGAGTCACGGCGCGAGCTCAGTCTCGCCTACGGTCTGATAGTGTGAACGTAACGACGTCTTGGACTTTCTTCAATTTTTTGTCCGTTCATTCTAGTAATCTCGTTGCTGTTACGTTTCGTTTTCATTATTGACTGTCTTATTTATATTTATCATTTTTTACTTATTTTTTTAGTATTTATCGTTTCGATGTTTTTTGCGTGTTTCGTCTATATTTAATCGGTGCGGATATGTTTTTAAAACGTATCGTAATTGTTTTTTTTGTCGTCGCGAATTGAACTATTTAATTCAGAATGCCACGGAAGGCGGTTGTAACAGTGGAAGAAGCTGTGCGAAGTTTGAAAAAATTTATGCATTATTTTCGATCCTCGAAACTGCCGAAATATGCTTCCGGCGTTTGGGAAGAAATCAGCAAAGATTTGAATTCAAAGTGGAATGCTCACCACGTATATAATAGTGTGGTCCAAAATCGTCGCGATATCCTCACTCTTGCACGATCAGAAACGGGTGTCATTGTTCCCTTGCCGACAGAACAATCATCTCCGGAGTCCGACGACTCCATGACCAACGGAACGACAACTTCCGAAGGTTCCATCGAGACGGTCCTGGATTACGCGAATAATGAACAATTATTCGAGGTGCAGCTCACAAGTGAAGAATGGAACAAAATTAAACCCAAGTGTACGTTTTCGATACTTTTTATTTCACTTTTGCACGCATTTTCGTAAGAACAATCAGCTTCATATATACAACATTTTTAAAGCATTAAACGGTTATTGAAATACCACCCCCAGAAAAAATCGAAGAAATTTCAAAATATTCCGGAAACATAACAATTATTTTGTCGGACGAAAAAAGTCTGACTTTTTTAATGAAGAATAGTTTTGAAACAGTTTGTTAAGATAATGCCCCCCCCCCCGCTCCGTTCAGAATTGAAACGACATTCAAGATACTCAGGCCGAAATGAATTTTTGGGAAAAATCTTTTTTTCGCAATTTTTCAGTCCGAACGTGACGAGCAGAACAAATTGTTCCACGCTAGGCTTGGCTTATGCAAGAGGAATTTAATAATGATAAGATTGAAATTTTAACTTAATTATTTATGCAAATTATATATTTCTGTCCTGCAATGAAAAGTGTGAAACCATAAGATTACCTTGTTGAAGACTTCTACAGAATGTTAGTACATTTTTTCATGCGCAACAATATGGATTTGTAATTATTTGTATTATTATTGTGGAGGTCCTTCTTTTGAACTTGGTTGCAAATCTCGATAAAAAATCAGTCCTATGAATATTTGTCAGTAGAGTATACGCCTGAAATCCCACTCTGTAATGTATACTGCATATACATGTATGTAAATCGTATATACATCCATAACGTATATACGATGATACAACAAAATTGTTCACTAAAATCCTATGTTTCGATTCCAGGTCCTGCCTCCGAATGCACAAAACCTACACTACGCAAAGGGGTTTGGTCAAATATCGTAGCGACTGCCATCTCCCGCCAGACAAAAAACCCATGTGCGTATGTTTTCAAGCGTGCTAAGGTTTTCGAAGGCTCAACTAGCAAGTTTGTCATGATCTACGGTCAATGTAAGGCGAAAAATTGTGATAACAAACTGAGCGCATGCATTGAAGAAGAGCCAACGGGAAACAAAGACGTTTTACTGAAAGTGTTTACGAGAGACACTCGGAATGATACTCACGAGGTGGTTAAGCGTCCGTTGAATGGGGTCTACCGAAAAGATGTTCAGAAAGATTTGGTCCAAGAAGGGGCATCCAATTTTAGAAAGCGCATGGCTCGAGAAAACATGAGCCTTGGAGATCCAGAGCCGCCATATCTCCCGAATGCTTTAGTCCTCCAGCCTACCATAAAATATGGTAAATAAATAAATTTTTGAATTATCGAACGAAAATTGAGGGTTTCTTTTCCGACGTATATACATGTGTAGCATTCATATGTACATAAGCATATACAAATGTATAAATATATGTATGTTTATGTTCATGTGTCGTGTGTTTCCAAAGCCACCGTGTCCGGATTGACTGGCGCCCTTGTTGTAGCCCATTTGCAGATTGAGTTGACCCTCGCTCGCTCTCAGCTGATCCTCCGTGAACGTTCTCTCGTTCTTGTCTGCCATTTCGGGTCCATTGTACTCGGGATGTTTTTGCGTCTGCAACGAAAAATGATATTGCGATAGTAAAATGAGCGACTAGCCCTCAGCTGCGAACACGAAAAAGAAAAAAAGGCGTCTGAAAAACGCGGTAATTTCCAAAAAAGCTAAAAGTTACAAAAAATGATCCGAAAAACGCTGTAATTTAGAAAAAATACAAAAAATGGTCTAAAAACGCTGTAATTTCGAAAAAAAAATTTTTTAAATGGTCTGAGAAACGCTGTAATTTCTAAAAAAGCTAAAAACCGGAAAAAATGGTATGGAAAACGTTGTAATTTCGAAAAACACTGTTATCGACGATACATGAGATAGAACGGTCACTTTTGCACTTTAATAAAATCAACGTGACACCGACAAGGGTTTTTTATGTTTATAGAATTGACAAACTGCGTATTATTATAATTATGTTTTTTTCGGAAAAACGTTGCAATGAAAAAGAGAAATACTCACGATTCTTCCGAGGGCGTACAGGCAAAGAGTAACCTGAGGAATATTGCGCCTCTCAAAGAGATCCGCCGTTTGGAAAATGTCCTCCTGTGGCACTCCGTAATTCTTGATCGCCGCTTGGAATCTGCAAATTCGAGGAATATTCCTGTAGCATTTCGGAGATCATTCGATCTTTTTAATGTACTTTTTTTGACAGTTAACGTCTCCCCAAATATAAATATCCAAAAAAGCGGGTGACGAAAGTATTTGCACACGTCGCTTTTTCCTGTCTGCTCTTGACGAATTTCCATTAATATACTTTAATTAAATTAACATCAACGTGCAGTATTTCGTGTGGAATACGCTAACGGATAAAATATTCTGCAAAAAATGTTCTCTTTTTCTAGGAGTTATTTGAAAAGATCTCTGTGAGTGATGTTTGGGCTACACATACATACGTATATGTATATACTGTGGAAAAAAAAACATTTACCCCGCTCAATTTGATTATATAACTCCTAGAAAAAAAGAAAACATTTTTTGCAGATAATTCTTTTTTCAACGTATTTGATTATTTATCATATTATTGACAGTACAAAAATAAGTGGTAAGAATATATATAATACATATATAATAATAAGGGCAATGGAAGTTGAAGTATGGAAAATGGCAAGGTACCTACTCGAAATCATAAAGATGGGGGTCAAAAAAATGCCTACGGAACGAATTAAAAGCAATTATTAGTGGTGACCCATAAAAATGGAAAAAATAAAAAAGAAGTAATGGAAAGCATAGGGAAGAGGGCAATTTGACAAGCCCTATGGAATGGAAATGTACGGGAGCTGGAAAGAAAAAAAAGAAAGAGCTATAAACATTAAAATTAAACAAGAAACTCAAAACGATTGGAGCAAAATCGATGGGTCAATATACTGCAAGGGATATAAACATAGGAAAACAGGTATACACGTGGAAAAATATTGGGAGGACGAGATGATTAGCGGAGAATTAAAAGAAACGTGGGCGAGGATAAGATGTGGTAATGTCAGGAAAGACGCGAAAAAAAGAATATGTAAAAAGTTAAGGGAAAACTAAACCAAGAAATAGTACATAAACTGGAGCAATGATTGGAAACTAGCAGGCGGTTATAAATTGACCGGAAAATACCAGCACAACTGAAAATGCAACCGGCAAAGGAACTATGCGATCACATCAGACAATTTAAGAAACTAGCAACTAGGATAAATACAAGAAAACCCATGTAAAATAATTGATGTAAATTAGAAGGGATATTTATTATAAATAATATAATAAAATGCATTCTGGGCGGCGAAATACAAAAAGGGATATGTCAGTATTTTAGGGAAATAAAGGAAGTCTGCAGAAAGATAAACAAGGAGGAAGAGGGAGGAGAAAGAGATGAATGGAGGAATAAATGAAAAAAAAACAGAGAAAGGTCAGATCGTACGAAGTGCAATAATCCGTGGCGTAGTAAATAAGTCCAATAGTATGTAAGCGAAAGGTCATTGTTATGTTTAAAAAAACGGTTAAAAGTTGTGCAAATAAAACTCGATCTGATTGATAATAAAAAGCATTCATATAAACACCCTTAAAAAAGGTATACAAGGAATAAAACAAGACTACTATATAACAATCAGAAAAAGAAAACATTATGAGATAAAAATATTAGATTAAATATATAGAGATTAAAATATAGGTTGGCAAGAAAGTTTTTGCGTTTTATCACCAAAAATAAAATAATTATTTTTATTTTATCGGTGGATACATAGAATAAAATTAATCGTTAGTTTAAAGACTGCTTTTTTAATTTTATTTTTGGTGATAAAACGCAAAGACATTCTTGCCAGCCTAATAATACAAAGCTTATTTGATTCTCTATCATATTATTTGTAATAAATAATGAAATAATCCCTTTTGTAAAAAAACTTGTAAAACAAGTTGTGCAAATAAAACTCGATTATTATTATTAATAAAATAATCCGAATAAATAATAAATTTCATAAAATATAAAATTCTTATTTTGTTCTTTATCCTAACCTTCATTCTTTCATATATAAAAAAAGCTAAAACTGCGCAGGTTGATATGCATTCCGTATACACCATACGTCTGCACATTTTCCATCAGCTGGAAGTTGGTACCCTTCGTCTGGATCTTCTTGATGGATCCTGGAGCAAGTTTGTTATAATTACCGGGCGGCAATTTTTCACCGAGAACATTCGCGATCCACTCGAGCAACTGGGCTTCCTGTTCCTTGTTACGGGGCTGTCTTAAAGAAAAAGTTCAAATTAATATATCGTACGATTCGATAGCATTGACGGATCCAAGTATTGGCCAGTGCGCTCACTGTCGTTGGTAAATGGCCGAATACATTTGATTGGATACGAAGCAATAAAAATTCTCTTTCGTTTAACCACTCGTGAAATTCGATAAAAAAAAGCCAAGCTGAAAAAATTGCTCTAAATAAAGATCGTTAATGGGGGTGACGATTTTCTTTCAACGCCTGTCCAATTTCTCCATAGGTTCGATATATAGTCTCGTATCCGTAATCCACTATCATCCAGCGAAATTTTAGATACAGGACTCGTATGCCCGCCACATACGCCTGTGCGTACGAAAATGGAACCGACAATCGGGATTTCGAAAAATAATCGCGTGTCGAAAATAAATAATGCCTGTCAGATTCTCAAGCTTGGACAAATTCGCGCAGCTGACGTTAATATGAATCTTGCTGTTTCGATAACACAGGCGAAGAAAGTTGGATCGGATGCATCCAAGAAAACATACCTATGTTTATTTCAGTCTGCATTCTCGAAATGTTGAAAAAATAATTAGGCCCTGCTGAAAACCTTTTTTCCTTAAGGGGAGGTACCTGAGTAAACGGCAAGAAAAACCGGTGAACTTCGAGAATTTTTATCTCAAAAACTAATGTTTCTAATGGATCTGGGTTTTTTTATTGGAAAATATGTACATTGAGGTATGTTTAGGAATTTTTTAAAATAAATTCGTTGACTGGAAGCGATTCAAACGCGACTAACTGGAAACATAGTTTTTAAAGTTGGTGCCAGATGTATCTCGAAAACAGCTTGTCCGATTTTGTCCAAATTTGGATACAATATTCTTCGATAGTTTTTCTCGGTTGCCGGGTAGGGGTTTTTCATTTGATTGAACCATTGCTTTTTATGCAATGTGTATGCAATCCAAAATTGTCGGAAATTGCAAACGAAAAACAAATGTTAAATTAAAACGGTCGCAATTCCCTCAAAAGTGAAAATTTCAAAAAAAATCCTATTCAGCCTATTTACGTATCACCCCTCATTGTCGAATCTGCCAGTATTTGCCAGATTCTGGCTATCCAGACTTGAGTATCACAAAACTATGTTTTTTATATCGGGACGTAGCAGAAGCTTGAACAATTTTCGTCCAATCGATTTGAAATTTTAACTGAAGCTTCTTAGATTGCTTTAACAGTCAAGGACAAGCGCTTTTTTCGATTAACCGAAAATTGTAAAAATTATATCACCTTTTATACCGTACCCCTAAAAATGAAAGAAACAGAAAATTTCTTCACTTTTAAAAGTGTTTTTTAAAGGCTGTATCAATGTTAAAGTTGTATCAAGATGAAAAAAAAAACAATTTGAAGCTTCAAGTTTGTAGTTTGAGATCTTTTGGCAAAATAAATTTGTGAGCTACGGTTATCGAGCAATCATAAAAACACTTCACCCTCTGCGAGTTGGGCTCAGGTGTTCTCAGTACCTTTACACCCTTGAAATCCCCAAACCCGTTGAGTATGATAGCATGCACGTACCTTGACTTCCGGTGTTTTCTCCTCGCCGTTCTCCTTCGGCTTCTCGCTGTCGCTATTTTCCCTGATCTTCTTCTCCTTGTAATCGGCCGCAACGGTTTTCTCGTCGATTCTTTCTTTGTCGGCCATCGTTGTCGGGATTTTTCGTCGGTGATGTGCCGGCGTCCTGACGCGTCGTCCTCGACCACCGGGCTCGTATTGTTATTCTCAGAAAAAGAAATGCACCAAAACGCAACGAAAAAAAATGCTCCACTCTATCACACACTACTACACATTGCATGTAATTTATTTCGAACGACTGTGCGAGGTTAGAGCGCCTACTTCCGACCTGTCAAAAATCGAATTGTTTTGGAAGGAGGCGAGGCGAGGCGAGGCATTTTAGACACTTTAGGCAAGTTTTCATATTCTCTGCTTGTGAATGATGAGCAGCAGGGTGCGCCCCATGCGTGACACGGCCCTGCGGTTGGTTGCGTTTTTGGAAAAATTCTTATGTTTCATAAAATGTGAACTCTCAAACGATTTTATAGAACTCTCAAACCCTCTCTAACGATTCTCTATTATTTGTGCGACATTTTAGGCACTCTAGGCATGTTTTCATATTCTCTGCGCTTGCGAACGATGAGCAGGGTGCGCCCCATGCGTCACACGGCCCTGCGGTTGGTTGAGTTTTTGGAAAAATTCTTATATTTCGTAAAATATGAACTCTAGAATGATTTTTTCAAACTTTCAAACGATTCTCAAGCGATTTAAAGAAAAATTATTGAGAAAGGTCGTTTTTTACGGAGTTAAAAAAATCTGGGGGCTAACTTCACGCGAAAATTTAAATTGTTTTTTCTTGGACAAACTATTAACTCTCAAACCATTTTTCTTTTCTCTCAAACTCTCTCAAACGATTCTCAAACGATTAACATTAATTAGAATTATTTATGACCATTTAAAAAAATCTGAGGGCTAACTTCACGCGAAAATTTAAATTGGTTTTTTTGGAAAAACTATTAACTCTCAAACGATTTTTCTTTTCTCTCAAACTCTCTCAAACGATTCTCAAACGATTAACATTAATAAGAATTATTTATGATTATATCGGGGGGCCAACTTCACGGAGGTCCAGATCGCGCGCAAAAGTTACCCCCTCTCTAGTCCCTTGCGCGCCCATCACGCAATCATAGTAGCGCGTGTCCGTGAGCGCGCGACGCTCGGTCATCTTCGGAAAGAGCCGAGCGCCGTCGAAGTTTCCCGACCGCGCCTTCGGCAGCTACACCAATGCATGGACGCTGAGCACGTTCATGTGCGGCCAAGCCAAAACGAAGGCTTCGAGGGAAAAAGCCATGGAGCCTAGATACCAGGAGTTTCAGCGAGGCCTTTCAACTCGTCCCCAAAACGAGAACAAGAAATGATGGCGCTGGGGTGCTCCGGCACCTATATGTACGTGGGTCATTTGATAAGTACCTAGCCTACAAATGAAAACACCAAAATTTTGCTAAAAATAAAATTTATTTTTCAATGTAGTCTCTTTTCAGTTGAATACACTTGGCCCAGTGGTGTTCCAATTTTTTTAACCCCGTTGAAAAAAATGTTATCTCTTGGTCTGCAAAATAGGCCTCCGTGGCGGCGATTATTTCGTTATTGGAGTGGAATTTCTTTCCGGCGAGTGAATTTTTTAGATTCGGAAACAAAAAAAAGTCGCACGGAGCCAAATCTGGAGAATACGGTGGATGGGGCAGCAGTTCATAGCGTAATTCGACCAATTTAGCCGTGGCGAGCGCGGAGGTGTGAGGCGGTGCATTATCATGGTGGAAAAGCACTTTCTTTCTCGACAAATGGGGCCGTTTTTCTTTTAACACGGCGTTAAATCGGCTCAATAGTTCGGCGTAGTACTGTCCCGTGACCGTCTTGCCCTTCTCCAGGTAGTCAATAAAAATCACACCTTGAGAATCCCAGAAAACAGTGGCCATCACCTTTCCAGCCGACGGGACCGTCTTCACCTTCTTTGGAGCAGGTTCACCGGGTAAGGTCCACTGTTTTGACTGCTCCTTGGTCTCTGGAGTATACCAGTGAATTCATGTTTCGTCGACGGTCACGTAACGACGCAAAAACTCTTTTGGATTGCGATTAAACAGCTCCAAACACTGCTCTGAAGTGGTCACACGAATGCGCTTGTTGTCCGCAGTCAGCAAACGCGGCACCCACCTTGCCGACAGCTTCCTCATGCCCAAAGTCTCATGTAGGATATGCGACACGCGTTCTTCTGAGATGCCTACTATCACAGCTATCTCGTGCACCTTTAATCGGCGGTCTGACAAAACGATATCGTGTCTTTTTGTCACGTTCTCCTCCGTAGTGGCTGTTTTTGGAGCACCTGGGCGTGGATCATCAAAAACCGACGTACGACCACGTTGAAACTCGTTATACCAAAATTTAACGGTTGCCATCGAAGGAGAAGCATCCCCATACACTGCATCCAAGCGTTCTTTAATTTCACTGCGCGATTTCCCTCCCAAAAACAAGAATCGAATCACCGACCGATATTGTTCTTTCTCCATTCTTTCAAAAATCAACGGACACACTTGCTTTCATACGCTCTCAAAAGAGAACTACAAGTCCGATCCGGCTGAAATTTTGTCAGTAGCCGTCTACAAGACGGTACTACACTATAGTGTATTTCTCTTGCAATAGTGGCACCATCTAGCGGTGAGGCTAGGTACTTGTCAAATGACCCACGTATATAGATATACGCTAAACATGGGTGCGATCTAGGACAGATCACAGATGATGTACCGAACCCTCATTAGTGTTAAGGGATAACACCACTCTAGGATTATGGAAAGCCGTTTTCTTTCCTAAAAATATTTTGGTGTCATAAAAACAATATGCAATTGGTCCTGTAGCAATTTTCTTATTTAAAGGTTCAATTATCGATTTGGCCGCAGTGCCTTGGAACGCGCGCTGAGTTGCTCGTACAACTTTAAACGCGTTTTTCTCGAAACCACTTCTTTCGATCTCGGAATACGGATTACTCGACCACCTTTGCATGCATCGATTTGAAATTTTGATAGCAGCTTCACAATCATATTCTTTATGGGATTACATAGCCGGTTTTTTTTATTAAATGTAAACTTCTTTTTAGAAACAATTTACTACTTTTTTTGGCAAAAAATAGATTTATTTCCTTCAAAGTGCGCTATTTTTGCAAAATTTGAAAGCCAATTTCTAGGTAGTCTCATAGCTAATAATATATAAATTATCATTTTTTTGGTTTTTGTTTCACGTCTTATATTTTACGAGAAAACCGTTCTCCCGTGAAGCTATATGTAAAAAAAACACGTTTTTCTAGATGGGCTGTATCGCCGCCATTTTGAGTTTGAGTTTGAGATCTTTTCTCGCTTTTGCGTTTTTTTTCCGAACCGTCATGAGGAAATTATGAATCGGCGGATATTTCGACGTTTGATGTCACGATCGGTCTGTCGTGAGGTTAGAAACTCATCCGATCAGTTTCACCTCGTTGACCAATATATTACTATATATGTAGGTGCCGCTGCACCCCAGCGCCATCACTTTGGGACATTTTCGGGGACGCTTTTTTCAGCGCCTTTGCATTGCCGCTGAACCTCCTGGTATCTAGGCTCCATGGAAAAAGCAATCTGAGCCCGACTCGCTCATGACGTCACCCGACGGCGCGCGCGAGGCTTTTGGATGATTTCAATGTTTGTTTAGCTCTTGATTCTCTGCGTTATTAATGTATACAAAAAATGTATCGCGCACTCTGATCGCTTATTTTTTTAGTTTATACGTTAATTTAAATATAATAATAGAACTAAATTACAACTTATTTATCTTCTAAAAAATTGTTTAGGTTTTACTCACACCCGTCCTTATGCCAAATAAATTATAATTCATAAAAGTAAGCGGAAATATATTTATATTCGTATTATTATATTAATTCTCATACTTTCATCAAGCGATAAAGCATTATCCCCAAAAACAAGCCAATCATTCATCCGGCCGCGAATCGTCAGTACCAGAAAGTGCACATATTCTACAAGCGATGAGATGGTCCCGTTGGTAGCGTTCCTGGCTTCGGTCCGCAGGGGCGCGGGATCGTTCCCCGCGCTCAGTGCTTTTTTTAATTTTCATTATTATTACTATTAATTCTTATTTGATTGATTATGACAAACAAACCCAAACAAACTAAAAAAATAAGCGATCAGAGTGCGCGATACATTTTTTGTATACATTAATAACGCAGAGAATCAAGAGCTAAATAAGCATTGACATCATCTAAAAGCCTCGCGCGCGCCGTCGGGTGCCGTCACGAGCGAGTCGTGCTCAGATTGCTTTTTCCCTCGAAGCCTTCGTTTTGGCTTGGCCGCACATGAACGTGCTCAGCGTCCATGCCATGGAGGCTAGAGTGGGAGGAGGCCGATCTGTGCGTTTCAAAGTGGCTACGAAAATGTGGTCAGACCGGGATGGCGCCACTATCTCTAAAACCTCGAGCACGAAGCTGAGTATCGATGTCGTGTAAGAGAGATGGAAGAGGATCGAATACGCATCCCAGCAAGCAGTGCGGCGAGATCGCGCGCAAAAGTTACCCCCTCTCTGGTCTCTTACGCGCCCATCACACAATCATAGTAGCGCGTGTCCGTGAGCGAGCGACGCTCGGACATCTTCGGAAAGAGCCGAGCGCGCCGAAGTTTCCCGACCGCTCCTTCGGCAGCTACACCAACACATGGACGCCGAGCTCGTTCATGTGCGAGGCTTTTAGATGATTTCGATGCTTATTTAGCTCTTGATTCTCTGCGTTATCAATGTATACAAAAAAATGTATCGCGCACCCTGATTGCTTACCCGAGTAAAAATGAATATATATAATCATATATAATTGTATATTAATTGATCATATACAATTGTATATGATCAATTAATCATATACAATTAATCATATACATATACAATTAATCAATCAATTAATCATATACATATACAATTGTATACGTTTATATACAAATATATAAAATTCTATCGGGCCAATTTTTGTATACAATTGTATATGATCAATTAATATACAATTATATATGATTATATATATTCATTTTTACTCGGGTATGTATATACCCGAGTAAAAATGAATATATATAATTAAGAATTTACTCGGGTATGTATATACCCGAGTAAAAATGAATATATATAATCATATATAATTGTATATTAATTGATCATATACAATTGTATACGTTTATATACAAATATATAAAATTCTATCGGGCCAATTTTTGTATACAATTGTATATGTTTGTATACAATTGTATACGTTTATATACAAATATATAAAATTCTATCGGGCCAATTTTTGTATACAATTGTATATGATCAATTAATATACAATTATATATGATTATATATATTCATTTTTACTCGGGTATGTATATAACTTTATCAAATCAAATTTGATGGAAGTACATTTATATCGGATTATATATACGAATGTATAGAATCATATACAATTATATATAAACCTATATAAGTATATATGATTGCATATCATTTTTATATAATCGTATCTAAGTATATACAATCCTTTTTACTCGGGTCATATACAGTCATATACAACACTATATTGAATTATATATAACTGTATATAATATTATATCTAATTATATAAACCCTAAATAAGTTTCACGTATATATATAATTATATACAACACTATATTAAATTATATATAACTGTATATGATATTATATCTAATTATATAAACTCCCTATAAAAATAGTATCTCCATATATCATTATATACAGAACTATATGTAATTTTATCAAATCAAATTTGATGGAAGTACATTTATATCGGATTATATATACGAATGTATAGAGTTATATACAATTATATATAAACCTATATATAAATATATATGCTTGTATATCATTTTTATATAATTGTATCTAAGTATATACAATCATTTTTACTCGGGTAACTTTATCAAATCAAATTTGATGGAAGTACATTTATATCGGATTATATATACGAATGTATAGAATCATATACAATTATATATAAACCTATATAAGTATATATGATTGCATATCATTTTTATATAATCGTATCTAAGTATATACAATCCTTTTTACTCGGGTCATATACAGTCATATACAACACTATATTGAATTATATATAACTGTATATAATATTATATCTAATTATATAAACCCTAAATAAGTTTCACGTATATATATAATTATATACAACACTATATTAAATTATATATAACTGTATATGATATTATATCTAATTATATAAACTCCCTATAAAAATAGTATCTCCATATATCATTATATACAGAACTATATATAATTTTATCAAATCAAATTTGATGGAAGTACATTTATATCGGATTATATATACGAATGTATAGAGTTATATACAATTATATATAAACCTATATATAAATATATATGCTTGTATATCATTTTTATATAATTGTATCTAAGTATATACAATCATTTTTACTCGGGTATTTTTTTAGTTTATACGTTAATTTAAATATAATTATGAATCCAAATTACAACTTATTTATCTTCTAAAAAATTGTTGACGCTTTACTCACACCCGTCCTTATGCCAAATAAATTATAACTAATAAAAGTAAGCGGAAATATATTTATATTCGTATTATTATATTAATTCTCATAATTTCATCAAACGATAAAGCATTATCCCCAAAAGCAAGCCAATCAACCATCCGGCCGCGAATCGTCAGTACCAGAAAGTGTATATTCTACAAGCGATGGGATGGTCCCGTTGGTAGCGTTCCTGGCTTCGATCCGCAGAAGCGTAGGATCGTTCCTCGCGCTCAGTGCTTTTTTTTTAAAATTATTATCACTATTAATTCTTGTTTGATTAGTTATTTTTATTAAGTTATCATTATTATTTTTATTAGTTATCTTTTAGTGCCGAAAAATTTATCGCACACTCCGACCGCTTATTTGATTAGTTTGTACGTTAATTTGAATGTAATAATAAATCTACATTACAACTTATGTATCTTTTAAAAAATTGTTTGCGCTTTACTCACACCCGTCTCTATGCCAAATAAATTGTAATTCATCAAAGTAAGCGCCCTGTCATTTTGGTCAACCGGTTGTACAAGACAGTTGAGTCAACGTAAAAGTTCAACGGTTGAATTTGGACAGCTTATCAACTGTTCATCTTTGAAAGTCGACCATCCTGCGTTTTCTGTGGATGGTTGACTCGATGGTTAACTCGGCGGTTGATTGGATGGTTGACTCGACGCAATATATTTAATGATTAATCAAATTATACTGTCTTGATAATTAAATTGATGATTTGCGGAGAATTGAGTCATCAAACACTGGGGGGGGGGGGGGGGGGGATATCCGCAGCAGATTGTGCGACGGAGTGAGACAACCATCCAGCGAAAACAAAATGGCCGCGGTTAAACAACCGTTGAATCAACCATTAGGATTTTTTTTACGGTCGACTTTATAGTTGTAAAGCTGTCCAAATTCAACCGTTGATTATTTCGGTTGACTTTGCAGTTGCCAAAATTGCTAGCGCGGAAATATGTTTATAGTCGTATTATTATATTCATTCTCGTAAGTTACGATTCGCGGCCGGATGGATGTGGCTTGTTTTTGGGGATAATGCTTTATCGCTTGATGATAGTATATGAGAATGAATATAAAAATGCGAATATAAATATATTTTCGCTTAGTTTTTATGAATTACAATTTATTTCGCATAGGGACGAGTGTGAGTAAAGCGCAAACAATTCTTTAGACGATAAATAAGTTGTAATTTAGATTTATTATTAAATTAAAATTAACGTACAAACTAATCAAATAAGCGGTCGGAGTGCGCGATACATTTTTTGACACTAAAAGATAACTAATTAAAATAATAATGATAACTAATAAAAATAACTAATCAAATAAGAATTAATGGTAATCAGAATTTTAAAAAAAGCACTGAGCGCGGGGAGCGATCCCGCGCCCCTGCGGACCGAAGCCAGGAACGCTACCAACGGGACCATCTCATCGCTTGTAGAATATGCACTTTCTGGTACTGACGATTCGCTGCCAGATGAATGATTTGCTTGTTTTTGGGGATAATGTTTTATCGCTTGATGAAAGTATGAGAATTAATATAATAATAAGAATATAAATATATTTCCGCTTACTTTTATGAATTATAATTTATTTGGCATAAGGATGGGTGTGAGTAGAATGTAAACAATTTTTTAGAAGACAAATAAGTTGTAATTTGGATTTATTGTTATATTTAAATTAACGTATAAACTAAAAAAAAGCGATCAGGGTGCCCGATACATTTTTTTGTATACATTGATAACGCAGAGAATCAAGAGCTAAATAAGCATTGAAATCGTCTGAAAGCCTCGCGCGTTCCGTCGAGTGACGTCACGCGCGAGTCGTGCTCAGATTGCTTTTTCCCTCGAAGCCTTCGTTTCGGCTTGGCCGCACGTGAACGAGCTCGGCGTCCATCTGTTGATGTAGCTGCCGAAGGCGCGGTCGGGAAACTTCGGCGCGCTCGGCTCTTTCCGAAGATGTTCGAGCGTCGCTCGCTCACAAACACGCGCTACTATGATTGTGTGATGGGCGCGTAAGAGGCTAGAGAGGGGGTAACTTTTGCGCGCGATCTGGCTATATATCATTTTGCATCTCTCTCGCACGCAGCCTACTTCTCAAGTATCATGCTGCCTTATGCACAGTTCACTTCTCATTATTTACTTGTTCCGTCTCTGTCACACGCAGCTCACTTCTCGACGTCTTAGCAATAGTGGCGCCATCCCGGTATGACCACATTTTTGTAGCCACTTTTTTCAAGTCTCTCCATAAGAGATCGGACTCCTCCCACTCTAGCCTCCCTGGTCCATGCATTGGTGTAGCTGCCGAAGGCGCGGTCGGGAAACTTCGACGGCGCTCGGCTCTTTCCGAAGATGTCCGAGCGTCGCGCGCTCACGGACACGCGCTACTATGATTGTGTGATGGGCGCGCAAGGGACTGAGAGGGGGTAACTTTTGCGCGCGATCTGGCTGCACTGGTCTAAACTCCCTATCCTAGCCTGTATGTACGAAGTTCTTTCCAATCGGTCGCAGAGATGTAGTGCTCAGTTCCGCCGCAGGCGTCGCTAGTGTTCCCCAGAGCCCATTATATATAGTAATACAAAACTGCATAAGGTCCGAGCTCCGCCTCAACGACCAATTACAAAACTGGCGTGATCGTGAGTCTCTCTCGTACTCACTTGAAACAGTGATGGTGCGTTCTCTCTCGCACACCCGAACGATAATACACCCAAGTGGGGATTCCTTCTATTATAATATATAATAATATTGTGTACATATATATAATAAGTAAAATATAAATAATATTAATGAAACAACTCGTGTTGTTTTATTCACATGGGCTTATTATATAATAAGTACATCAGATATAATAACTATATAATAAGTACAATACGTGTTATTTTATTATGGAAACTTATGATTTGCCTGTTATGTTTAAAAATATAGCTAATTATAATGAAAGGCGAATAAAGCGATAAGCCAACCGTATCTCGTAATGTATTTATTATTCGGATGCGCGTTACTCTGTTTTCCTGTACAATAATAATAATAATATTAATAAATAATAATATGTACATGCAAGAAACCGGGCGAATGCGGGAATGTTGGCTCGACATGCTGGGGTTGTCTTTTCAACACGTGCTTATTATATGTATACCCATCGTTATTGGCTAGTTACGTTTAAAAATGAAGCTAAATATGAATTAAATTAAACGATGAACCAACCGAACAAGCCGTCAAGCCTAATTGAACCCCAAGCGCGGCAACCACTTAAATATGAGAAGATTGTATTTATTGGCAAATCGTTGTATGGCGAAGTTGGTAGAACGCTAGATTACTGTATTGAAGGTCCTGAGTTCAAGCCTCGGTAGTTTTAATTTTTTTCTTTTGCATTCGTACAGGTATCTGTTTGTACGAGCGAACTGAAGCAGTTTCAACCAATCAAAGAACTCGTCCAATGCCAAAAGAACTCGAACAAAAATAACATGGAAGAATATATTTTTTAATTTACTGCCATCAATAGTTGAAATTTGTTTTATAATTCCTACCTAGAGTGTTTACTTTTTCCCTTTATTTCATTGACTCGCGAGGGGTCATCTCCATTATTATACACATAGTTCGATAGATGCTGTGCTGATGTACGCGACAGATATATTTGGGTTTGACAGGCGCAAACAGTTTTGCCGCCATAACACGGTCAGTTGCACCTTATGCAGTTTTGTATTACTATATATTATGGGCTCTGGGGAACACTAGCGACGCCTGCGGCGGAACTGAGCACTACATCTCTGCGACCGATTGAAAGAACTGCTTGAGGCAGGAGTGTCGACTCCTTCTCTCTAGTCTCCTTGCGCAGATCAAAGAACAGATATTAGAGGTTTGTTCGCGCTAGCTGCACTCTACACTTGCCAGTGTAAACGGAACTAGGGCAGTATCTAGGGAGTGCAGTTTATTTCCTCGGGGGTAAGCAACTCTAGCGCGAACGCGATAGTGTACAAGAAACATGGCGGCGACCTAGTGGGCCGCACCTTAACCTCAAACAACACATGAGATTACGGAGTCTCATCTAACCGTTAAAGAGATATACCGTGTAAACTCAAGTTTGTTGATCTCGTAAACTGATTACAATGGACGGTGTTATTGAAATTATTAACTTGTACTTGTAATTGCGCTCAAAATGGATGTATTGATACCAGTTTTACATAAAATGGAGTGTTAGTGATACGATTGTAGAAATCCAAAACCTTCACAAATGCACACGTTGTTGTCAGCATCAACGACTAAGCCGCCTTCTGAATCTCGGAACAGCACTGCTGACTTAATTTCTAGCTCCCGTTCCATGTTAGCTTCTGTTTGCATTGATAGTAGATTGGAACGTATTGTGATACTGCGAATTTATAATAAACACTTGACATTATATCTTGTCAATTTTTTTTATCACCTTGATCAATAGAAATTAATAATTATAATACTTTGTTATTTTGAACCTTTATTATTAATTGTTTATCATAACAAATGAGAATTTGTTTGTGATTGCCTTATACATTGTAGGTCATGTCAATTTTTTAATCATCTTGATCGATAGAGATTGATAATTATAATAGTTTGTTATTTTGAACCTTTATTATTGATTGTTTTTCGTAATAAATGAGAATTTTTTGTGATTACCTTAAATATTTTATGTTATGTCGTACTCACCTCTGTATACACTCACTCACAGTTTCGCTGGTTATGGGGTTATTCTAGTAATATCACTGTTACACTTTTCGTGTACTTTTACACCTCATCAAGATCGAGTGTCGAAAGTCTAGGGTTAGTGGCACGAAAGTGTAGCTACACTCGTAACGCGAACAGCGGCGCGTGATGTCATTTCCGTTAAAGCGAACGCGAAAGTGTACACTCCCTAAAAAAGTGTGTAAAGTGTAGCTAGCGCGAACAAACCTATTTACTTCATTTTCTTACGTACGAAAAAGTATAGTGATGAATTCGAACAGAAAAAAATCGGGAACTCCTATTCCCTGTTTTGGAGTGTGCTCTTTCGAATGGTGATGGTTAAAAATGCGTCAGAAAAAATGTAACCATATAAAAATCGAAAATACGCGAAAAAGACGTGATTTCTCGATGACGTTTTTTTTTAATCGAGTTTTCGTTCGCTTTCAATTTTTTTCATGCCAAAAACCAATCGACGTCGCGACCTCGATGTCTGAACGAAAATAAGTGAGGTTATTTTTTTAAACGTTTTGGTAGGCCACAATGGCGACCACAATGAAATTTTTTCCCCGAAACTTAACGAATTTTTTTTCTCAAAAACTATAGACTTGAGCGAAAATTGTCTACGAACAAAAATGTCTTACAATTAGTCAAAGAACACTCTTAAAGTTTTCAAAAGGATCAGCTGCCATAAAATTCATGTTTCCGAAAGATATTCTCTTAAAGGCATGCAAATGCCAAGATGCCACGGGAATCTTAAAGTTGTCCAAAAGGCATTCATTAAGTTGACAAAACGATATCCAAATGGCATGAAAAAGTGCTATCGAATGGATATCTATTTATTGGATATATATATATATATATATATATATATATATGCATATATATGTTCATTTCTTTATCAAAATCCACTTATTAATAGCCTAGGATATTTAATATAGCCCAGTATTACCTATTTTTACTAATTACATGGTGAACCTCGTTATTTAAACTGTTTATTTGGACGCGTATTTATAAATACGTAAATACGTATTCAAATATAAACTTGTATTAGCCATGTTCACCATGTAATAACCAAAAATACGTAATATTGGGCGATATAAAATGGTCTAGACTATTAACCCCTTGACTGTGAGTGACACGCATAGGGGCAAAGAAAAGTCGTGCCATTTTTGTGTCATGACACGTATAGGGGCATGATATCGTGTCATGACACGTATAGGGGCATGATTATACTGCATCGAATCCAGGAAGACTAGAGGTAAGGAGTACGAACGCCGTGTCGTCGAAACGTCCGCAAAAGCGAGGACGAGAAGGGCGGCGCTGCTCTCCTACCGCACCGAAGTAAAGTCAGCAACAAACAAGTGCCGTACGATACGCTCCCCCATATGGAGCGATAATTTGATCAAATGAATTGTAAAGGCAGTGCCGTACGATATGCGAAAAGCACCCTTTGCTACTTCATATGGAGCGATCGTTTCATCAAATAAATTGTACAACCAGTTGATGAAGGCAATTTCTATATAGATATACAGAATTCTCATATATACATAGTTTTGGGAAATACCGAAATACAGAAATTAAGTCAATGTTTTTTTTTTGTTGCGGGAGCAGTAATAAACAAAATTTATTTATAGACACAAGGAAAGTCATAATAAATTGTCATCCAGACAAAAAATGTACAGATTATGACACGCTGTACGGATTAAGAATAATAACGAAATACAGAAATTAAGTCAGTTTTTTTTCCTTGCAGAAACCGTAACAAACAAAATTTATTTATAGACACAAGAAAATTCATAACAATTTTTCAAATTCTCACATATTATATTTACACATTATGATACGCTGTACAGATAAAGAATAATAACGAAATACAGATATTAAGTCAATGTTGTTTTTTCGTTGCGGAAGCAGTAAAAACATAGACACAAGACAATTCATAAGAATTTTGAATTCAAACAAAAGATTTACAAATTATCACACATCATATTTGCACATTATGACATGCTGTACAGATAAATCGACCTTACAGTTTTTATTTTTTTCCTATTGTCTTTCGTTTTGATTTTCCTTGCGTGATTATTTTCGTTGACCGATCGCGCTAGAAAATGTCGTCTCATGACGAGATAATAGTTTATCACTCTCTTCGTGAGCTCTTCGTTATGTGCTTGGCATCCCACGTACGCACGTACGCACATAACCATTTTCACGCCTCGAAAATAATAATTTTGTTTATTTTCGAGACATGAGACAAAACGTGCAATATATGAAAAATCCATACATTGCACGTTTTGTCTCATCGACGGGACACTTGCTCCATATCTCGCGTTTGTGATAATTTTTATTTCACTCGGTACGATAATGGTACGATAAAACGAAACCATTCTTTTTGCGAATGTAAGTACTATTTTTCTTACCTATGATTGATTGTTTTCGCCGCAGATCACCAAATATATTTTATACCGAGACACAATTCTTTTTTTTTAAATCTAACACAATTCGCAAAATTGGTTAGCCACAACATGCTTTATGCCAACACAGACGACGAGCGGGAATCATCGATGACACATGACGTCAGTTGTGTTCTTGTCGCTTAGTTCACTTCGGTCCGGTCGAACACTAGCGACGCACGCCGTGAAAACACTAACTACTAAAATCCACAGTTTGACGGACACTTTTGCATCGGGCTCGCCACAGGCGTTCGTACTCCTTACCTCTAGTCTTCCTGATCGAATCGATGCAATAGGCTGTTTTTCAAATGCCCCTATATGTGTCATGACACAAACATGGCACGACTTTTTTTTGCCCCTATGCGTGTCACTCACAGTCAAGGGGTTAATAAGTTGATTTTGATAAAAAGATAGATAAGATAGTGTTATGTCGGTTTTAAAGTGGGTGGTAAATGAAATATTAGCTGATTAATTAAAAGTGAAATATAATCCAATATTACTAAACAATACAGTCATGAATTTTTATCGTCGTTACGGAGACACCTGTCGGTCGCAAGCTTCCCAGCCTTTAGCCGGCCGCCCAACGGCAAAGCCATTCCGTGATTCGATTTTCAACGTCTGTGATTTGTGCGTCGCGAAACGAGCTTCGTACGACCTCTGAAAAAGAAAAAAAAACAAATATTATGAATGGCATTTTATTGAACGTGCGATGACGTCTTGAAAGCGAATGACTTTTAAAGTGAAAAAGAATAGTGTACTTACTCAAATTTTCGCGTCTCCTCCAAGAAAACCGCACCTCCTGTAAAGAATTCTCCGCATAACCTTAAAAGCAAACGTATGCTTTCAGAATAGAAATACGTACATTAAGTATACATGCATCTACTCACAGAGGAAAATAGAAATATATTGTAACGGGTCGAAATATCGTTACAATATATTTATTTGTTCGAGACTCGATCAGGGAATAAATTAATTGAGACTCAGGTATTTTGGTGGTAATTTACAATAAAAAAAGGTTTATTCAATTTTATGGACGCGATACAATGTTATTTAGCGCTATGTATGGGTGTGATGTGTTGTTTGTGTTGATTTCGTGTAATTCGTCCCTTAACTAAGGCGTCGGTCGATAAAGATTCGCAGAGTTACCCGAGTGGTAACGTTCTCGAGCGCGGCCGGTGTCGATTACCATGCGTCGGTAACCGTAACCCCTTCCTTGCCGACGCCCAAGGCGCGATGGATCGTGACGCGGTAGATCGCGGCGCGCTGACTCGTCACGGTCGCTGCCCGCCCTTTGTTTACAATGCGGCGTACGCGTGCCTACTGATGCCGCTCGCCCGAGTCCGTTTTTTTTAAATTGATTTCTTGCCTTTTATAATTGGATTATAATAATTGGAATATCGGTGTCTTCGCGGATGTGTATGTGTGTGTGTGTGTGTGTGTGTGTGTGTGATTTCGCACCTCCTGTTACCTCCTGTCCCTTTATATTCTCCTGATACTATTTGTCTATTTAAATTTCAATAAATCGCTCTCTTTCGCTATTAACTAATTATCCAATAATCCTTTTTATTTAACTCGTTATTTTCTCGATCCGCGGGTCGGTATTCGCGAGAGATTCCCTATTTTTACCTACTTAATTATTTTTTATATTTATGTGCTTTTCCCTAATATTCCTCTCGTGCTCCCTCTCCCTTGGACCAGTAATTATTCCAAGTTAATTAATGAATTATCTTTTTCTTCTCTTTATTGACTTAATTTTTGAATATTTTGTCCCTTTCAGATTCCCTTTCTTTTTCTTTCCCTTGGCAACGCTTTCCTTTACCCCCTTTCAGGAGTTAGTATTCACGTCTCAAAGTACTCGTCCAATCCTCGGAATCTGAGAGTGCTCTGGTGAGCGGATGCCTCCACTCTTTCCTTTCTTTCGGTTTCCACGGTCACTTGCCTTTACCCCCTTTCGGGAGTTAGTATTCGTGTCCAGTACTTCTCGATTTGCCAGAAAAAGCAGAAGTGTCTTTCCTCAAAAATTCTCGTCCTTATATACCCAGATTTTGCCGCATTTTCATACCCCCTCTCTTACTTATCCCCTAATTGCCCTCATTGCCTTTATTGTTAACTTTTTCTCCTTTCTTAAATAAATTTTACTTCTCTGTTTTTGTGTGGTTTCTTTTGTTTTCTTTTCTCTGCCTTCCTCTTTGCTTGCTGTTCTGCCTTTGACCTTCTCCTTCCCTTACCCTTTGTTATTGTTAACCTTCCGTAATTAAATTAGCTTCCTTGTACTATTTTCTTGTTTTTCTATTAACTGTTTTTACTTGCTTATGGTTTTGTTTATTTTTTGTTTCTGTGGTTCGTTATTCCCCCCTCCCCTGCTCCTATCCTGAAGTCGGTTGCTTTCCGACTACATGGTGGGGATTGTGAGACGGACCTGTACATCTCAATATATTAGAAGCATATATACTCGCGACTATATATTTAAACACCTTTTCTTTTATTTATATTGTTCACACTTTGCTCGTCGGTGATAGAAATAATGGTGCACTAGGTATGCGAGCTGATGTGAGTATAACGGTCATCCGTTAAGCGTCATCTTTCGGACAACATTCGGATGCCTTTTCACTATCTCCCGCCAATTCCACATAAGTCAGACGCAGCCCAGGTAGCAATTTCAAAATAGTTGTCTCTTAGTTGTCCAAATGGGTACCAAATGTCCGCTTGGAAGTTGCCTATAAGTTATCATGATTACAACATTTATCTTTTTGGATGGTTGTTGACTTTAAGATAACTTCCAGGCGGACATTTGGCACTCTTTTAGCCGACTTTTGGACAACTTTTTGAAAATTGCTACCTGGGAGGGGGCATCTTTTGGAATTTTTGCTACGCGCATTTTCCGCTGTTTGTAGTGTCGTACTCTGCCACTCGCAGCGCTAGTTGTTCTCGAACAATCCTAATGCACGCACAGAGGCTATGTATGTGTACGCACGCACACATATAATCGGGCAATACCCATATACCACCAACAATACACACTGATGGTTTAATATGAGGTTTGTTCGCGTTAGCTGCACTCTACACTCGGCAGTGTAAACGGAACTAGGGCAGTGTCTAGGGAGTGCAGTTTATTTCCTCGCGGGTAAGCAACTCTAGCACGAACGCGATAGTACAGGAAACATGGCGGCGACCTAGTGGACCACACCTTAACCTCAAACAACACATGAGATTACGGAGTCTCATCTAACCGTTAAAGAGATATACCGTGTAACCTCAAGTTTGCTGATCTCGTAAACTGATTACAATGGACGGTGTTATTGAAATGATTAACTTGTACTTGTAATTGCGCTCAGAATAGATGTATTGATACCAGTTTTACATTGAAAGGAGTGTTAGTGATAAGATTGTCGAAATCCAAAACCTTCACAAATGCACACGTTGTTGTCAACATCAACGACTAAGCCGCCTTCTGAATCTCGGAACAGCACTGCTGACTTAATTTTTTGTTCCTGTTCCGTGTTAGCTTCTGTTTGCGTTGATAGTAGATCGGAACGTATTGTGATACTGCGAATTTATAATAAACACTTGTCATTATATCTTGTCAATTTTTTTATCACCTTGATCAATAGAAATTGATAATTATAATACTTTGTTATTTTGAACCTTTATTATTGATTGTTTTTCATAATAAATGAGAATTTGTTTGTGATTGCGTTATACATTTTAGGACATGTCAATTTTTTAATCACCTTGATCGATAGAGATTGATAATTATAATAGTTTGTTATTTTGAACCTTTATTATTGATTGTTTTTCGTAATAAATGAGAATTTGTTTGTGATTACCTTAAACATTTTAGGTTATGTCGTACTCACCTCTGTATACACTCACTGACAGTTTCGCTGGTTATGGGGTTATTCTAGTAATATCACTATTACACTTTTCGTGTACTTTTACACCTCGTCAAGATCGAGTGTAGAAAGTCTAGGGTTAGTGACACGAAAGTGTAGCTACACTCGTAACGCGAACAGCGGCGCGTGACGTCATTTCCGTTAATACGAACGCGAAAGTGTACACTCCCTAAAAAAGTGTAAAAAGTGTAGCTAGATTAATATTGTGTAGCAGATTAGCAGCAGCAGATTAATATTATATTGATGAAAGAGACGAATTAATTGATGATGAATGCTATTAGTGAAAGGTAAATTAATTAATCTGGATGAATCAAAGATAGAATCTTTTTCATAATTTTGATTTTTGATTATGGAGAGTCTGTGTTTTATTGTTTTTTCTGTGAAAGATATGGGATAGCAGTTTAGCGTCATTGTTCTCAAAATGAGTTGAAGATTATTATTGTGGAATGACGGATGGGAGAGTTTAATGGCTCTATCTACTAGCATATATATTATGGTTTTTTTTTGGGAGAGTGGGTGGTGTGAAAAGAAATTAATGAATCGGCCCGACCAGGTTGGTTTTCTATACCAATTTGTGATAATTGAGTTGTTGTTTCGGATTAAAAGTAAATCGAGAAAAGGAATTTTGTGATCTTCATCTTCGATTTCAGAGGTAAATTGTAATTTTGGGTTATAAGAATTGAACAAATCTAATGTCTGTTTAATTTTGTGATTAGGTAGAGAAATGATGATGTCATCAACGTATCTCTTATATAGTGGTATGGAAAACCTTAATTTTTCCCGGCAACTGTCTTCTAAATCGGTCATGACAATATTGGATAATATGGGAGCGAGTGGCGAGCCCATGGGGAGACCTGAGATTTGCCGGTAGATTTGGTTCTGAAAGGTAAAATAAGTGGAGGACATGATATATTCTATTGCCTTAATCAACTCATTGAGCGGAAAAATATTGTTTATTTGGTTGGATCTTTTTTGGAGGCTTTGAATAACTAAATTCAATGGGATGTTGGTGTATGAGGATGTTACATCAAAGGAGACGAGTTTATAGTCTTTTGGAATAGAAATGTCTGAAATTAATTTTTGCAGGGAAAAGCTATCTTTGATGTTTGAATCTGAAGTACTTAATATTGTGGATAGTGTTGATTGGTTGAAGTCAGCTAATTTATGTGTAGGGCTGTTGATTGATGATACGATTGGGCGGAGAGGATAATTCTTTTTATGGATTTTAGGTAAGCAATATAGTCGAGATAGAACACAGTTTTCAGCTTTTAGATAATTGAATTTTGCTTCGTCAATGATTTTTAACCTTTTCCATCTAGCGAGGAGGTTGTTTATTCCTTTTTGCACGTTATTTATTGGGTTTTTAAAAATTAATTTGTAAGTCAACGAATCTGCAAGTAGGTTAAGAGATTTTGTGATGTAGTCGGTTCGATTTATAATTACGGTTGAGTTGCCTTTATCAGCACGTGTGATTAGAATTTGTGGGTTGTTTTTTAGGAAAGAAGAGGTGTTTTTGATAATTTTATTTGTATTGTGAAAAGATGTGGTTGTGTTCAATTTGTTTAAGATGTTAGTGAATTTGGTTCGAATTTCATTTTGTTTCTCTTTGTTTAGTAAAAAAACCTAATTTTGATTCAAGTTCTGAAATGGAGTTGTGGATATGTGTTTTAATGTCTGAGGATTTGAGATAGGGAAAACAAATTTTCTCTCCTAGAGATAATAAAGTAGAGATGTGTGAAGGAATGTCTGTGCTGGAGATATTGATCAGCCATTTTTTGGTTTGATTTTGTGTGATAGTAGAGTTTATATTATCGATGGGATCAGTTGAACGATTATTGATATCATTGTATTGACTATTGATAAGAGATGTGCTGAGAGCATTGTGAGCGCATGTTTGTAAATTTCTGGTGTGATGTATGTGGTGAAATGCATTATTTGGGTTTAGATATTTTTGCGAGAAAATCGTTCTTAAAAATTCATTATGATTGAAGATGTGTTGATGCGGGTTTATGGTGCGTTCAAGTCTGAGATTATGGAGTTTCAAAGGAGAACAATTTTTGTTTTATATCATCGTGGATGTTGTTGATGATTTTCGTGTTATTGTCGATATTTTTGGTGAGTATTTTTATCCGGAAGTTTAGGTCATCTATTTCTATGTTTAATAAGGATTTGTGAATTTTATGTAAAGATCTACTAAGTATCAGTTTTCCTTTGTAGCCTAACAAGTGAATATTGAATTTTTTTGTGTAGATGTGTTTAGGTATTAAACCTTCCTGTCTGCATTTTAACAGAAAACGGAGTTGTTGTTTTATACGAATCTTAGTCGTTGAATCTCGTTTCCAATTTTTGAAAGCTGTTAAGGTGATGAGTCCGAAGAGTTGGAGAATATGTTTGAAGAAAGACATCGTGTCGAGTTTATAGCCAGTCGTTGGAACGTTGGTGCTAGTTTGTGCGGCCGTATTGATGAACAGTGTATACTCTGGAGTCGGCTGCGGTTCGGCCAAGTGTGGGTTTACATCCAAGGTTATCAAAAAAAAACCCAGGTTTACGTTTCGATCCTTGGTTTGGATCCTCTTCATAAATTTATTTTATATCTACAAATTATGATATGACATTGATGAGTAGGGAAAACAATGGTGTGAGCGCAATTTTAACATATTGAATATGAGATGAGATTATTAAGATTCGGTAGATGTATAATTTCTGTAATAAATATATGAAATTATACATCTTATTATTATCCAATATTGTCATGACCGATTTAGAAGACAGTTGCCGGGGAAAAATTAAGGTTTTCCATACCACTATATAAGAGATACGTTGATGACATCATCATTTCTCTACCTAATCACAAAATTAAACAGACATTAGATTTGTTCAATTCTTATAACCCAAAATTACAATTTACCTCTGAAATCGAAGATGAAGATCACAAAATTCCTTTTCTCGATTTACTTTTAGTCCGAAACAACAACTCAATTATCAGAAACTGGTATAGAAAACCAACCTGGTCGGGCCGATTCATTAATTTCTTTTCACACCACCCACTCTCCCAAAAAAAAGCCATAATATATATGCTAGTAGATAGAGCCATTAAACTCTCCCATCCGTCATTCCACAATAATAATCTTCAACTCATTTTGAGAACAATTACGCTAAACTGCTATCCCATATCTTTCACAGAAAAAACAATAAAACACAGACTCTCCATAATCAATAATCAAAATTATGAAAAAGATTCTATCTTTGATTGATCCAGATTCATTAATTTACCTTTCACTAATAGCATTCATCATCAATTAATTCGTCTCTTTCATCAATATAATATTAATCTGGTTACAAACAATAAACATAATTTACTATCAATCATCGGTTCAACAAAAGACAAAATAGACAAAAATAAGAGATCCAACTTAGTATATAAAATTGATTGTAATGATTGTGACGCTACCTATATAGGACAAACAAAAAGATACCTAAGCATACGAATTAATGAACATAAAAATAGTCTTAACCACACAGACACAATTCACACAGCCCTTGCGCAGCATAGTTTCGAAACAAAACACACCTTTAAATTCGACCAGACAAAAATTCTGAATAATGAAAGGTTCCTCAAAAAAAGATTAATTTTAGAAATGATCCAAATAAAGACGCACCCCAATTCCATAAACTTTAGGACTGACATACAAAAACTGAACTTAATTTACAACTCTATTTTATAAATAATCTCGGACATTGAAGAACATCACCACGCATTCTCAGTTTACATCTTTTTACTATAAAAAACTTTTTACATATTGACGTTATACAAAAATAACTATCTCAGAAAATTTGACACATGTTCCTACATTCTTTGACACGGCCCTGCCATAATTTCTATCTCCCTTTGCTTATTACCAGTCCAAAAATTAGCCAGTCTCTCCTGACTTCTCGGAGAGTAAACACGCTACTCCGTCTCATAGAATCAAGTCATGTAGTCGTGGGAAAAAAAAAATTAATAACATCCCTATATTTCAGTGCTTCAGAATTATACCCCAATTGAATTTTCAAAAGGTAAAAAAAATTTCATAATCACTAAATCGAGATCAATCCAAATCATAAAATAAATAACTTCATAAACTAACTAAACACGGCTTCTTAACACATTGTCTAAACAGATACTAGATCTCGCTAAATAACGAGCTCTTCCACATCGGTTGGAAATGAAAATTGGTCCCACACAAAAAACTCTACAACTCTAACCCGTTAAAAGGAAGCAATATGGTTTTTTCACCTATATTGTCTCAAACCAGAATAGATTTAAACACCTATTCCTATTCTGAGCACTGGATAATAAAATTCCAAATGAATATCTTCATTTCATGGTCAGTATTATAACCTTTTCCATCCAAAAACATTATACACAATATATCGGCATTCATCATTTTTAAGTTCTATCCACATTATCATATATTTATTACAGAAATTATACGTCTACCGAATCTTAATAATCTCATCTCATATTTAATATGTTAAAATTGCGCTCACACCATTGTTTTCCCTACTCATCAATGTCATATCATAATTTGTAGATATAAAATAAATTTATGAAGAGGATCCAAACCAAGGATCGAAACGTAAACCGGGTTTTTTTTTTGATAACCTTGGATGTAAACCCACACTTGGCCGAACCGTAGCCCACTCCACAGTATACACTACAATGTATAAGGCAATCACAAACAAATTCTCATTTATTATGAAAAACAATCAATAATAAAGGTTCAAAATAACAAAGTATTATAATTATCAATTTCTATTGATCAACCCTAGCAATTTTGGCAACTGCAAAGTCAACCGAAAATATCAACGGTTGAATTTGGACAGCTTTACAACTATAAAGTCGACCGTAAAAAAAATCCTAATGGTTGATTCAACGGTTGTTTAACCGCGGCCATTTTGTTTTCGCTGAATGGTTGTCTCACTCCGTCGCACAATCTGCTGCGGATATTCTCTCGCCCCCCCCCCCCCTGTGTTTGATTATTCAATTCTCCGCAAATCATCAATTTAATTATCAAGACAGTATAATTTGATTAATCATTAAATATATTGCGTCGAGTGAACCATCCAATCAACCATCCAGTCAACCGTAGAGTCAACCATCCACAGAAAACGCAGGATGGTCGACTTTCAAAGATGAACAGTTGAGAAGCTGTCCAAATTCAACCGTTGAACTTTTACGTTGACTCAACTGTTTTTTACAACCGGTTGACCAAAATGACAGGGAAGGTGATAAAAAAATTGACAAGATATAATGACAATTGTTTATTATAAATTCGCAGTATCACAGTACGTTTCAATCTACTATCAACGCAAACAGAAGCTAACATGGAACAGGAGCTAGAAATTAAGTCAGAAGTGCTGTTCCGAGATTCAGAAGGCTGCTTAGTCGTTGATGTTGACGACAACGTGTGCATTTGTGAAGGTTTTGAATTTCTACAATCGTATCACTAACACTCCATTCTATGTAAAAGTGGTATCAATACATCCATTCTGGGCGCAATTACAAGTACAAGTTAATAATTTCAATAACAGCGTCCATTGTATCGGTTTACGAGATCAACAAACTTGAGGTTGCACGGTATATCTCTTTAACGGTTAGATGAGACTCCGTAATCTCATGTGTTGTTTGAGGTTAACGTGTGGTCCACTAGGTCGCCGCCATGTTTCTTGTACACTATCGCGTTCGCGCTAGTTGCTTACCCGCGAGGAAATAAACTGCACTCCCTAGACACGACCCTAGTTCCGTTTACACTGGCGAGTGTAGGGTGCAGCTAGCGCGAACAAACTTAATATCAGTGGCAACGCTGTACTCAGGCGCTTCCGATAAATGTCAAGCGTGTGTTTGTTTACTGTATGTGTAAGCGTGTGTGCAATGTGCATACTGTAACTTCGGTCTTGTAACAACAGATGTGGCTTGACACATCATTCGAGTGGCACCCCTGGTCCCCACAACAAAACCTTGTCGCGGCGCTGCCGTAGCATCGTGGACGAAAATCCTCCTCGCGGCGCTGGCTTCGCATCGAAATCAGAACCGGAAGTAGTGATGCGTCACTAGCTTCCGGAAAGTTTTACTAGTAGAAAAAAACGCGCAAAAGGTCTTAGCACAAAAAAGGATTCCTCACTGACACTTGTACACGCAGTATTAATAAAGTTAATTGTATTGTTATCGTTACTCGCAGTACATTCTGTGGACATTATTTCAAACGCAACCTCGCGTCACCCGGTGTCCATATTCGTTCGAATCACGGATATAATAAAGGACGATTTGTTCCGAAAAAGTGTGCGAATGGCGAAAAAATGTACGTGCATCGAAAAAAAATACCGATTTTGAAAGTACGGTTAACGCAGGAACGCACGATCATGCGGGACGTCGCTTCGTCGATTTTTATACCCTCGCTCAGACTCTCTGGTGCAATGATTGCAACAACCCTCTTTCACTCCGAAATATTATAAATAAGGAGAGATTTGGCCTGGCGAGCAAGCTCGATGTCCTGTGATACAGTGTAACACGAGTCGTACCGTCGAGACCAACAAACGACAGCCGAATCATCGGTTGTACGATGTAAACAGTAAAGCTGCAATAGGTATGTAGCGTGTATAGTGCAATTGAAAAACGAACTGTACAACTATAGAACTGATTGTTATTATTAATTTTACGCCTGAATCTTTCTTAGAATTTTAATTATTCTTTTTATGTGTGTAATACAGCTATGATTGATGCGGGGATGGGGTGGCCTTGCCACCATCAATTGTAAAACGACACGAGCGACTTGTCGGTCCGGCGATTAAAAAAGCAGCGGAAAATAGCTGTCGCCAAAGTATACCAATCGAGAAGACAATGACTATTGCAGCGGGTGGACAAACAGAAGGAACCTAAGCTGAGTAAGTGTGGCTATGTATACATATTCATGTAAGGAGGTAACTGGAATTTCGAACGGACTTCCATTTTCTTATATATATAAATTGTAAGGTCATGCTGGAGTTACCGGTGCCTTACTCTGTTTATGACTGTTCATTTGATTCAAATGAATGAATCTTGCAGATCAGAAAAAAAGAAAATTCACTTGTCTAACACATGAACGCTATACAATCTTATACTCGACTCTATTTCAGAGCACCAAACAAGCATGACAACGATGGAATTTCTTTGGCGGAAAGTCACAGTCAACGATCCCGAGGATCTGGTAGATATTGCAGCTCTCCGGGTGGCTTCGTTTAGTGTTCCCGATTGTTAGTGATGTTCATCCAATTTGAGCACTTTACATTGAATATTCTGTTTGATATCACAGCTCACCTGTCTCTGATTGGCCACCGTTCGAAGAAGATTTTGGCGTATGCTGTACGAAGTGAGGCATGTGCTATGTGCGCTCACGGACATGGTCAGGACGATCACGACTGTCGCAAGAATTTCAATGGGAGCGCGAAATCTATGGAGCCGCACATGGCTGTAGAAACGATCGCAAATAATGAAATGTTAAAAGCCGAAAACGCCAGGATTACGGTACTCATAGGAGACGACGACTCATCAACGATTGCGGCTGTACGACGAGAATCAACGACGAAAATCGAGAAATGGTCTGATCTCAATAACGCGTCGAAAGCTCTAAATAATGCCCTGCATGGTTTACATTTGCCGGTCAAAGTTATCGGATATCTTTCGCGCTGCTTCAGTTCTGCGTTGAAACAAAATCAAGGTGATCCCACGGCCGTGGCATCGGCAATAAAAAATATTGTTTATCACGCTTATGGCGAACACGATAACTGCAGGCATTGGTGCGGTTATAAAACGTTGGGACAAAAATACGAGCACAAAGGGCTTCCAAAAGGTCAACCGCTTACTGACCCCGGAATCCGTGATTCGCTAACTGCAACATTTGCGCGTTTTGCTCAAAGTTCGGCAAAATTAGGACCTTGCGCTTTGAGCCAGGCCGATGAGTCTTTTAATCATACTGTAGCAAGTAAAGCTCCCAAATCGAATTTCTACGCTGGTACTGAATCGGTGAATTTTCGAGTTGCGGCATCGGTATGTAAAAAATAACGGAGTTATTTACATTGACGAGGTGAACGAGATATTGGGCCTGTCCCCCAGTAGCATAACGAGGCAATTACGCGAGAAAAAATAATTAACACGAAGATCGAAGATAAAAAAATCAAGGACGGTTGAGATGAAAAAACGACGCCTGTTTCACAAAAATGGACGGTCGATGAAAGGAGCTTCGGCTCGGCGGCGTGAAGGGATCACTTACGAAATCGAGAGCGGATAAACCTGCGTCTCCGAACTCATAGATGAAACCTCCGGTTCGCGTACGTATTACATTACGTACTACGAATAGAACGAAACGTATTTTTAAAAATTTGCATGAGAAATCAAGAGGAAAAATACTTCTCTTTTCAAGGTGATAATTCGCAAAGTCAGACTGGTTTTAAATATAACGCTCTGGTAATATTTGATCTGGAGACCACTGAACTCTCGAAGATGGCAGAAATATGCCAAATCGCTGCTATTCATAACAATGACGTTTTCAATGCGTACATAGTACCGTCAAGAGGTATATCGAGTAGCGCAGCGGCAATCACAGGATGCGTGCGGGGGTGAGCTGTAATTAAATAATGCTCGAGTGAATGGAACGCCGCCCCAAATGGCGCTACAACATTTCATCGGGTATCTACGCAGCATCGGAAATGGTATAATTCTAGTCGCTCACAATACCTTTAGGTAATGCTTGACCGTTCATTAAGAATTGTACTAAATATTGAACCTTGAATAATCGTTTATGCTGACTACTTAACAGGATTTCTAGGCCGAGAAAAAAGTATCGTCTTATCTCGTGGTTTCATATTTTCGCTATATCATAATTTTCATAGTCTCATGATCTGTACTATAGGTTTGATGCGCCGATGATACTACGTTGCATGGAAGAGTACGGGCTTCTAGACGAATTCCGATCTATCGTGAAAGGGTTTGTTGACACCCTGATTATCTTTCGCAATCACCTTCCGAATCGCAAGAAAGAAAAGAAAGGTTACAGTCAAACCGCTCTCGCTGAAGATCTGTTAGGCTTTAGTTGCCGCAGTCGGTGCCCACAACGCTGTTAACAACCCAAACAAACCCAAGCAAACTAGTATCGTGTAGTGGATTAAGCGAAGATGACCGTTGCACACACTCGAAACAAGGAATCGCTAGGTGCAATGAAAGACTCTGTATCAGCTGGCATGGTAGGTAAATTAGCAAAGGCTGCGATCACCATGCGGCTTCTAGAAACTGCTTGTGCAAGTTCAGGAGCTGGAGGGATTCGAATTCTCCTCGGCAGTGAAGGACTAAGGGGGGGGGGGGGGCGGAGGGGGCGGTCCGCCCGGGCCTCTGGTCCTGGGGGGCCTCCAAATCTTGAGAAGTCATTTTTAGTCAAATTCCAACCACGGCCGAAATATATTCAGTAAGGGGCAGTTTGGAGTTGGAGGCCCCGTACATATGCAAAATATAAACATAGGTAGGTAGGTACTAATTCACCTGTTATTAGGGGACCTATTACGGTTCTCGGGTGAGACTTCTCACTTCTCGCATTTTCATCTCACGTGAGTTTAGTCACGCTATTACGGGTTGGTCGGGTGAAAATGTCAGATCACTAGGAACTTCTAGCTAGTGATCTCACATTTTCATGACACCGTAGAAGGGGTATACTAGCACGCCTATCAAACCCAGCCCAAAACGAAAGACGTGCGCATCGACAAAAACAACCTCTTCACTCGAATAAGCAACAAGTTGCTAAAAAAAAACGAAGATCTAGCACGAGGCAGATTGCGACACAGCCATTAAAAAAAAATACTGGTAATTTTTGTATCATATGAGAACATAAAACGGTTCTTATAATACAGTGATAGAGTTTTTGTTTTATGTTAATAAATCGAACTATTGTGCAATATATTCTTGTTTCGTTATACTGAAGGGATCCAAAGCATCGCACAATGATCGTCGTATACGAAGCATTCGATTTTTCCGATCTCGCAAAACCACAATCATCAGCACATTATTCATCATTATCGGATAACATTACTTAACTCGCTACGATATCAACTTTAAGTTGCTGAATTTGATTAATTATTCGGTGTCGAGATGCTACCGACTCTGAATCAGCTAATTCATAGTAACTTGTGTTATATGTTAGCTTTGGACGTGTCGTCGCTGCGTTAGGAAGACGCTCACGCATGCGCATTTCGATTTTCGCCATGACATTTCGTGTCGAGTAAAGGGGGTAGCCGGTTAAGGGGGGTCTGACGGCCCCCACCGAGTTTGATCGAATCGACCCAAAAACCTGAAAGAGGGCTGAAAAACAAAATTTTAGAGATATTTTTTAACCCCCTAAACCCTTATGAAAACACCATAATCGCAAAAAATGCGTTTTTTTTATGTTTAATTTTTTTTCGAGCTTTCAAATGCATTTTAAAGCGGTTTTAACACAACCAAAATTTTGTTTCAGATGTGTAGACATGCCCTGAATTTTTCCAGATTTTTTCGTAAAGTTAAATCATGTGCAACATAATTTTAATGGCATAAAAACCGTAAAAAATCGTCATTTTTTGTATTTAATGCTATGGTTTTTATTGACGTATTAATGGTAAAAAATCGTGCACCATAGCATAGAAAGCTACTATCTTCCTCTACAAAATGACGCTAATTGGGCTCAATTCGGTCGTCTCTAGCGTCCGAAAATCAAACTTGAATAAATTCCGTTTTTATAATTTGAGCATTTTCAGTTACGAAAATGACACAAAATCATATTTTTCAATTATTTTACTTAATAAAAGTACATTTTGGGGTTTCTGAGGTCGCCGATTACAAATTTGATGTCAAAAATTAGTTTTGTCACATGACAGCTGTCAAAACGAAGAAAAAATATTTTAATTTTTGAAATTTTTTAAAAAAGCTATGGGAACGATATTAATAAGGATTTTTTAGGTCGCTGATTATAAATTCATTCTTATACACGAATTTTTAATCGTAACAGCTGTCAATAGTTATATTAACAAACAAAAAATTACGTATTATTCAGAAAAAAAATTTGGAATTCCCCGACTAAACTGTCACCTGGCGGAGAAAATCCCAACTTGTACCTTATTAAGCCACGTACCCGAGTGCCTAAGGCCACCGTACCCACGTGGGCCTTAGGCTCGTATGCCCCTCCGCACGGTACTGCGCATGCCCACTACGCACTGACGCATCGAGAACCCCGCTCCACGCGGTCTCTCTTTCTCTCTGTGTTCAGCCGCCGTCCAGTACACACGTCATGCGACGCGCTCTGCTCCGTTAAACAAATCTATTTGTTTTGTTAACAGCGTTTTTTTAATTTATCGTTTAACCTGCCTATCTCAACACGAAGTGATTGAAGCAGTATTCTAAGGTGAGTTTGAATATCAATTTAAATATCAATCAACATAAAAATTGATTTATAATCATAACCTCAATCTACAATCGTTTGCCTCATAGTCGACTTGAAATCGTACAGAAGGTGGCCGTCAACTTCAAGTTGTTGTTTAGTTCACTCACATGAAAAGAATTAAAAAAAAGCAAAAAAAAAAACAAAACTAAGACGAAACGATATTTCAATAAAAAAATGATTTGGAATACAATAATTTATTTCTGTTTTGTTTACCGATGTTTTCAACATTTTTTTTGTTTTGATTTACAATTTTTAATGTACTTTCGATTTTCGTTACTTTTGTTCTATTTGTTTTTTTAATTATGGTTTTTTTTATTCCGGGTTTCAGTTACTTTTTTCATTTTTTTCAAAAAAAAAAATAATTTGTTAATCATAATAAAAAAAATAACAATGTTCTTTTTTTTTCTTTAGGAAAAACTGTGCGATGCCACCGAAAAAACGAAAATGTACGGCTGGTGAAAGGTGCATAAGATGCAACAGATTGTTGCGTTATGATACCGGAAAACAGAAGTCCATTTCTTCAGATGATGACGTACACTTATATACTAAACTACTAGGTAAACGAGTAGAGAAAGGTGACGTTTTATGTCATCTGTGTCGTTCCGCAATCGCTAAATCCCGAACGGTTTCACCATCGACGAGCAGTGATTCTGATCCTGAAGAAAATCTTCAGTTGGATTTTAATCCCGAAGAAAATCCTCTGCCAAACGTCAATCCCGAGGAAAATCCTCTGCCAGATGTTGATCGCGAACAAAATTCTGTCGATCCTGTAGAGAGACATTCATCAACACTCTTGCGATACCGATTTACAAGATCAAATTGCCGAGCAAATGTTGAAAAGAAAAGACGTTGACAATTCTTTAGCGAAAGTTGTGGAAGAACAAAACTGGAATAGGAAGAAAAGGATCTTCAAACCGTTAACATCAAATGACGTATTAGACTTTCCGGAAATGACAGAGCAAGATTTGAAGATCCTTTTCACTGGCTCGTACCAGTTATCGCAAACTGTTTCATACTTAGCTGAAATGTATACCGAAGAAGGACTTTTGAATATGCAATACTTGTTGGAGGACGATACCATTTTGAAATGTGAAGTTAAATCAAGACATATAAACAAGAAAGTATACAGATGTTACGTTCAGTACGACCCTAACAGTATTGGATATAACGGTATAAAAAACTACGTATGTGATTGTGCAAATGGGCTAAGAACTGTTGGTTGCTGTGCCCACGTTGCAACAATCATTTACTTTTTAAGTCATGCACGGTATTTGTCCAAAATCATCCGCCCAGCTCAAATTCTAACGAATCTATTTCACGTTGATAATGTCGAACCTGTTATTGAAGAACACAGTGACGAAGATTAACAACATAACAATCATGTTGCAATGTATGTATTACTTGTGTCTGTTTAATGTATATATTAGATGAATGTATGTAATATTATTATAAATAAATAGATTTTTTAAAATACAATGACTTTTAATTATTGAAAAAACCGAAATAGCAAATACCATTTTCATTTGATGACATGTGTAATTTTTTTTTTTTTTAGCTGTTTGACATCAAATTTGTAATCGGCGACCTCAGAAACCCCAAAATGTACTTTTATTAAGTAAAATAATTGAAAAATATGATTTTGTGTCATTTTCGTAACTGAAAATGCTCAAATTATAAAAACGGAATTTATTCAAGTTTGATTTTCGGACGCTAGAGACGACCGAATTGAGCCCAATTAGCGTCATTTTGTAGAGGAAGATAGTAGCTTTCTATGCTATGGTGCACGATTTTTTACCATTAATACGTCAATAAAAACCATAGCATTAAATACAAAAAATGACGATTTTTTACGGTTTTTATGCCATTAAAATTATGTTGCACATGATTTAACTTTACGAAAAAATCTGGAAAAATTCAGGGCATGTCTACACATCTGAAACAAAATTTTGGTTGTGTTAAAACCGCTTCAAAATGCATTTGAAAGCTCGAAAAAAAATTAAACATAAAAAAAACGCATTTTTTGCGATTATGGTGTTTTCATAAGGGTTTAGGGGGTTAAAAAATATCTCTAAAATTTTGTTTTTCAGCCCTCTTTCAGGTTTTTGGGTCGATTCGATCAAACTCGGTGGGGGCCGTCAGACCCCCCTTAACCGGCTACCCCCTTACGTGAATAATCTCGCATTTTCACTAGGTGAAGAGAACCGTAATAGGGTGCGCTGCTCACTTTTGTCATTTTCACCCGAACGGAGAACCGTAATAGCCCCCCAGAAATTGTCAATATCACGGTCTTACATACAGGTCTTAAAACTCTGGTGGTGGGGGTATGTGCTCGGATTGAAGCACCGGCCGTTTCGCCTAGTGACCACGAATGTCGCTGCGACACTCGTGAGTGATGCAGGCTGTGCAAGGGAGATGGTAACCGATTGTTGACTGATAGGAACCTAACCTAGCTGTACAATTGGCTGGTGTAGGCAAATTATGATATTCAATGTCAAAAATGCATGGTGGACCTAAATGCAATTAAAAGTAACTTTATCGTAAACCTGAAAAGAACCAAAAGACTATAGTTATCCAAGTGGGTACAATGAATATGAATGTTTTTTATATAGGTGTCAATGTCAGCTCGTGTTGGTCGAGGGGTTCGGTGGTGCAAGCTTCGTAATGCTGCTTTCAGGGGTTCGATCCCTGTCCGCTCGGTTTTATAAAAACATGTTTTAGCTCTTATAAAAAGAATAGGCTTTACGCGTTGTTTTAATTGACCGGAAAATAAGTGGCAACCATTCCAGACCGAAGTGGAACCCAGACCGAAACACTTGCAGGATGTATTTCTTGAAAATGAAACAAATACTTAAGAAACAGTGCTTCTTTTGCAATTCTTTATTTCCTCTTCGAAAAATTTTAATGCATGTCCCAAGAAAGATTTTCAATAATCTCTACTTTGCAGTTTCCGAAACGGTTTGCGTTGGTAAATTAAAAAAACACCTCTTTTCCGACCTTTAAGCGAAGGACTCTCGAGTAGAATAAATGAAAATAATTCACTAACTTTGTTTTATGTTTTCCAGCCTGGAAAGTATTTATTGTAATAATCCTAATAATTTTTCAATTTTTTTCAGGTTCCCGGCTCCAACGCCTGTTTCGCCCACTCTCGATGAATATATTTCGGTTCGAAATAATTTTCGCACACAACGTGTCTCGGCTCTAATTTCCCAGCTCCCGGTATCGCGGTTTCCTATTTTTTTAATTGCGCCAAGTCTCTCGGCACCCGAAACACTGAGCGTTTCGATTTTTCACTCCGAGAGCCTGTTTTACACGTTGGCACATTACACCACTTAGTCATTTTTCAATATCACGGTTTTTACAAGTTTACAAGTAGAGCACGTCGCGTGTGGTAGCGTGAATCAGCGGTTATGTTTGGATTTTGTTTACTTTTGAAATCTATTTCCGTCTCTCTCACACAGCCTGCATCACTCTATAGCAGCGATCCTCGTGGTCACGAGTTGAAACAGTCGGTGCTTCAATAAGAGGCCATCCCCCACCACTGAAATTTTGAGCGAGTTTCAAGACCTGTATGTAAGACCGTGGTCAATATAGTATAAAGCTCTACGTATAACCAGAGCCATAAAAATGGTGCGCCTCGCTCACTCTATGGTGGCTTTGGCGTGAAACATAAATACAGATCCGAACAATTGAGAAATTTCGTAATGAAAATGACATACATACGTACTAAAGAAATTACATCCGTACGTACTAAAGAATAACAACGGGGAAATCAACCAATCTGAACCTCACTGTCGTAAAATGACATCATAACTTGTAACTTGTTAGCAGCCAAAATAAATATAGTAGCCGCCGCTGTTGCCAACTTGTTTTGTTATACCCACCATAAGCGGTTCTGCAAACCACCAGAAAACCTCTAATACCGCTTGGTGTTACCGCTTACGGTCTAGTAAGCAAGCAACTACATCTGATGCACTTACATAACAAAATTATGAAGTATTTCAAAACATACTTTTTCAAGCAAATTGAACCCGATTTAATTATTATACCCTATGGTCTATATTCATTCAAATCTATATACAGACAAAACATTATTCAGGGAATCCCCATGGCACTGGTAGGTATTTACAAGATCGTAGTGTTGCCTACACCATAAAAGTTGACACACTTTGTGCCAAAGGGCCTTGTCATAGCAAAATATAATGTATCATAAATTTGTTTACATGTTAGTGGTTGAATATCTTGCTCACCACTAACAAAAACCACGAGCCACTAAAAACAAATTTTATCCACTAAAAGGGATGTCTTAACCACCAGTTTACGTGAAAAATCCACCAAATTGTCAACACTGTTAGCCGCTGCGGGACTTTCCTGACCCACGGTCTTACATACAGGTCTGGAAACGAAGCCACATTTCAATGATGCCGTGAGGCACCGTTACAAGATCCACTTTTTATTCCGCTCGCCGCCACATGCATCGCTCCTATCGGAGGATATCCGCCACCCACGGTCTTCTGTGATCTCACCCTACTTATAATTCCCGTGTTGTCATGTGAACGATAATCGCGGCCCGTGTGACATCTCATGCTCTTAAGGCATTTCTTTCACGAACTCGAATATTTAACAATTAATTGATTTTCATCTATAATCAAGTAAAAATACATCCCCGTATACGGGTAAAATTGCAAGCCAATTTTCCTAACTTTTAACGAAAAATGACAACTCTAAAAAAGGTCTCATTTACGGTCTCATACGGCGCTTTATGGAGATAACGCGCTGGCTACATTTCTATGTAATAATTTAAACACTAAATAACTGTAGATGCCAGATATAAACTGCTCACACGTATAAAATATTATAAAGATTTCGTCGCGACAATAAGTGCGGTCCACTTAACGCCCGTAACGCTCACTGCGCTCGCAACCGTGGTCCACTTAACGCGGTCCTCTAGTTTCTCGGCTGTTTTTTTACGGCTTTTTCAATAATTTTTTACGGGCAAAGCATCGAAATAATCAATCTCATTGTTTTTGCATAATCTTTATTAACATTTAAATAAGCTTTACAAATTTTTTCAAGTCAAAATACATAATAGAATAAAGGTTATAGTGGCCGACAGGAAGACATCAAGTAAAAGAGGTGCTTGACGGTGACCAAGATTGCGGCTGTTCTGCTTATCTGAAATAAAAAAACCAAACGGAATTTTAATCTTCATATTTAAGACTAGCGGTTGAACTAGAGTGAATTCTAAATTACAAAAATTAACTTTTTTATACCCTTTTGAAAATTACATTCTATTTTTTACTCATTTTTTCTTAAGTTTTTCGCTCGTACAAAAAAAACTATCGAAGCCATCATGATAATCCTAGTCCAATCGCTGGCTTATAACATATTAAAGATGCTGTATAAATTTGAACAAGATCGGTGCAGTAGTTTCTGAAATATCGTGGTCACCGTTTCGAAAAATGGTGTTTCGAGAAAAACGCGTTTGAAAGTTCGCGCATGTGATTTATACTAAAAATTTCATCTCACCGTCAATCTGCTATGCCTGGACCATACAATAGGCCTTCCTCTTCTTCTTGGAAGTCACGCAGAGCTGCTCCGTCTTCCCTTTTCGCGATTCGGGCCTGTTTTACAACATCACTCGTGCGCCTTTCTGAACGGTCGATCCGAGAGCTATCACGCTGTTGAACATATCCTTTAGCTTGTGGGCCGATTTTCACTCCCGTGGTTTCCAAGGTCTTCAGGATAGATTTGAATGCTTCGTTGAAGATTATGACAGAGAGAAACGTGGCGATTTCAACCACTTATGGCCCAGAATGGAGGTGCTTCGGAGCAAAAGTTCAGATTAACGGATTGAGCGACTCGTTATTATTTTGAGTTTCCGCTCCCAGGCATCTGCTTAACAATTCTTCTTTGGATAAATCCTCATAAATTGGCTTTATAACTTTTTGAACTGCTTCAGAAAGAGGCGGTTTATTGTGTTTGAATTGCTCAGCCTCTCCGAGAAGCTCATACCTGCTCCGTTTTAGGGCCGTAACTTGTGAACCACTTCGAATATCGAAAAATCCTTTGGCATACATTTTCTACACATATTGTAGATGTGATTTATGAAACAAAAATCGATTTTTTCGACCCGAGAAACTAGAGGCCTGCCTTAACGACTGCGGTCGCTGTCTGGTCGCAATGGCTGCGTTCATATGCGCGGCCACGGCGAACTCACGACGACCCACCCTTCATCGTACGTATGTACGTACAATACAATTAAATGGCCGGGAGGGGAGACCTTCGTTCAAAAACTTCCGGTCGCTATAATGGTCCGGCAGCCATGTTGCAACTGCCACTTCCACTCCAGTCGCGCGCGTCGCCCAAAATGCGGTCTACTTGTATTTTTGCACGTGGTGCCCGTGAGCGTGTGCCAGTTAGTGGACCGGAAAACCTTGCGGTCACGGTCGTAGGCGTTGCGGGCGTTAAGTGGACCGCGCCTAATGAAAACAGCCGGTCACCGAATGTTTAGAGAAAATATTCAGAATTAAACCTAGAAATATGTGACTAGCAGACGAGTTTTCGTAGCTGCGACTTTTCAGAGAATGGGTCTATCAATCAGTTTAGTCTTCAGCAGCCCCCTGACACTGGTAGGTAAATGCTGTTCGCAAAATGTCCTAGCCGCACTGTGGCGCTAGTAGTCGTGTGACAGGCAAGCATACACATGTATGTTGTGCCGGTGTTTCGAATATCTTACATGAATAAAAATCTATTGATATATTTGGAATGATTTTCGTTATTCGATTTTTAATTTGATAATAAATAACGTCGCCATAACGATAACAGGCGAAAGCCACGAAAGTATCGAATCGTTCAGCTGATCGGAATATTTAAAGCCGAAGGCTGTCACACTACAGCCAACGCTAGGCAGTGGCGATTTCAAGAACTAAAAAGTCGGGACAAAACGCGTTTTCGTTTACCGTATAGGAATAGTAGGCCAGTGTCAGGGGGCTGGTCTTCAGTAAGCGTATTATTTGTTCATTTGGTTTTTTATTCGTATGCTCATCAACTATTCGGGGGCAAGGTTGACGGCGCATGCGCCTCGATCTGGAGAGTGGGAGAGACAGACAGAAGATATTCTGTCCATGTCACACATGTACCCGTCAACAGTAATGCCACGTCGTGGCGAAAAATGTAAAGAAAAGTAGATCGACTTAGCGCGCCGAACATATCGTTGGTCGTTTCCAAACCTTTATTATTATTAGATGGGACTTCAGTGAATGTTTGCCCTGTTTATCACTTATAATCCAATACTTCTTGATCATGTGTGTCTCGGTCGCATCATGCGAGAGAAGTTTTTCTAAACTCAAATTTATTTTAAAAATTCGTCGATCTATGATGAACCAAGAACGCCTAGTCAATCTGTCCATTCTATCAATTGAAAGGAAAGTTTCAAGGGAAATAGATTTCAACGACGTTATTGAGAAGTTCAGTTAAATGAAAGCACGAAAACATGTAAAATAGTTACAAAGCAAAAGCTTCGTTTTTAAAAATATAAGTACAGTAAAAGTTACTTTCTTATTATAGTGTTCATTATTTCTTTGCACTCTACCTGCTAAGTGCTGTGTTGAATGCTGCTCCGTATTCTAACTTTTTTTTTACCCATATCATGAGTAGGGCGTATAGTAAAATTACATATCATCAATAATACATCCATTTTTTCGCAGACTGGGGGCCTCATTTATATGCCGCACCGGGCCTCCGACGGGCTTAGTCTGCCACTGCTCCTCGGCGAAGACGTCAGAGAGAGACCGAGAGTTACGAAAAATAATCGAATCCTCAACGTGATCGTAGCTCATACTGAAAAAACGCAGCACATTCCACAAAAAAAACTGTAATAACTTTAAGAGAGTTTATAGACATAATCTTTGACTTTGAGCTTTGTTAAATACATTAAAAATGAATATGATGAACATCGACTATACGCCTTGTTAAATAGATGCTGTAATATAAATGTACGAATATATGCTGCAATATAAATGTTCAACGACGATACCTGCAAACCTTTTTCCTTTTTTCCCCTTCGTTCAAATTTAGCAGAAAATCGAAAAAAAATAGACGTGATACAATGTTCAATGGCAATATGGAGTACAGAAAAAGCCTCGCAAAGATAAAAAATACATTACAACTTCATTATATAATATTCAATCCATAATTATTTATTATTAATGAGCAAATTTCTCGGGTGAAGAACCTACAATTTTTGTCGTTGCATTCAAATTGACCAGCTCGATTCGGCCTCCCGCATACAAGCACAGCTGACAACATGTCAGTCGCGGCGAGCGAACGAAAAAATTGGTCAGTTCAATCGATAACATCTGCTTGAAATGTTCGGTAACCTATATTTGTTATGGAACATACGTGACCGCGACAGTTTTCTTGTTGTTTATCGCTATTTGCATAGCTCCGATCTAATCGCGAACTATTATTATTTCCGTCTCGAAGTTCGATCCGCACGAATTCCCTATATGGTGCGGGTTAAGTGCGTTGATTTCATAAATTAATTACTATTGTATTTAGCCGGTAAGGCATGCGGAACTTTCGCGGACGTCATTCTGTATGTTTATACTACCGTGTATAAAAAAATCCTATCTTTTCCTAATGATGAGATTCGTGCACGTAGTACCTTAACGATGTCCGAAAGACATCTTATGTGATTAGTGCCTAGAGATCAGGAGGTTCAGCGGCAATGCAAAGGCGCTGAAAAAAGCGTTCCCAAAAATGTGTCAAAGTGATGGCGCTGGGGTGCAGCGGCACCTACATACATCGTAATATATTGGTCAGCGTGTTACGCAAAATGGCTCGATGACTCGAATCCAACTAGCGTTCATTATAAACTCTGTCCTTGTGCAAAATACACATCACAAGATATCGCGTCTTTATAAAGAACCTCTGGTCTTCGAATCGCCAGGTTAAGTTTTTGGTGAAGTCCCCCCAGGGCTGTATTACGTGTCAGGATGGTAATACGCGCAACAATAGGTCTGTAGCCCAACGGTGTGTTTATCGACGGCGCAGTCTTTCCTCGATGTCAGAATAAGGACCAATATTGGAAGTGAGATGAGTTGCACGTGTATTTTGATACTTGCCGAAATGATGATCAAAGGTCTCTTTCCTTGGCACTCCTGTTATAACAAACAGTGGACGTCTTCACAGAAAGAGGACGAACCTTGGTGAGTACGATGCGAAACGGGTGAAGAATCAGAGCTTGCCAGGATTTGGATCAAGGTGTCTTCAGTTTAACACAAGGGAGAAGATCACGAGTTAATTGTGTCAATGATTGAATTACACTTATATCAGTTGGTTACATCGGTGTTATTTTTACTCGGATGCGGATAACACTCTTCCGGTTTATTAGCGCGATGCTTTCAACGTTACATCAAACGCGTTCACGTAATTTACGGAGTTTCTTAATGAAAACTTGCGCGTGTTACCCGTGTACTGTACGGAGTATCGCTAGCGTAGCAGCTAACAGTAGAGGTCTTCAGGAGGGAACCTCTTCGTAACAGTGATTTCACGATTCTGACTTATAGGTCGTCAGTCCCGTGCTACGCAGGACCGATATTCGTCGGATAGCGATAGTGGGGCAAGGGTTTACGTGACTGCATTTCTAGAAATGCATCAGTGGGACCCATCGATAAGTATATATTCCCACACGCTAGTCTGACTCAGTCTGCAGTGTTTCAACGGTTTTGAACGACGGACTCACGCCGAAGGCGAAGCGCAATAATATTTAATCTTATAAAATATTTATGGAAACGTTGAGAGCTCGGGCGCATATGCAGGCCGTGAAATATCGATACTTAATCCTAGACAAAGTTGCTTTGTGCGTTGGTCGCTTGGTCACGTACGCAAGCAATGAGACATAGCGAGTTATATTAACGAAAAAATATATGAGCATATTTTTTTACTTTGTATTTATATTTGTTCTTATTCTATGGATATGAGAATAAAGTATTTCCTCTAATTAAGGCAATTTATGCGGTTGGCTTAACAAACGACGTGAAAGTGATCGGATGAGTTTCTAACCTCACGAGAGACCGTAACATCGAACGTCGAAATATCCGCCGATTCATAATTTCCTCATGACGATTGGGAAAAAAAACGCAAAAGCGAGAAAAGATCTCAAACTCAAACTCAAAATGGCGGCGATACAGCCCATCGAGAAAAACGATTTTTATTTTTTACAAGTAGCTTCACGGGAGAACGGTTTTCTCGTAAAATATAAAACCTGAAAGAAAAACCAAAAAAATGATAATTTATATATTATTAGCTATGAGACTACCTCGAAATTTGCTTTCAAATTTTGAAAAAATAGCGCACTTTGAAGGAAATAAATCGATTTTTTGCAAAAAAGCAGTAAATTGTTCATTAAAAAAAAGTTTACCTTTAATCAAAAAACGGCTACGTACTCACATAGAGAATGTAATTGTGGAGCTGCTATCAAAATTTCAAAGGTGGTCGAGTAATCCGTCTTCCGGGATTGAAAAAAGTGGTTCGAGAAAAACGCGTTTAAAGTTGTACGAGCAACTCAGCGCGCGCTCCGAGGCGCTGCGGCCAAATCGATCATTGAACCTTGAAATTAAAAAAATTGCTACAGGACCAATTGCCATCTGCCATAGTCCATTGCTACAGGACCATCAATCATCTGCCATCTGTCTTAGATCGCACCCATGTTTAGCGTATATCTATATAGGGGCCGGAGCACCCCAGCGCCATCATTTCTCGTTCTCGTTTTGAGGACGAGTTGAAAGGGTTGAAAGGCTTCGCTGAACCTCCTGGTATCTAGGCTCCATGCTTTAGGATATCCTTCGGACAACATTTAATTCGATACAATAAATAACAGCAGACAGATAACTTTTTGATACCTGAAAATAGTCATCAATTGAGTAACAGTTTCTGATACCTTACAGACACCCGTTTTCACCGCCAAAAGATATTATAAAAAAGATAACTTCACGACATCATTAAACTGGATGTCGTTCAAAAGATAGGGAAAAGTTATCTTACGGTAATGTCTTAAAGATAACCTGAAAATGGTAACGTATCCGCGTCAATTGGACATCTATGCTACCTGGGTATGTTATTTATATGGTATCCGAAAAATATCCCAAAACGAATATAGATGACTTTTTGGTTGTCCAAAAAGGTGCCAGTTCGGATTACAAATAGTATCACTAATGACCGCTTCGCGGATAACTTAGTTGTATCGATTAGGGTAACTATACGGCGACTATTAATGGTTGACAAATTGACACCTAGAGGTTAACTTTCATCCGTCGCCGGTACGTTAGCGTTAAATTATCAAATCGACATATCCGAAAGATATCCTCTTGAAGGCATGAGAATGCCAAGATCCCATGGGCATCTAAAAGTTGATAAAACGACTTCCAAATGGCATGCAAAAGTCCTATCGAATGGATATCTATTTATTGGCGATATGTGTATATATATATATATATATATATATATATATATATATCAATTTCTAGTTATTTTTAGTTATTGCATGGTAAACGTCGTTAATAACCAAAAATAGGTAATATTGGGCTATATTAAATATTCTAGACTATTAATAAGTCGATTTTGATAAAGAGATAGATAAGATAGTATTGGGACGGACTGAAAGAGGGCTGGGAATTAAATGGTAGCTGGTCAATGAAAAATATAATGTAATTTAATGTTACTAAACAATACATTCATTGATTGTAACGAATATTGAAAGTTAGAAATATCAATAAAACGACAAGACATGTGGAATAAATATATTCTATTATATTCCATATTCATTGTTTTTCATTGTCGTTAGGAGGGGGGGGGGGGGGGGGGGCAGCCTTTGTCAGCCACCACCCAGGTAGCAAAATGTTGTCTATATGGCATCCGAAAGATATCGCGAAACGGATATGGATAACTTTTTGGTTGTCCAAAAAGACGCCGTTTTGTATTACAAAACGTATCACTTATGTCCGCTTGGCAGATAAATTATTTGTGTCCGATAGTTAACCATACGGCACCTTTTAATGGTTAACAACGTGTCGACAAAAGGTTAACTCTTTTCGGTTGTCGGTACGTTAGCGCAAAGTCATCAAATCGATATATCTGAAAGATATCTTCTTAAAGGCACAAAAATGCCAAGATACCACTGCTATCTAAAAGTCGTCCAATAGGCATCCGAATGAGGTTAACAAAACGACATCTAAACGGTATCGAAGAGTGCTATCGAAAAGATATCTATTTATTGGCGATATATATGTGTAACAAAATCCTATCCATTTCTTTTTTAAAATTAACCTATTAATAGTCTAGAATATTTATATAGCTCAATATTCTAGCCTGTTAATAAGTTCATTTTTATCATGAAGAAATTAATAAGATATTGTTATGTAGGTTTCGAAGTGGATTAGGTCATTAAAAATAAAACATCGATTAATTAATTATAAGTCAAATGTAATTTAATATTATAAAGACGGTACAGTCGTTGTTAGACTTCTCTCCCGTTGCAGTCAGGTCTTTTGGTGGTTGCCATGCTCCAAATGATCCCTTGGATAACCTCAAAAGCAGATCTACGCTTTCAGAATAAAAAGAAAGTACATTAAATACATATATGTACTCACAGAGGCGAAAAGAATAGTAGGATAAAAGGCACTCACGTATATATATTTCAACACCTTTATTTTTTCAACTACTTGTTGTTACACACAATTTTTTGCCGGTGAAATGAAATATGACACGCTATATTCGCACTATGATAAAAGTGATCCGTTGAATGTGATCTTTAGGACAACATTTGGATGACTTTTTACTATTTCCCGCCAATACCAAATATCTTAAAAGACAGCATATTACCGATATCTGAAAGATGTCATGAAAAAGGCGTCTTATGTAATTCGTCTTTATGATATCCTTCGGATAACGTTGAACTAGATACAATAGATAACCGTAAATAGATAACTTTTTGATAACTTAAAGAAGTCATCAATTGGATAATATTTTGGGCTACCTTCTCGACATCCGTTTTCATCGCCGAAAGATATCATAAAAAAGATAACTTTACGGCAGCATTATACGGGATGTCATTTGAAAGATGTCGAATAGTTATCTTACGGTCATGTCTTAAAGGTAACCTGACAACGGTAACTTATCGATGCCAATTGGACATTTATGCTGCCTGGGCAGTTGCCTAGCCTACAACCGGTCGCCTCCACGGCGAAGCCAGTCTGCGATGCAATTTTAGATATCCTTTAGTCGTGCCACGGAATGTGATTCGTACGACATCTTAAAAAAAAATGAACAAATACTATGAATAGAATTTTATTAAACGTGCGATGCCGTCTTTACGGCGAATGACTTTACAGAATATTGAAACAATAAGATATTTATTTATACATCTAATATATACGTACCGATAGTGTATTTACTCAAATTTTGGCGTCTTCTCGAAGAAAACTGCCTGCGCTGTAAATAATTCTCTGTATAACCTAAAAAGCAAACGTACGCTTTTAGAATACAAGAAACGTCCATTAAATATACATATGTCTACTCACGGATGTATTTATACTCGCGTGTATTTGTTTAAACACTTTCTCGTGTTCATATATTATTTTTTCACACTTTGCACTATACCCCAGTACGCGAGCCGGTGAGAGTATAACAGTCATCCGTTAACCCCTTAGCAATCAGGCGAAAATGAGATTTTCGTGCCACTTTTGTGTTGGAAAAAAATATAATAGATTTATTCTATAATTTCAGTGTCACGCTTTTTGAAGTTGCTGAATCCGAATCTGGAATCAGATTTCCAAAATTCAAAATGGCAGATTAATATGGCGGACGCAAATACGAAAAATGCTTTGATTCCGATGGAAGTGAGTACCTTATGGATTTTTAGGTCGCTGAATCCGAATCTGGAATCGGATTTCCAAAATTTAAAATCGCGAATCCAATATGGCGGGAGAAAAAATTTTACTTTTGATTTGATCGAGTGGATTTGAATTTGAGCGTCTAAATACGGGAAAATACTCAACATAATACGAAAAATAAAAATATCAAATTTAAAAAATATAAAATGCGCAAAAAAAATTCCAAATACAAAAAGCACAAACAACATTTTTTATACAAAAAGCACAAAAAAAATAAAAATCGGAGTAAACAACCGCCACGCCCTCGATTCGTGACTCTGTGTTCGGCAGAGAGCGGAATATAAAACCAAAAAAATATTCTTCTACATTTTTTACTGTCGATCATTTGTCATAAATGGTTTGCTTAATTTTTGTTCGTCATAATGTATCCAACCTTCGGATACTTAGAGTCAGGACTCAAATTCGAAATTTGCGACCACAAACATCTAGATACAAATTTTTGTCGAAATCCAACTACTTTTCGAATTTTCCCCCGCCATTTTGAATTTTATCAATCCGATCTCAGATTCGGATTCAACGACCTCAAAAACCAATACATATTCACATTCGTCGAAATGAAACTATTTTTCGAATTTGCGTCCGCCATACGGGATCCGCCATTTTGAATTTTAGAAACTCGATTTTACTTATGGATTCAGCGACCTCGACAACCATCACATACTCACTTTCGTCGGAATTAAACTATTTTTCGAATTTGCGTCCGCCATTTTGAATTTTGGAAATCCATTTTACGACTGGGATTCAGCAACCTCGAAAACCATGAGGTACTTACTTTCGTCGGAATCAAACGATTTCTAGAATTTGCATCCGCCATATTGGATCCGCCATTTCGAATTTTGGAAATCCGATTTCAGATTCGGATTCAGCGACCTTAAAAACGATGATTTACCAAATTACAGTTAAATCGATCTAGTAAAGATATGTTTTTTTTCTCCAAATGCCCACATATGTGTCATGACACAAAAGTGGCACGACTTTTTTCTGCCATATGTGTGTCAGGACAGTCAAAGGGTTAAGTGTCATCTTTCGGACAACATAGATGCTTTCGGTATTTCCCGATATTTCCAAATACGTCAAAAAAACTTTTCGCTATCTCCCGCCAATTCCAAATACGTCAAAAAGACAGCATATCACCGATGTTCGAAAGATATCATGAAAAAGACGTCTTATGTGATTATTCTTTAGGATTTTCTTTGGACAACGATTAATTAAATACAATAGATAACAGCATACAGATAACTTTTTGATTCCTGGAAATAGTCATCAATTGGATACCAGCTTGTGATGCCTTTAATACATCCGTTTTCACCGCCAAAAGATATCATAATAAAGATAACTTCACGACAACATTAAACGGGATGTCGTTTGAAAGATGTCGAATAGTTATCTTACGGTAATGTCTTAAAGATAACCTAAAAATGTCAACTTATCGGCGTCAATTGGACATCCATGCTACCTGGGCACACACGCACACATATAATTCGAAGACGTATAATTTTCACACACGCACACATATAATTTTCACGGCCCTTTTTCTGTATTCAAAAGCAGTCTTTAAAAATAGTAATGATCAAATGTTAAAAACGCGGATACGTACACCTTAGTCACTGCGATTACAAAAATGTTTTTTAAAAAATTGAAAATCGGTTGATAAGTTTTTAAGTATTCGCTCGGACAAGGTCGAAAAAACTAGTTTCTAGAAAAGCGCATTCAAAGTTTTCGTTCCGCGTTTCTTGATATAAAGTTACGATTTTTTCTAGAATATTGATACTTACATTGACGTATCTAGTCGTGGGTAATACGACGGTTCTTCATCTTTATGATAGTTCACAAAATAATAAGAGTCTGTACTTTATCTATTGGAAATGATGCCACACCTGTAGGGACTGAGGGCACTAAACCGGTCGCGCTACCTGTTCTCACTAAAGTGGCTGTAACTCCGTCAATTTTCGGACTTGTGAAAAAAAATGTCGCCAACATATTTTTCAATACATGTACTTTGAAGAATTATATAAAAAAAATGTGCTACAAATTTTGCTTAGGGGATGTGAGAAAGCTACTGTGCCAGTAGCACAGTGATTTTCCCCCTTAACTGACATTGCGTATAGAAAGCTGAGCTGTCCACGGTAAAATTGCACTTCAGGTTTAAATTTAAAACTTAAACATGCAGAAATTTTGCTATTTCTGGCAGTTTTAAAATCGTGACGAAACGCAAACCTTGACACCCCCCCCCCCCCCTACGTACGTAGACCGTAACGCCTGGCCATGGCCTGGCCGAACCTTCCCCCCCCCCCGCTTGCGTTGCGTAATTTACGTACGGCCCCATACGGCAAGGCATAGGAGGTGCCAGCCCGCATGAACGAAGGGTGGTTGCGAGCGAGGGATCTCTCTGTCTTAGTCTTACTTCCGCATAGCCGCAACGCGTCGCGATCCCTCCCCCGCAACCGCCGTCTTGCGTCTATGTGGGTAACCCCTACCGCAGCGCCGGTAGTAACCACTACATAATTAAAAATATCTTCAGTAAGCTGGAGTTTCCGGACCTGTGTAAGACCGTGCCTGCGAAACCTCCACGTGAGAGCGCTTCCACTGAAAAGATGAGAAACTATGTTTTTGCCTCACTGACGGCGACACTTTTCACCATGCAAAAACCCCGGAGTTTCCAGACCTGTGTGTAAGACCATGTACTTACGCGCCAAACGCATCGAGTGTTACACCCGACGTTACCAAGTCTGCGGGTACCATTTCGTCGATCTAATGATTTTCAACCGGAAATTGAAATCTTTTCATAATGTAGTGGTTGAACTACACGGTGAAGTTTGAATTTTGGGCTTTTTACCAAATCTATTACTGCTAATTTTTCAAATTTCTGTTTCCCAACCACCTTAGTTAGATACATGAGCAGCAAAACTGTGATCACCGCACTCCGGTCGACCGTCTTCATGAGACGACGTGCTTCATTACCTTAAAGTGCTCGACTTTGCAATTTCATTACAAAAAAAAACTGAACGGTCAATATAGCTCGAATGTTTCCAAAGAGTGCGTAACGGATTCGTCAACATCATAAAAAAAATTCAAGTCCGGAAGTTGAACGCTTCTTAATAATGTACCTCTTTAATAGTTGAGAATATGCAAGCAACGCCACCTAAATCTGCAGCCATCCGTGCTTAAATTTCCGGTTAAAATTATTGGAATCTTTAGCAAAATGACAATGTACCGAGGGTATCTAGTAGCGTCACAGCATTTGCACTTTTTGAGATGTCGTCATAAAGGAAGCGCGGCCTACACATGTGTCCAACGCATTTTCGCAAATATTTTATTTGGTTATTTTCTTCCTTGCTCCCGCTTTTACCGCTATTTTTGTCTTATCTTTTCCTTTTAACAGTTTCTAAAAACAGAATTTGATTTCCAATTGTCTACAGTAATCAGTAAACGATATTACAAGTTCCGTGTTATTGCCGGTATTGAAATTGCGAAAACTAGTGGTGACTTGGGCTTCAATAATTTTCGAACCTTTGATTATTTACAATTTGTATTAGATCATATCATATTTTTATGGTGAAACCTTTTTCTTGTGGACGTCGTCAGTCGTCCACCGTAAATAAAGCCGAACTGTGAAATAACTTATAATCGATCCTTGATATTTCGAGGAAAAAAAGAGTTACACCTCATTCTCTGACGAAAGGAGTATAACTTAAATTTTCCTTTGAATATAAAGCCTCTCCGAACAAAACGTGCAGCCGGAGTTTAACTGACCGGGCAACTGATTGATCACCTTAAATAAAAATTAGAAAAATGAAGTTTCACCAATTTCTCAACATTGTTCGGTCAAAAAAATTCATTTGCATATATAACTTCGACTTTTTTCCATTATAATCTTTTGGAATTCGTTTGAGTGAGAGAAAGAGAGGGAGAATGTCATCTGCGGATAGCTTAAATTCCCGGCTTTTGCCGCAATGTGGCACATAAACGTAAAGAGGAAGACAAAAAATCGACTTTTACCAGCATGCTCGAGAAAAATGAAAGGAAAAAGAAAAACCAGAAATGATTTAATACTTTCTTTGATTTTTTTGCCGTCAAACTTTAAATTACATTACGATTAATTTTCGATGTGATCGAAAATTAAAATTTTGGAGCTAACTTAGCGGTGCTTTTTAATTGGTCATTTTTTTCGTTACGCTTATGGTAAAAATATATTTAAGGGTTCTTCTCACTTTCGACCCTTAAAAAAAGGCTATCTTCGTGATTTTTTTGATAGGTTTATATTACAGATATTGATATAGAAGTTGTTACACTTAGTAAATACACTGTCGAAATACATTTAAAAAATATATATTTACTTAAGTCACTACTTATAGACGAAAATGGTAATTAAAAAAATTTCCTAGAAAAAGTAGGTCTGTGCTGTTGATGAATTCTCGAAGATGGATCATCCGAAACAAAAGAATCAAACGGTTTTAGATTCAGTATGTTAATGGCTACAGCGCATATCAAAAGATTTTTAAGATATGCAATAATAACAAAATGGCGGACATTTCTCGAAAAAAGAAAAAAAACGGGTTTTTCTCACCGTTTTTGGGAAAAAAGTAAATATCAAAGTTTAAAAAATCCTTCATATGCGCTATAGCTTTAGTTGTAAAGAGTATGTGGTTAAAATTTCATGAGGAGCGGTTCAGTAGTTTTGAAGATTTTATGAACAAGCCGTCAGAAAACATCGTTTTGGGAAAAACGCGGTTAAAGTTTGTTTGGGTTACATAAATACACAACAAATTTTTTTAAATTCATTTCGAAAGTGTAACAACCTTTATATCAATAACTATAATATAAACCTATGAAAAATTAATGGAAATAGTATTATTCAGTGTCTGAAGTGACCCTTAATCAAATAATCACGTTCAAACGAATTCCAAAAGGTTATAATGAAAAAGAGTCGAAGTTATATATGCGAATGGATTTTTTCGACCGAACAATGCTGAGAAATTGATCAAACTTCATTTGTCTATTTTGCATTTAAGGTGATCAATCAGTTGCCCGGTCGGTAAAACTCCGGCTGCACGTTTTGTTTGGAGAGGATTTATATTGAAAGGAAAATTTAATTTGTACTCCTTCCGTCAGAGAATGAGGTGCAACTCTTATTTTCCTCGGAATATCAAGGATGTCCAAGAAAAACGTGTATTTGGTTTTTGGTTATTTCCAAACCAATATTTGATTATATTAAATGAACATTTTCATCGATGTGTTTGTTACCTACAAATGATTCCGCATCCATCCATCCATCCATCCATCCATCCATCCATCCATCCATCCATCCATCCATCCATCCATCCATCCATCCATCCATCCATCCATCCATCCATCCATCCATCCATCCATCCATCCATCCATCCATCCATCCATCCATCCATCCATCCATCCATCCATCCATCCATCCATCCATCCATCCATCCATCCATCCATCCATCCATCCATCCATCCATCCATCCATCCATCCATCCATCCATCCATCCATCCATCCATCCATCCATCCATCCATCTATCGATCCATCCATCCATCTATCCATCAATCCATCGATCCCTTCTTCTATCTATCTATCCATCCATCCATCTATCGATCCATCCATCCATCTATTCATGTATCCATCGATCCATCCATTCATCTATCTATCTATCCATCCATCCATCTATACATCCATCCAACCACCCATCCATCCATCCATCCTCTCTCTCTCTCTCTCTCTCTCTCTCTCTCTCTCTCTCTCTCTCTCTCTCTACTCGATAAATTTGTAGCGAGTAGCGAAAAAAATTTCGCTACTCGATACAAATGTAGCGATTAGCGAAAAAATTTCGCTACTCGATACAAATGTAGCGCAATTTTTTCGCTACTCGATACAAATGTAGCGAGTATCTTTTTTGTATCTCGATACAAAAGTATCGAGGTATGGACATCTCTGATTTCATTTGTCGCATAGCGGTCCACTCGATCCTGTCCGAGCCTCGATTTAGTGACAGAATAAATAACTATTGGCACGAAACGTATTTTCAGAATTAAAAAAATAGAAGTCAAAGTGCTATGATATCTGATTCTGGTGATGGGTTGCGGATTTCAACCAAATTTAACTTACAATATAGAGGTGCGGCGATTGATGGCACACATGCCCTCAGCGCTTGGCATACTTGTACGAGCGCCCACATCATTATTTTGGCGAGGAGGTAAGGACGTAAGAAAAGCCCTGATGAGTGGCTGTACATTTTACTTGGAAACAACTCCACAGAATTCCTCGAAAGTTTATCCTAAAAATTTGAATTGCGAAAACAGCGGTCGCTCCTGTGATCACGGCGGCTAAGCCGTTGTGGTACTGCCTTTCGGTTGTTATGGGGTTAAGTCAACATGTTACCACCAGGCTGAACATTTTTTCTGGACCTTTACATCCTCTTGCTGATCATCCCGTGCAGTTTGAATACGATCCACAGTACAATTTTTTTTAGAAAAAAATAGTCTTCCCGACGTATTTCATGGGCTTACATTACGCACATGGAAAACTCCCGATCATTTTTCAGTACATTATTAATATTTGCTAAGTGAATATTACCACAGAGCTGAAAAAATAGGTACGGTTCGACTAATTATCGGACTAACCCTTGGTACCGTAAAAATGAGGATTCACAGTACCGTTATAAAATATTAATATTTTTGGTAGCCAATTTGTGAGAAAATCGAGCACACAAAATATTAGGCTGTGCAATTATGGGAACGTCGTAGATGACACAAATGCTACCTATCTTATCGGTATTCGGCAATTATGCCCGAGAACCTAAAACTACTGGGTCGGGATAATTAACAACGAATTTTATTGGTTCTTATTATTTTAATTAGTAATAATTACTTAATATTAATTTCATAACTATGTTCAGAAATTATACATTTCTAGGCAAAGACAAAATAAAACGGATTTTTTCCATACATACATTTCCTTTTTAGAATCCCGCAAAATTATTAAAGTGTTTTTATTTCTTTGAGATTATAGACAGCTTTAGTACATACTTTTTCTTTCCAGTGGATTTTTTTTACTCGGACCGATATTCATTTTCGACAGCTCCTTAAGCCGATATTGAGGTTACGAACGGGGCGCATATGTCGCTAACTTCGCGTCACTTCTGCCAATCTAGGCATTATGATTTACCACGATTTACGACGTTGCCAATTTGTTTCGCGTTAATTGAGAGAAAAAGTTATAGAAGAGAATTATACAAAGTTATGAAAACACTGAATGTAATCACCGAATGTTAAAAAATGCATATTTTTACACATAGATGTAAAAAAATAGTTCGAAAACGCACGTTGGATATGGAGATTACTTGAAAGCTAACAGTTGGTAACAGTCAGTCGGCTTCGTGCATAAGCATAGAGCGCGCCCCTCGTACTTCAACCCCGACGGCTAAACCCCATAACAACCTTAAGACGCAATGACACCTCATCGCGGTCGGTATGGTAGAACAATTATAGATACCCAAAAATCTCTGAAACGGCTCTTCAGATCCCATCGAAACTTTGCCAAACGACATCAAATAGATAGACGAACTGCTGTCTGCCCCTCAAATTTTCTGAATTTGAGAAAAAAAACGTAGATTGGCTTATGATAAGCCAATCTACATTTTTTTTCTTCAATTCAGAAAATTTGGGGCATACAGCTGTTCGTCTATCTATTTAACGTGGTTTGGCAAAGTTTCGACGGGATCTGAAGAGCCGTTTCAGAGATTTTTGGGTATCTATAATTGTTCTACCATACCGACCGCGATGAGGTGTCATTCCGTCTTAATAGACAAACAATGTGTATAAGCGCGTTTTTTGTATAAAAAAAAAGCTTTTGTTTTCCATCCAAAATGCGCGATATATCCATCATGCGTTCCTATCAGATAAACTATGTAAGCCTATCTGAACTCAATAATTCCTTTAAAATGACGTCACATATGTGTGTGTGTGTATATATAGTAACATATTTAATGTTCGAACAACAACACGGAAGACAGGAAAATTATCTATAGAAAAGAATGGTTGTCAAAAAGGTAGCGTCTGCTTTTTAAACTTAAAGAAAATTAGAAATGTTTTCTAGCAGCGGGGACAAGCCCCCTCCACCCCGCATATTGCCTTCGAAAGGCAGCCGCCCTTAGTTTTCGCAATTTTGTGGATGATGCATTAAAATGCCGAGTTTGAGCTCCCTCCCTTTAGAAGTCATGCTGCTGTCCATGGAGACTAGACACAGGAGTTCGGCATTTCAACGCGTCCACAAAACTGCGAATACTAATGACGGAGCTGTGGTGTTCCGAACGCAACATGCTAAATATATTTCGTATGTATGTAAAATATCGAATCGGATTGTGGAACAAATGCCAGCTAATCTATCTAACCTTAATGCATGTTTAATAATGAGTGTTATAATAAAATTTAAGATTAAGTAATACGTTAATTGCCATATAAATACCATATTGATGAAACCGTATAGTTTTTCAGTGACTGCACGCAGATGCATCGTTTTTTTTAATTGAATAATTCTGTGTCCCCGTGACAATATCATCTTACTTTGGAGCCTTACGACGATAACCAGAATTTTTTCACTAAATTGAGAGGGCGACCAGACAAACCAAAAACTTGTCGACCTAGGAAAAAGGAAATCGCCTTCATCCTTAGCAGCAACGATGTACATTTCTTCGCTTACAGCTAGAGTGATCCGTGGTGTTCGCTGATAGTCCGGCTAATGCTAAGAATAATCGAATATGAATATGCGTCACATTTTGCATTTATCCAAATGAATACTATTGCGAACGCCAATAGGAAGATATAGTATTAGGTTATTCGTCGAAATAGCATTGCGTTAACGCGTTTAACCTGCTCAAAGGTGCCCTGATCTACTGAGATATAGCCCAAACAACATAATACAATACTGGTAGTTAAGATTAAAATTTGTGCATTGTTTTTTTATTCTTCGATGTACTTCAAGCATGGTCTTACGTACAGGTCTGGAAACTCGATGAAATTCGGCTGGTGGGGGTGGTTCCACTATCGAAACAGAAATCGTGGCGTCGCTAGTATCGAGCAGTCAGTTTTGACAGCGAATACATTACCTGAATATGGTCGTCGAGTAACCGCGAAGTAATGCCAAAGTCCTGCGTAGTACCGGAGTGCAATAAGGCTTACAGAAGCCTAAAAGTGAAACTATCAATGTTTTGCAGCTATATAAACTGCTGTCAGTATATAGCGTGATTAAGCCTCCAAAATATGGTAATTGTACCATTACAGAACAACCTGAGCCGCAGATTTTGATATCGCTAAGCGATCTGAAAGCTTTGAGTGGCGAAAAATCGGAACCCAAAATAGTCAAGTATCGTGACGAAGTTCGACGAAAATTAGACGCCGTTTCAGATAAAGCAAAATGGGAGACCGACGATGTCATCGAGTTCCCTGTCAATCACGATTATACCCTTCCTCTGGCTATGGACTGTATTGTTTATTACGCGACAGGTTTTTTTTTCATTTTAACTAGTTTTTCATGAAGCAGGCTTCTTATTAACTCAACGTAGGTAGCCGTAGAATAAACTAACTCTTATAGCACGATGGTAGAATCGTTGAAATCATCATCCCAATACAAAGAATCGTTTTTAATTCTTTCGCTACTATTAATTACAGGTAATAATTTAAATAATATATATTTATCTAACATTATCGGTTTTATGTTTATCACGTTTGATGCGTTCCTTTTTAATGGGACGTAAGTTAAATTCAAATAGAATCTTAGATTTGAATGCAACTTTTTGCACTTCGCAGTGTTTATGTTCTGTGCTTGTCAATAAATTAATAAAAGCATAACGTGCATACTCTCAGGGTACTTATGCAAGCAAGTTCTGAAGAGATATTATTCTAATAGCTCACCTGCTCTTTCTAAATTGGTGGATATGAAATCTCGTGCCGTCTTAATCCATGCCAATTTAAAATTATTTAATCTAATACACTACGTTGAACCTGTTTTGCGAAGCATTCCTCAAAGGTTAACGTGTTTCATTTAACACTCGAAGATGTATAACGGGATAAAGTTTTTCTTTCCATGTGAAAAACATGGTTCGGATATCTTATTATATGCGATAATTTATTACATTAGGTTGCGCATGAGGCCGAACGCCTTTCAAGAAAATATGAAAAAAAAATTGTTTTTTTCGTTATTTTGTACATTCCACTAAAAATTTCCTTATTGCCATTATAAAACGCCATTATTTAAATTTAAAGGGATAAATAATTGTTATTATATGATTGATAAACGCGAAATTATATTTGCGCTGTAATTTAAAGTGCCATCTCCATATATAGTGTTAGGAAAAACAGATGATGAACACGTATACGTCGAAATATTTGCAAGTAGTAACTCTGATAAGTACTGCTTGCAAGCATTCGTGAGTGAGAGTGCGTATTGTTGTCTCTCTCGCACACTGACTCCTCGATTGCAGCGCCTCTCGCGGCGAACTTCAGCAAAGGAACTATGTGAACTAACGAAGTTTTCAGACCTGTATGTAAGACCGTGACTTCAAGGTTCGTTGGATGGACCCTTGGTATTTAATGTGATCCGATCGTTAACATCGTCGGTGTAGGATATGCATGCAAATTTGAGCGCTTCGAACAAACTATTCGTTTTTCAGTAAATATGTAAAAAAAATAATCTGTACCATGACCGGCAATCGATTGCAAAGTTCAATAAGGCAGTCCCGATTTTTTCAATGATAATTTTCAATTCTTTTGTCAAACGATAACGACGATATTTGTTATAATTCTTGTTAACTGAGCTGTTAGTTCCAAATGAGGTACTGTACCAATATTCGCTTTCGCATTTCATTTCCATAGATATACAAATTTACCTTTTTTGTGGACAATCTTCCAACGGATGAAGAGCATTGACTGGTAATGTGACATCATTGCTACGATCAATTCATCCGTTCTTTCGGCAAATATTTCCGTGGGCTTAGAGTCACGTAATTCTGGACACCAATTGCAATACAGTTCCATAGCAACCCGAAGCATAGCGAAAACAACTAGAATCATACGAAAATAATAGTTTAAATTCAACTTTGCATCGTGTTTCCCCAACAAGATAATCTCAACTAAATTAAGACTGAGTCCAGTACTAAAAAAATACCCGTAGTAATATAAACAATATGAAACCGACTTGAAAAGCTAATGGCAGGTCCATCTTTTTAAACCCAACCGGATTCAGATGAGCAGACGTAAGGCTACGAGCAACCTCCCAATTCGGTTTCATATATCATTCGCATCATAGCAGCGTATGAAAATGTTACCCTGCAATTACTGGATAAATCTATTAGACTAGATACACTCACTCCGGTAAATACGATAGTTGCCAAGGTGACTGCCATTAATGGACTAACAAAAAATATATTTAGGTAACGCAGGAAAAAATCGACGCTTCATCACTTACCTAGAACGAATGGCGGGTTATGAACCCATTGCGAAAAAATCCACATCTGCTTGTTTGAATCACACGGATGTTCACAGTGAAATTTCACGATTTCATTGTGCCCCGCCGTGCTTCATAACTATGACGACGTGAAATCTTGAATTGGCCAGAATAACTAGGCACTCAAATCAATTTATGTAGTACAGAACTCGTAACAGAATCCCTGCTAAGGAAACAGGTAAGGTTGGACCCGTAGTCCACAAAACGGTTGAAACATAAACACGAGAGCATGAACCGCTCGAGTTTTTTTTTTTCGTCTCCGGAGTGTACTGTCCAAGGTCAATGAATTCCCAAATTTGCAACGATTGTTGATTGAACGATACGGCTTCACTTAATTTCAGCTCGTCAATGAGGAGGGTACCTAGAATATTCATTTACTCGATTATTTCATAGCAAGTATTAGGAAATTGATATCAATTGCACAAGATAAAAGGAAAAAGTAATCTACACAGCCACTAGAAAGATAAACTACCAAAGGTCCTTATAAACTCTTAGATCGAAATGCATGGATGTTTTTGGTGTTCGAGATTATGCATCGTTGGTTAAATAATAAGCCTTGTACGGATTGCGCGTTAGTCTAGCTATGTTGAACACGCGTATAGATGGATACGCGTACAACACTTGTACGGACTGCCGCGTGTCTCAACGCGAGGTGAAGCGATCCACCAGCCATATCGACCCAGTGTACGCACGTTAATGCAATTTTTGTTGCCGAAATCCGGCGGGAACGCGTGAGCGATTTTGCCGTCCAAATAAAGCATACACGTCCATTTTGACACACATAAAAAAACCGACTGCCGATGGATCGTCGCGAGCCTGGCTTGCGCGACACACGTGGTGTAAATGTGTACGCGTGGCTGCAGGTACGAACAGCGCCTTCCAGGGTATGCGTACCCGACTACGTATACACTGGAACGCGCAGTCCGTACGAGGCTTCACAGGAGTAGGGAACATGTGTACGAATACAGAAAGGCTACTTGTTAGTAGAGAAATTGAGATGTAAAATTCTGGGACATGTGGATGCCCCTTTTATGCGAGAACTCCATTCCGGAGCCCTTGATTTTCAAGCATTCAAAGATGACTAAGCAAAGTCATATGTCGATGAGCTTATTCTTTGTATATATCTATGAAGCGTTTCTCTACAAGGGAGTGGCAGTATTTGCCTCTTGCGAATGTATTCGTATAAGCGGCTCTTTTTTAATACCCTTTAACAAGGGTATAGCTGCGGCCCCGGGACTTTTTAACTTTGGCAGCCTCGAAACAAGTCCGCACAACCTGCTGTTGACTTTCGGGAAGGCTAAGGTAAGAACTTAGCCTTTCTTCTAGTTATTCTTGCTGGACTGCCGCACATGCAGACTTCAGATTAGCTACATCCATAGATTACTTTTTAGCATGTCTAATGAATAAAGCCGATATATTGATCCTGTTTAACTTTACTGAATGTTCGCTTTTTAATTATTCTTCTTCCAGGTGGCACATTATTTGAATATTGCAAGTAAATATCACGCGTAGACTATTACGTGCTTTTTTCGGTTCAGGTTTTTAGAAATGAAAAATCACTTAATTATGGTGATAGTGATGTATCCGACTTTTGGATCTACAGGTAAGGGCATAGACATTAAGCTACGAGAGGAATTCAATTATCAGTTGAACCCGTTTATTTATCAATTAAGTTTCATACCTCGCTTGCTTTTCAACAAGAGGAGAAGCGAATGGAGGAAGGGTAAACATTTGGCATCAAGGAGGCTTCAATTGAAAGGAATATACACGTTCTAAAAAAATAATCATTGATTGTGTAAGGTCCGTACCTACGACACAATACGCCGTAATATGGAAGAAGGCGGAATCTACAAAAATAACATCGAAAATGCGTTTTTGGTTCCATTGGAATCAGTAAAGAATTTTTCATGGTCTTGTATAGTAAAACGCATTTTCGATTTTTTGTAGATGCCGCGTTCTTTCATATGACGGCAGCATAGCTCGAAGTATCACAAAATATCTACTCTTCAATACAAAGTTTTAGCTCTAGTGAATGCCAAGAATATTTTCTTTTGATAATAATGCTGGTGGTACAGATAACGTTCAACATTTTCTGTACACGTTTTGAAACCCTATACTTTCCCCCAAATTTCCTACGTAAACAAATAAAGGTTCCAACGTACCCTTTGTTGCAGACGTAGAAACCTTCTTCGAGTCAATTTCTCCATTAATTTCGCCTGATTATATTTCTGCCTGGCACTATCGTGACGTTGCTGTCTGTTTTTCTGCATCGTGAGGCGAAGCTGTCGACAGAGCATACACCTGGGGTTTCGCTGATTGCGCTTGTAAATTTCATCGGCATCCAGAATTCCAGCACAATTACGATGGCGGCTAAAAGAAATAGAAGTGGCTTCAGCATGTACTTTGATTATTTATAAAAATAAAAACTTGCAAAACAAGAGTTTAGGGATTCCTATGATCTATGTGGTCGACTGCAAGACGGCAGTTGCTTGAGGGCAGGATAGCAGGCCTTTTACTGTGCCTTTTTCTTAAGCCACAAATGATTCCCTTTCCCCGATCATGTAACTTCTCCACTATTTTCTGACCACTACAGCTGTTATTATTATTTTCGTTGTTCAATGTTTATTACATTCAAATCGGTCAAAAAGGCTTTTTTTCTTTCAAATTCCGTAAGTCCTTGTTATAATGGTGAGAGTACAAACAAGATGCATCACGAATAACATTAGAAGACTGTCATTGATAAATCTTGATCAAAGCGCAATCAGCTTGGATAGGTCTTTCATCAAATCCAATGGATCGGGAAATAAAAATACCTTTCGCTGTCGATGCCGGTTCCACTGCAAATTGACATCTTCTGCAATATATCGAAATAAACCCGTATGTCTGTCATGGATTTAGCATTCTCGTTTAGCGGAATGATAACACCTGTCTTCGTCCGAAGCTGAAGGGACGGGAAGAGTTTGTATCAACAATTTGTTATTGACATGGATGATCATGCAGGTTTGTGTTTTGTACAATCAGATAACCACCTGAAGCGCAAGATCAGAAGCAACCTCTAAATAAAGTTTCGGGCAAAGACTTGACGGATCAAGAAGAGTGAATATTGTTTTCGACGATTGTCGAGTCCATGCCCATGACTCCGGCAATAGAGCTGTATTCAACTCGACCTGAAGCATGTCCATTGTGAAGACGATCATACCCACTGGACTATTTGTCGAGGCACTCTCCATTGATAGCGTTGAGGGACACACTGACAAAACTGTGTTGTCGCTTGCATTATGTCCATGGTGAGATCGTCTCTCTGTAGTGCTAACTTGAGTATTATCTTGTACTGCTTTGTTGACAGGGCCAATGTTCTGAAGTAGTGGAATAATTTATTTTCCACAAAACATTATAAGAGAATGCTATTTTAATGTAGATAAAACATATCTATAATTACAATACTACCTATTGTTGCCTCTTGGAGCAATAATAATTCTCAAAAAACCTTTAAATGCTTACCGGACAAATCTGAGATCGAGGTTTCGGTATTGCATCATGTGTCAGATGCCATATTATTCGAGGGATCTTATGAACTTTTCCATTAGGTAACACAGTCTTGTCATATTTTTTAATGTATTCCTCGTCAAAGTGTAGCTCACAGATGAATTTTTTTACGTCCAGGTCGCAGCCTAGTGCTTGCTTCCACACATCGAGTCTGTTATTGCACTATAAATCCGAATAAAATTTTAGAGAGTATGTACTTTCGGATACTTCATCAGCAATTCTTTCAAATTTATCTCCAAAATGTATTCACCTTAGGAGTACGAAAGACCGCAAGTTGACGCATTCCCAATGCATGACGGTCGGTTCGGTCTTTGTAACGCCCGGTCTGGCAGCCTGGTACTGCGCAAACCTTGACCATATTACACACTAGAATTTAATGTCGAAAAATGAAATAACAATTTGCAGGTTATGATGAAGCTAGCCGAACGGACGGATAATATTTGTTTTGTTACCGATGATGGAATAAACCACTCTACAGGGGATATAACTTCCAGGCGGAATATTAATGATGCTTAAACATTGCCACTCGCAAAATTTGTGTAGATAAGTTTAAAAACTTTGCCGTGAGTTCACAACAGTATTTAATCAGTAAGTACGGGGTACACCGACTACAATTAAGAATATTTTCAAAAAGACTCACCTTTTTTCTCGCTTACGCAATAGCTTTTTTCTCTTCAAATTCTCACGTGCAAATTTTTAAAATAACACATAAAGTGGTTCGAAGCAATGTACTCTCACGCTCGGTCTGTTGTAAGGTTAGAACCGCGTACGATCACTTTCGTTGTGGAGGTTAGAGTGGGAGGAGTCCGATCTGTGCATTTCAAAGTGGCTACAAAAATGTAGTCAAACAGGGATGGCGCCACTATCTCTGAGACCTCGAGAAGTGAGCTGAGTATAGATGAGCTCAATAAACTTAGCCGGCGACTATGAAAATATCGAATTCTTTTCCATGCCAATCGATTGTTAGTCGTTTGTTAGTGTTTGTTAGACAAAATCCAGCGTTTGTTAGACTTTATTTATTTAATAATACGAAAAACAAATTTCATGTCAAAGTTAGCCGCAGGAAAATGCTTTTCTAATGATTTCGAACTTTTCTTCGTAACCAATCGTTTGTTAGTGATTGTTAGTCGATTTTTATCGTTTGTTAGAGCTTAATTTTGACTTTATCGTTACAAAACTTTTCATTCCCATGGCACGCTGCAAGCCACGAGAAGTTGGCCGCAGAGATTAGTAGGGAGATGCACAACGCTCCCCTTTTCGGCGTGCCTCGTAAATGGCGCTAAATCGCGGCGGCGAGTTCGGGAGTATGATTTCGTGATCATCGCCTCTGTCGAGGTTGCAGATTCCCTTGTAGCCACGCGAGTCCGTGATCACCGCTCAAGTCGATATTGCAGTCAGCGTGAACACGAATGGGTAGCTCGGTGGGGGAAAAGTCTCTGCCCCTCGCAAATCGCGCTCGCTCGACAGGCGAACGGAGCGAGGTTTTCCATCCGGTCGAGCTCGACATATATGTGTAGCCGTACTGCGGATTGGAATATGCATTAAATGGTAATTATTCGGAAAATGACCCCCACCCGAGAGGAGGATGGGAGGTGGGGGGGTTAATAGATTTTGACCCCCTGAACACGATGGTGGAGAGAAATCGCGGCGGTCACCTCTCTATAAAAAGTTATGGGGTTTTGAAAAATAATAGACATACCTCCTACGATTCGCATATGTACACGTACCCCCACCCCGGAGGAGGGTGGAAGGTTTATAGATTTTGATCCTCTGAACACGATGGTGGAGAAACTTCGCGGCGGTCACCTCCCTATAAAAAGTTATGGGGTTTTGAAAAATAATACACACACACACAAACACACACACGCACGCGCGCACACACACACACAAACACGCACACACACAAACACACGCACACGCACGCACACACACACAGACGCACACACACAAACACACACACACACACAAACACAAATACACACACACACGCACGCACGCACAGACGCACACACACACACACAGATTGAAAAAGTAAGTAATAAATTTTGAACTTCAACACCCCATAACTTTTTATAGGGGGGTGACCGCCGCAATTTCTCTCCGCAATCGTGTTTAGGGGGTAAAAATCTATAAATCGACCCACCTCCCACTCCCCTCCCTGGTGGGGGTCACTTTCCGAATAATTACCATCAGTGCAGCTAGATCGCGCGTAAAACTTACCCCCTCTCTAGTCTCTTATGCGCCCATTGCACAATCACGGTAGCGCGTGTCCGTGAGCGAGCGATGCTTGGACATCTTCGGAAAGAGCCGAGCACGGTCGAAGTTTCCCGACCGCGCCTCCGGCAGCTACACCAACGCATGGACCATGAAGAATAGAGGTAAGGAGCCCGAACGCTGTACTGTGGACGCGGGCTATGGAATCAGCGAAAATTGTTACGGAAATATCCGTTGGCGCTGCTGTACTCGGGATAGGATACGACAGAGATGGAATGAGAAAAGAGAGAGCGATAGAAGAGAATATTCAAAGCGCAGTTATGCACGCAAGACAGATGGAAAAAAAAAATTTATTCGTTCGTCGATTAATTCTGTCATCGTGCATTTGTTAATTAAATTATATACATAGGCAATTATTATATACCCCATTGAGCAGCGGAAACTTAGTAGCTAATAGAATCTTCTTGAAATCTTATTCGGATGATCCAGTGATGAGTTATGCAGTTCACCGTAATTTTTGGAGGTGTCTGCAAAGATGTGCTGTCCTTGGCTCATTTCTGCATAATTATTAATGAAAATTGTACAGAATATTCTTCAAATGTCCTTTTGTTATATACTTCCTAAATAAATAAATATATATTAACTGTGTGGTGCAAAAGAAGATCGTGAATACTCTTTTTTCGTGGCGAAATAACCTTACCCCCCCTCAAGTTCGATATTTGTTATTTTTGATTTTTTAAATTAACTTATATCACGCGGTACGTGAATGGACGTTTTACGTCCGCTTCGCGTACGTAAAACCCCATTTCCACACCCCGTAACATAAAATTTCGTATAACACGCGTACGAAAAATCTTTTTCTGACGAGTGTGAGTTTGCAGGACGAGCCGAAGGCAAGGACTGCAATCACACGAGTCAGAAAAGATTTTTCGTCCTTGTGGTATAATGTACTATTGGTATAAAAAATATATTATAAATATTATTTCAACATTAAAGAAAAAGTAAAAACAAAAATTAAAAAAAAATAACATCAGTATTAGAAACAATATATACTTTTATAGAAATTTTGGAATTATTATGAATATTAATAAGCGTAATAATGATCATCATACGACTATAAAAAATTATTTGAAGTAAACGACGAAAAATTTGTAAAATATTTTTTAAACTTCAATTGGAACGTAAAGAATAATCTTCGTTAAAATCCCTCGGCTCGAGCACCGAAGACATTATCCAGCTCGATTGATGCAACGTGTGTGTTCGAGGAGCGAAACAAAAAATGAATTTGATATAAAAAAAGAAACAAAAATTCCTGTCCTCGACTGCTGTTTGCCGTAGTCGATTAACCGCAGGCAGAGCACGTGGCGCGAGACGAAAACTAGAGACCTGAAGAAGAAGGTGGGGGGAGGGAACGTACTAAAAATTTTTTTTTGTTTTTTTACCAAGTAGGATTTTTTCTCACTGCCCGTGAGAGGATCGTAAATTCTTCAGAGCAAAGTAAAACTACGAGAAATTATATCAGCTGCTCTCATTCTGCGAGAGAAGACGATGGAGAATTTAAAAAAGAAACGGGCAAGAGGATACGTCGTCCTTTGGAGCGGCCACTACGACCTCGCGCACAAGGAACACGCGATGATTTATCGGCTCATTATTTCCTCGGAAGCTCGATTTCTCATTTCTTTCGACAGCTTTCCTTTTTTTTCTCCCCTCTTCCTCTCGACCCAACTCGACAAATCGCTCGGACCATTTCTTCCCACAATACCATACTCGAAAAGTGTTGCAATTATGTTTTTCTTTTTTTGTTTTCAATGCATTTTCATCGAAATTAAATAATCGCTAATTGTTTTTGCATTGTTTCGTGTTATCAAAAAGTAGCAGCCCATTGATGGGCGAAAAATATTTTTCTGGCACTTCAGTCTCGTGGAGTTATTGAACTTTTTTTCAGCTGTTGAATCAACAATTTATTCTCAATTCAATTGTTGTTGGTTTAAAAAAAATTTTTTTCATTGGAGGCTTATCGCGGCTTGTCAAGGACGCGCTCACATGTCCCGTAAAACACACACATACGTGAAATATTAAACGAAAAACGAATAATCCGCGAGTTCTCGCGTCGAGGGCGAAGATCCGCAGGTGCGATTTTAAGGATATCTCGAAGGCTGTCCACACGTTTTTTCTCTCCCTCCCTCCTCCCCCTCCGGTCATTCTTATTCCCTCAGCCTCTTTCGCGATCTCTTTGCATGCCCGGAAATGAAAAATTCGCGGTCCAGTCCTGCGGCCAAAAATTGTGCCAGCGTAAATCACGTCGGAGCCTAAAGTAGCTCATAGAACAATTCTGCTTTTTTTTTCAAACGAAACCCAAGGAAATCGAGAAAAATGTCCGAATTTATAAATTGAAAGAATTTTTATATTGAGAGATAAAGTATTATCAATGAAAAATGAAGAATTAAATTAATGAAAAAATTGAAAGACATTTTCCCTTCATTTTCAATAATTACAACACTTACCTCCGTCGGAGTGAGAAAATCGTGACAGGTCGTAGGCACTTGATGTACGACAGCGTCGTTGCAAATAGCTACGGATCCATGAGAAGGTCCGGCTAACTGGTCGCAGGGAACATTCTGTTCCGGTTGACCACCGTTTTCCTGTCGAAATAAAAAATAATTGATTATTATATTTATCTCAATGTAATAATGGACAATCTATGTCCAATTGTTCGAGGGGATAGCAAAGTACGATATCAACGAATTGACTCAAGTAATAAAGAGTAAAGACAACAGAGGAAATTGAAGAGGGGTAGCAGATCAGAATATTCCGCATATAAAAATTGAAGACGGCAAGAAGAAGATGAACTTTTGATAAATTATACTGCTGAACCGAGCTACAAACAATTAGCAAACACAGCTGCAGGTTAGCTGAGTTCATTCGAAGAAAAGAGGGTATTATAGAAAAGTCAAGCGGGGCAGGAAAAGAATAGAAAAAAAAGAAAAAAAAAGTTGAGAAGTGGCGGAGAAACTCATTCGGAAAGTCATGCCCCTGTAGCGCAGAATGTTTTTATGCATTTCACACAAAACATTACTATAATTATTACAATCCTTACCTTGTTATGGACTGTACCATATCGTTGTACCATATTCTACAAGATACAGAAAAAAAAACAAAGCGGGTTGAAATTTCATATACACGCTAAATCATTGAGCAAATTTTTTTCCTATAGGCAATAAGTGGCATGCAATTACTTCAGATTTCGTCAACAAATTACGCGCTCTATGCGTTATTTAACAAAAAGAAAACATTTTAACAGGCGATTTACCTTTGGAACCTTGAAGACGGGCAACTGTCGTACTCCTAAGCGCTTGCACTTTGCTCTGCTGGCGTCTCGCCCAGTTTGACACCCTGGGTACGAACAGTATTTCGCCATTGTGCACTGCAACAAGAAAAGAACCCAAAATAAAATTTGTAATTACATATTATGACAATAATAAGAATTCTAACCTCACTTTCATGCTCGAGAAATGTATTTAATCAACCGATGAATTACAATTATACTATAATACAGAAAATGGTTTCAAAATACCGTTTTCTTACCTGATTTTATATAATGAGGGGCAATCACTCACTGCACTCCACAACACTCATTTTTACTGCAATTAAAAAATCCTTATTACAATTTCGCATTCACAGACGAACAGCCAAGAATGATATATAAATATTATAACCAAGAATTCTCCAGTTTATATATACGCTCACTTCATAGCGTCACCGATGCCATACTTCACATCCTTCCCTCTCGGCACTAGCGCTTGATGTGGCTGAATTTCGAACCACAACTTTTCGTCACTTTCAGGGTCCACGTTTGGGGTGCTTTTAGCATACGCGTTCGGGCTCCTTACCTCCATTCTTCATGGCATGGACGCTGAGCACGTTCGTGTGCGGCCAAGCCGAAACGAAGGCTTCGAGGGAAAAAGCAATCTGAGCACGACGTCGAGTGACGTCACGCGCGAGGCTTTTCGATGATTTCAATGCTTATTCAGCTCTTGATTCTCTGCGTTATTAATGTATACAAAAAATGTATCGCGCACTCTGATCGCTTATTTTTTTAGTTTATACGTTAATTTAAATATAATAATAAATCTAAATTACAACTTATTTATCTTATATAAAATTGTTTACCCTTTACTCTCACCCGTCCTTATGCCAAAAAAATTATAATTCATAAAAGTAAGCGGAAATATTTTTATATTCGTATTATTATATTAATTCTCATACTTTCATCAAGCGATAAAGGATTATCCCCAAAAACAAGCCAATCATCCATCCGGCCGCGAATCGTAAGTACCAGAAAGTGCACATATTCTACAAGCGATGAGATGGTCCCCCGTTGGTAGCGTTCCTGGCTTCGGTCCGCAGGGGCCCGTGGTGCGAATTTTGCTCCAAATTTTTCATAATTTCTCATATTTTAGTCATATTTGAGATTTTCGGAGAAAAAATGATTTAAAACAAATTCAAGTTCTGGTCTATTTTCCAAAAACACTTTTTTTTCACTGAAAATTCATGATTTCTCATCTTTTTCCCGGAAATTTCTCTTATTCCTATGACCTGAGTGAACGGCTGCGGAGATATCCGGAGAGAAGTTAAAGATGAAAAGAAATGAGGTTTCGTAAAAAAGACTGATTATTATTAGTTTATTCCGGAAATTTTTCTTTTTCTTATTACCTGAGTGAACGGCTGCGAAGATATTGGGAGGAAATTTAAAGATGAAAAAAAATGAGATTTTCGTAAAAAAAACTTGTTCTTATTTTTTTTCGCATCTTTTTCTTTTTCCTTTTGAGTGAAAGGTTGCGGAGATATTCGGAGAAAAGTTACAGATGAAAAAAAATGAGATTTTCGTAAAAAAAACTTATTACATTTTTTTATCCCTCATAATTCTGAGAAATAATCAATTTCCGAAATTTTTGCAAACATTATTTTCCTTCAGGGGTAACACCACTGTAACGGCCTGCCACGAAGCGTTTTAAACAAATAATACTTGGGGTAATTATTCAGCATATATTGAAGTATATTGCAAAATAAATGTACGGGAAAATATTACAAAATGGCGACACTGCAGCCAATTTTTCCGAGGCATGTTGAACTTAAGGTGCTCTGCGGCACGTAGAGTATATAACTTGTGCCTATTTTAATCTGGACAAAATAATTTTTTTCATTAAATCTAGATAGTGTAGCTAGTGAACCACGTAGAGGATTTTAGAAATATTGATTTTTGAGTAATTGCCGAGTATTTGACTAAAAATGTTCATTTAGACTTAATGAAACAAAATTATTTTTTTTAGATTAAAATTGGCACAGTTATACTGTGTGCCGCAGAGGTTCGACATGCTTCGGAAGAATTGTTGCAGTGTCGCCATTTTGTAATATTTTCGGATAAAAATGTCTAGCTATATACTTAAGTATATGCTCAATAAATACCGCAAGTATTATTTGTTCATCACATTTTCTTCCGCCAAAAAAAAAATTAAAAAATACGCTTCCTGTGAGGCCGTTACAGTGGTGTTACCCCTTACAGTCTTCATAAAATTTCCGAGATTTTCCCGTGATCGTAATTAAAATGATGAAATATTCGGAGAAATTCGGAGAAATTCGGAGAAACTCGGATGTTTGCGTAAAAATAATTGTGCGCAAAACTCCGGATTCTTCATATTTGTTCCAATTCATAGAAAAATTCGGAGAAATTTTTCGGAAAAAATCGGAGTTTTCCGGAAAAAAAATTGCACTCGGGGCGCGGGATCGCTTCCCGCGCTCACTGTTTTTTTTTTAATTATTATTACTATTAATTCTTATTTGATTAGTTATTTTTATTAGTTATTATCATTATTTTTATTAGTTACCTTTTAGTGTCGAAAAATTTATCGCGCACTCTGACCGCTTATTTTATTAGTTTGTACGTTAATTTAAATATAATGATAAATCTAAATTACAACTTATTCATCTTCTAAAAAATTGTTTGCGCTTCACTCACACCCGTCTCTGTGCCAAATAAATTGTAATTCACAAAAGTAAGCGGAAATTGATTTATATTCGTATTATTATGTTCATTCTCATATACTTTCATCAAGCGATAAAGCATTATGATAATGCTTTATCATAGTGACGTAAAGCGCAAAAAAATCAGAAGTCAAATAAGTTGTAATTTAGATTTATTATTATATTTAAATTAACATATAAACTAATAAAATAAGCGGTCAGAGTGCGCGATAAATTTTTCGACACTAATAGATAACTAATAAAAATGATAATGATAACTAATAAAAATAACTCATCAAATAAGAATTAATAGTAATAATAATTTTAAAAAAGCACTGAGGGCGCGGGGAACGATCCCGCGCCCCTAGTGCAAATTTTTTTCCGAAAAACTCCGATTTTTTCCGGAAAATTTTTCCTATTTTTTTCCGAATTTTTCTATCAATTGGAACAAATATGAAGAATTCGGAGTTTTGTGGGCAATTATTTTTACGCAAACATCCGAGTTTCTTCGAATTTTTCCGAATATTTCATCATTTTAATTACCATCACGGGAAAATCTCGGAAATTATATGAAGACTTTAAGGGGTGACACCACTGTAACGGCCTTACAGGAAGCGTATTTTTTTATATTTTTTTTGGCGGAAGAAAATGTGATAAACAAATGATACTTGCGGTATTTATTGAGCATATATTTAAGTATATTGCTATAAATTTTTCATCCGAAAATATTACAAAATGGTGACACTGCAGCGATTCTTCCGAAGCATGTCGGACCTCTGCGGCACGCAGTATAACTGTGCCAATTTTAATCTAAAAAAAAGAATTTTGTTTTATTAAGTCTACATGAGTGTAGCTACTGAACCACGTAACGGATTTTCGATAAGTTAATTAAAACAATATTTATTAACAAATAACAGTCTTTAAAAAAAAATTGAACATTTTTAGTCAAATACTCGGCAATTACTAAAAAATCAATATTTCTAAAATCCCCTACGTGGTTCAGTAGCTACACTCATCTAGATTTAATTAAAAATTCTTTTATCCAGATTAAAATTGGCACAAGTTATACTGCGTGTCGCAGAGCACCTTAAGTTCAACATGCCTCGGAAGAATTTGTTGCAGTGTCGCCATTTTGTAATATTTTCCCATAAATTTTTTTTGCAATATACTTCAATATATGCTTAATAATTACCCCAAGTATTATTTGTCTAAAACGCTTCATGGCAGGCCGTTATAGTAGTGTTACCCCTTAAGGAAAATAATGTTTGTAAAAATTTTGGAAATTCATTATTTCTCAGAATTATGAGGGATAAAAAAATGTAATAAGTTTCTTTAACGAAAATCTCATTTTTTTCATCTATAACTTTTCTCCGAATATCTCCGCAGCCGTTTACTCAGGTAATAAAAAAAATGAAAATTTCCGGAAAAAATAATTAGTTTTTCTTTACGAAAATCTCATTTCTTTTCATTTTTAACTATTCTCCGAATATCTCCGCACAGTGGCGTAGCGTGGATTTTTGCCGCCCGGGGCTAACCCTAAATTTGCCGCCCCCCTCCCTATTTTCGCAACTAAGTGCCGCTCGCCGCCACCGCCCCACATCTGCGCCGCCCGTGGCCATGCCCCCCCGCCCCCTCCCACGCTACGCCACTGTCTCCGCAGCCGTTCACTCAGGTCATAGGAAAAAGAGAAATTTCGGGGAAAAAATGAGAAATCATGAATTGTCAGTGAAAAATATGTGTTTTTGGGAAATAGACCAGAACTTGAATCTGTTTTCAATAATTTTTTCTCCGAAAATCTCAAATATGCCTAAAATATGAGAAATTATGAAAAATGTGGAGAAAAATTTGCACTACGGGCCTCTGCGGACCGAAGCCAGGAACGCTACCAACGGGGGACCATCTCATCGCTTGTAGAATATGTGCACTTTCTGGTACTTACGATTCGCGGCCGGATGGATGATTGGCTTGTTTTTGGGGATAATGCTTTATCGCTTGATGAAAGTATTAGAATTAATATAATTATACAAATATAAATATATTTCCGCATACTTTTATGAATTATAATTTATTTGGCATAAGGACGGGTGTGAGTAAAGCGTTAACAATTTCATATAAGATAAATAAGTTGTAATTTAGATTTATTATTATATTTAAATTAACGTATAAACTAAAAAAATAAGCTTTCAGAATGTGCGATACATTTTTTTTGTATACATTAATAACGCAGAGAATCAAGAGCTTAACAAGCATTGAAATCATCTAAAAGCCTCGCGCGTGCCGCCGGGTGACGTCACGCGCGAGTCGTGCTCAGATCGCTTTTTCCCTCGAAGCCTTCGTTTCGGCTTGGCCGCAGATGTACGCGGTCAGCGTCTATGCATTGGTGTAGCTGCCGAAGGTGCGGTCGGGAAACTTCGACCGTGCTCGGCTCTTTCGAAAGATGCCCGAGTGTTGCTCGCTCACGGACACGCGCTACCGTGATTGTGTGATGGGCGCGTAAGAGACTAGAGAGGGGGTAACTTTTCCGCGCAATCCGGCTGCACTGGACGCCGGTTCGATCCTCGGTAGCAATGTCTTGTGTTTTTTATTAAACATATACGAATTAAATATCATAAATAATGCCTTAACAAGCGAGAATAGCTAAAGCGAGAGTAAGTTCGAAATTTTCTGAACATAAAATGAAGAAAAAAAAAGTTGGTTTATCGGGGATTGAACCCGGACCGTAAGCATCGTTAATGCGTCACGCTGCCAACTCAGCCACGATGCTCATTGCAGATAAAGAAACATTTATGATACACCCTTATCCATAATGGTTACTGTTGAAAAAAATGCCGAAACGATCGCGACAAAGACTCAAGATTTCTTTTTGAATCTTCCACGGTCGTTTCGGCGTTTTATTTTTCAAGGCGGTTCGTCGTTAATTTTTTTAACCCGCATTTTCGGCATAAACGGGCAACCGAGAGAAAACAATGATCTCGATACATGTTTTTCACTTTGAAATTCATTTATTGCATATTCCAATCCGCAGTACGGTCACACATCTATGTCGAGCTCGATCGGACGGACAACCTTGCTCCGTTCGCCTGTCGAGCGAGCGCGATTTGCGAGGGGCGGAGACTTTTCCCCCACCGAGCTACCCATTCGTGTTCACGCTGACTGCGATACCGACTTGAGCGGTGATCACTGACTCGCGCGGCTACTAGGGAATCTGCAACCTCGACAGAGGCGATGATCACGAAATCACACTCCCGAACTCGCCGCCGCGATTGAGCGCCATTTACGAGGCACGCCGAAAAGGGGAGCGTTGTGCATCACCGTACTAATCTCTGTTGGCAGCAGCTGCAAGCCACGTGAAGTTGACAGCATTGCCACGACGGCTGAGCACGCCTTTGCACATGTTACTCCTCAATTTCAGCAAAATGCTAATTATTTCAATCCTACTCGATTGTTAGTCGTTTGTTAAATAAAATGCAGCGTTTGTTAGACTTTATTTATTTAATAATCCGAAAAACAAATTTCATGCCAAAGTTAGCCGCAGGAAAATGCTTTTCTAACGATTTCGAACTTTTCTTCGTAACCAATCGTTCGTAAGTCGTTTGTTAGTGATTGTTAGTCAATTTTTGTCGTTTATTAGAGGTTAATTTTGACTTTATCGTTAAAAAACTTGTCATTCCCATAGCACGCTGCAAGCCACGAGAGGTTTTCTAACGATTTCGAACTTTTCTTCGTAACCAATCGTTCGTTAGTCGTTTGTTAGTGATTGTTAGTCAATTTTTGTCGTTTTTTAGAGGTTAATTTTGACTTTATCGTTAAAAAACTTGTCATTCCCATAGCACGCTGCAAGCCACGAGAGGTTGGCAGCAGCTGCAAACCACGTGAAGTTGGCAGCATTGCCACGACGGCTGAGCACGGCTTTGCACATGTTACTCCTCAACTTCAGCAAAATGCTGATTATTTCAATCCTACTCGATTATTAGTCGTTTGTTAGTGTTTGTTAGACAAAATCCAGCATTTGTTAGACTTTATTTATTTAATAATAGGAAAAACAAATTTCATGTCAAAGTTAGCCACAGGATAATGCTTTTCTAATGATTTCGAACTTTTCTTCGTAACCAATCGTTTGTTAGTTGTTTGTTAGTGATCGTTAGTCGATTTTTATCGTTTGCTAGGGCTTAATTTTGACTTTATCGTTAAAAGAACGTTTCATTCGCATAGTACGCTGCAAGCCACGCGAAGTTGGCAGCATTGCCACGACGGCTGAGCACGTCGTTGCCCATGTAACTCCTCAATTTCAGCAAAATGCTGATTCTTCTCATCCTACTCGATTGTTAGTCCATTGTTAGTGATTGTTAGTCCATTTTGATAGTTTGTTAGCGCTTAATTTTTATTTAATCGTTGATAAACTTTTCGGCACTAGATTGCGCCACAAGCCACGTGAAGTTAGCAGTTTTGCCACGACAGCTGAGAACGGCTTTGAACATCGAACTCATGGAGACTAGATATCCAAACTCCCGTGCAAAGTCACTGACAAAAGCGTCCCCGAAAATGGCTCCAACATGGTTGGCGCTGGGGTGCCGCGGGCTCTATGTATAGAAATGACGTGAGACTTACGGCAACACGCACGCTGGGAGCATCCCTTCGGTGTTTAAAGTAACGGGTTCGGAAAAAAGGTTGTCTCGTTATAAGGAGTGGCTTATTTAGCAAGACAGAAGCAGTGAAACTTTTATTATTTAGTTCTAAGAAAGTAATTTCGTGATAAAGGAGTGAAGGCGTGAGTTTTTAGACCTGGACATAACCTCACCCTCTGGCGGGACGCTACCCGGCCTGAGGACGAAGGAATGTGATTTTGATGAATTCGCTGCATATGTGAAGGGGAATGACGTGGACCACGTTGCGGTCACAGATTACCGAGAATGGCTTCAAAAGAAGGATAAGAGAAGAAGAGTATGTTCCGACGAAGAAAAGGAGAGCAACGACGTACAAACACCGCAAGCTTCTTCACAGCAAACCCAGAAGTCTACAATGGCTAAAAGCAAGGAGAAAATCAAGGGCATGAGCCAAGGAAATAGCACGAAAAGAATTAAAGGTTCCAACGGACCTGTATCAAAGGGTACAGACATCCCGAATGTGGAATCTGTCGACGAGATGATGCCTGAGTCCCAAAACGCATCAGGTAATAAAGAGATGGTGGATAATACGCACACCACTCGTTTGTATCAGCAGCAAGACAAACGTGATTCATGTAAAATTTCGTTCCAATAACAAAGACGAGCCTTCTCTCCCAATCCTTAAAATCTCGCAGAAATTAAGGAAATCAAACATTAAGTACGACATGTTCGACGTGTATGGTAAGAACGAGTGGATTCTCACATTCACGACACGCGACGAAGCAAATAGGTCTATATCGAACAGGTTCGTAATGGAACTGGGATTGAAGACTTTCGTACCGCAGTATGCTCTCTCTCGGAAGGGGAAGATCTTTGATGTCCCATTAGACATAACAATCGAGGAGCTTAGGGATGCGCTCAAAGAGGACAATAAAGGGCTCGACGTCATGCACATCCGTCGTCTGCCAAAACGGGTGATTGATATCGGTCGGCCGGTGTGGCAGGATGGTGAGTCGGTCTGTGTGGAGTTCAGAGACAAGACCTTGCCTGAAGCCATCTTCATTTGGAGAACTCGAGTCAAAGTTGTTCCCTATATTGAATCGGTCACAAACTGCTCTAACTGTGGAAAACTACGCTACCCCAAAGAGTATTGCTCGGGGCCGCAACTCTGCCTGAAGTGCGGAGGTCCCTATCACACCGACGAGCGGCAAAAGTGTAAGTTGGACGCCAAGTGCATTAACTGCAATGAGAATCACAGTACGCTTGATAAAACGTGACCAATACTTTGCAAAGAAAGGGGGTTAATCGGATTATGGCTTACGACAACTTGCCGTATCTTCTTGCGAGAAGAACTAAGGAAGGGTTTATTCAACGCCCGAACGTACCGACTAAAACAGTTGGAAACTTTCCACCGCTTTCAAGAGGGAAGGATTCACAAAATGTCCAGTTTCGATCATCGCAGTCAGCCAGAAACACACAATCTGGCTTCGACAAGGCAAATGCCTGGAATCAGCTCTCGACGTCGAAGGGTCGGCATGATGGGCGGAATCGACATTCTCGACAACAGGGGCCGTTTGCCACTGTAATCGGAGACGAACTCAAGAAACTACCCAGGGAGATCGCTGAGGGATTACTTGGCATTTCACAAGTACTCGCAGACGATGACAACGCTGCACTGCTACTGGAGAGAATCCGGAAAACAATCAGTGTTCATATTGTCACGTCCCGTAAATTTTTAATGTTTTGTTTATTAGTTTCCATTATTTTTTATCTTTTATCAACGGGTTTAATATTCATTATTTTCCGACGACTCCGTCGCCTCGTGTCTCTGTGCGGTGTCGAGTGTGAAACGCCGACGGTGGGACCGGATGTACCCGATCGAATTCCGCTGATCGAGCATCGCCTGATCCGCGGGGTTCGACCGTGGGACTCCGGGAGCGAACAAGTTTCCGTGGACGTTGCCAAAAACCCCACCGGGCTAATAGCGACCGAGCTAACGTCGGTCCGGTGGCGGTAAGTATGATCAGTTCCGATTTGTCCACAGTTCGCCCCTGGAGTCGGAGAAAAATCCTAGTAACAGCTGTCCTCGCGGCGGTGTAGTAAGTCCAGGCCTTAGACCCGGCAAACCCACACAGAGACGTCAGTCTTTACTAGTAACGTAGTTAAGTAGCGACATACTCGCGGCGGTGTAGTAAGACCTGGGTAGCGACCTGGCGGACCCGCATAGAGACATTGATCGTTACTTTAGGAAACCATTTTAATCACACAATTTTATTCTCTGAAATACCAATAAACTATCGAGCCAGTGATAAAGGTGCGGAACCTACATTGAAGCCCCGAACAAAATAGAGGACACATAAGTTCAGCGTGCGGTTTGCGGGAGTGAAACGCAGAGAAATTGTCCCCGCGGAAGAGCGTGAAGAGTGAGTGAGTGAGAGGGAGTGAGAGAGTGAGAGAGAGAGAGAGAGAGAGAGAGAGAGAGAGAGAGAGAGAGAGAGAGCGCGCGATGGGGGGAAACTGTCCCCGCGTAAAGGCGTGACTACCCACAAAGATTTAAGTAGGATAACCGCAATATAATAAAATAGCATTTATAAATATTTACCCCTAAATACCCATTGTCAGATTTGTTCCCCCACTCCCATTTCCACAGGAGAGTTTGCCGGGCCCGTATGGGACGTGCGGCTATTCCTTCTACTTTAAAGAAATTATATTGAAGAACCGAAAGGTAAAATAAACATAAAATAAAATCGTCCCTTCTGGACGTAAAAAATTGGTGGCTGCGGTGGGATTCCCGCGTGCACTGTGCAAACTCAATTGTGGAAATTGGAATATAACGAAAAGGTGGAAAATTATTCGTATTAAATTGTCAAAATTTTAAATTCGTATTTCGTCGGTAAATCCGTGATCTGAGTGTCGAATTTTCCGTTCTTTCCGTTTACGAATAAAACATAATTAATCAAAATGGTTGACGATCTTCGCGATGGCAGTCCCGGGGCCGGCGCGGGATCTAGTCGTGTGGGACCTGACGGCTCGCTTAACGAAACCGTAACACCTGCCGACCTGTCGGTCATACTTAGCGGCATCAACCTGACAAACAGGTCGGTGTCAATTCCGGAATTCGACGGCACATCAATTCCCCTCGGTGACTACTTACAAAACATCCAGAATGCAGCTGCATTCGTACCCCCGTATCAAATGCCCGAATGTGTGACCGGGGTACTAAGTAGATTACGTGGTGAAGCGCGTACCTGTGTCCAGGGTCAAAAGATTCGATCAGTCAGAGAACTAATGACCGCGGTGCAGGACGGATTAACTCACCGTTGGAATTTCAACTCATGTTTGGGTAGACTCTACGGGTTACGTTTAAAGCAAGGTGAGACACCCCGGTGTTTATACCTCCGAATTCTCCGGCTAATGAGCGTTGCTCGAACCGCCTGGAAGGAAGAATTGGGGTGTGAGGCCTCTACAATGAACGTTGACCCAATCGCGACACTGGCCCTCGAATCTTTCCGTCAAGCATTACCCCCGCGACTAAATGAACTACTCTACATCGCGAAACCAAAATCTCTCCTAGAAGCGCTTGAAATGGTAGAGGATCTATCCTCGGACTCGCTAGCCGGGACGGTAGAGCCAAAGTGTGGGGAACGACCGCGAACCCCCGTCGGCGACGCCCTCGCGTTAATCGCTAGAACGGAGACAAAACCAAGAGATTCGCGTTCGTCTTTCCCCGCGTCCCGCCCTGAGTCGGGACGGGAGCGGCAAAAATAGCCAGCGCCCCGATTCAGTAGTCCTGGAAGGTCGGAACATTTTCGACCCTCGGGAATACTGAAGCACCAAGACGATTCGCCGGCTAGATCAAATCGACCAAGGTCACCCGATGACCGAGGTGGATGCGAGCGACGCTATTGTTGTTTGCGCGGTTCAGGTTGTGGGTGCTGCCCTTGGAACCAGCGAACCCCTACTCAATATCGCAAAGGCGGTGGCTGTAACCATCGGTACTGCTGTGCCTATACCGGTGGGTGCAATTGCTGTCCTTGGACCGCCACCACCCAAAGATATACCCGCGGCGAACGCTCAACATCATCGCCCGTCGCGGATCAGCGTGGCCCGCGACCCCAGAGTCCCGAGCCTTTAAACTCGAAAGGGGCTCGTCGTCCGGACACGGCGAGCCACCCCTCCTTTACCACCCACGACAAACGTACAGTCAAATTTCAAGACAGACGTTAATACGGGAATATCCCCGATCCGACTCCAAAAACGGGACAAAAGATTCCTCGTCAGAAACCGAGGACGAGATAGAGTCTTCGGTTGTTACACTATCTGCACCGGAGCTTGTCAATGGAGTCCAGAAATTTTATTGTCATTCCGGGTCGAGTTTAAATTTCATCAAACTTCGTGCCCTCCGTGATAACGTCACGTATGACCTCGCGAAATCGCGTGTATATGTCGGTCCTGCGAACGGAAAGGCGTGGTCATTGGGGACGGTAAAATTAACAATAAATGATCAACCCCAGACCTTTCACGTTGTCGAGGAATTCGTGACAGAAAGCAACGGTCTGCTCGGTAGACCCTTTATGCACCGCGAAAAGGCCGAGCTATCGTTTCGTCATAATGCTCTTGTGATGACGAGTGATCCTATTCGTCCCCGACCGTTTTTAACAAGCGGCTCGCCGGAAACGATCTCCGCGCCGAGTGAGAACATTTTTACCATGAAAGCTCGGACACGGAAACCCTTGGCAGTCGCAGTCACGAATGCGGACCTTCGTGAGGGTTATTTGCCACGAATCGAGACTGAACCAGGGTTATACATCGGCAACGCTCTGGTATCCCAAAAGAACGCGATATGTCATGTTCTCGCAATAAATACGTTAACTCATGACGTAGACATCGAGGTCATGCCGCAGGAAATACTGCCCTTCGAATATTGTCAGGCTGGTTCAAGCGAGGACAGTGGTTCGTCGCACGACGAAACATTGCCGCCGCTGGATCGCATTGCGGCAGTGCTGGGAGCTTTGCGCGCGGACGGGCTGAATGACGTCGAACGTTCTCACGTCCGTCGAATCGTGGAAGAAGACCCTATGCGATTTAAATTGCCTGGCGACAAACTACCCAGTACAAGCCTCGTTGTACACCGGATACCAACGGAAAATGATTTGCCAGTGAATACTCGCCAATACCGATTCCCTTCCATTCATCGACGCGAAGTCGAAACACAAATCGGCAAAAAACTCGGGAATGGAGTAATCATACCATCGCAATCCCCGTCTAATTCTCCGGTATGGATTGTGCCAAAGAAACCCGACTCTCAAGGTCGGCCGAGGATGCGGATGGTGATAGACTTCAGGAACCTGAACGAGAAAACTATCTCCGATGCCTACCCACTGCCAAATATATTTGATATATTGGACCAGTTGGGCGAGGCTCAGTACTTCTCGACCTTCCATCTGGCGAGTGGTTTTCAGCAAATTCCAGTGGATCCGCGTGATAGCGCCAAGACCACCTTCTCGACACCGAACGGTCATTATGAGTACGTTCGTATGCCCGAGGGTTTGAAGAATGCACCCGCGACTTTTCAGCGATTGATGGATTCAGCGGCACCTTGGAGACTTCGAGGTCTCCAAGGTGCCAAATTGTTCGTTTACCTTGACGATATTGTTGTATTCGCTCGATCGTTAGAGGAACATGGCGCAAAAGTTCGTCGATTAATGGCTCGGTTGCGAGACGCAGGTCTCGTGCTTGAGCCCGACAAGTGTGAGTTCCTGAAAAGGGAGGTATGCCATCTCGGCCATATAATTGGGCGAGATGGTTTACGGCCCGATCCCCGAAAACTCGAGGCGGTGAAGCGCTTCCCGTACCCGAAAACGGCGAAAAATATCCGGCAGTTCCTCGGACTGGCTGCATACCATCGGAGATTCATAATGAATTTTTCCAGTCGTGCCAAGCCGTTATCGGTTCTGTTGAAGAAGGGTAAGCCGTTCGAGTGGGGAAGCGCGCAGCGACGAAGTTTTCGTGATTTGCGTAAGGCCCTTTGTACGGAGCCCATTCTCAAATTTCCCGATTTTAACCGACCATTTGTGCTTACCACGGATGCGTCAGATTACGCGGGTGGGGCCGTGTTAAGTCGAGAGCACGATGGCTTGGACTTTCCAATAGCCTACTTCTCCCGCATACTTCTCCCCGCTGAGATAAACTATGGTACAACGGAGAAGGAATGTCTCGCTGTCTTAAAAGCTGTGGAGCATTTCCAGCCGTATTTATATGGCCAAAAATTTAAACTCGTCTCCGATCACGAGCCTCTTGAATGGATTGGCTCTATGAGTGATCCAGGAAAGAGGTTGGTACGTTGGAGACTGAGCCTCCAAAATTATAACTATGAGTTTGTCTACAAACCTGGAAAGCTAAATATCCATGCGGACGCTCTTTCCCGTAACCCCAAAAATCCACTATCATCAGAATCGAGCGAATCGGACGATTCGGACCGGCCGACAATGGTACTCACTATAGATAGCGGGAGACCCCGGCTGCACTCCGCCTCGAGTGAACGTTGCGTGGGGCCGATGAATCCAAGGCACCCCGATCCTAACGCTCGGAGCCCTATCGCTCGCCGTACGCGTGGACAAACAGCTGATCCAAATGCAGCACGCGGGCCACCCAATTATGCAGAGTCTTCGGGGACAAGCTCGGGAGAGGAAGCCCGATCCATACGGCGACTAAATCGCAGCATGCTCCCTAACCCTCTCCTTTCCCCGAAACGACGAATTCTCAAACGTCCGCCACAGCTAGCCGATAAGACGCTGTGTCCACCACCCGTGGCTATAGACGTTGGGGCCCCCGGCCCTGCTAGCCCTAACGAAATTATCGTTCCGGTCGAACCTCCTCCTAGCGACACGGATGACAGTACTCCCATGGAAGATTTTGTTCCCGACGGAAACGAATCGGTCCACGAGGGGCTGCAATGCACCTTCGGAAAAATCGACGGGTCACTGAAACAACTCGAACAGAAATTTCGCGAAGGGCGAGAACAATCAGCCGATATGGTTGAGGTATCGCCGACTGTCCGGGAAGTCCTCAACGATTTAGATCCTATCATAGATAGCGATGATCACGTACTGAGCGAACGATTGGAGAAATTGTCTGAACGGTTCCAACGGCTTACTGAAGAGGAGCTCCTACGGAGAACTAGCCTCATAGGGCCCCGTTTTTCGCGTAGGAGCGAGCAAGACAGTGATGCCGATGACTGGACTCAGGTCCCTTCCCCGGATTTGAGGGAGGCCATAAAGACCCGCGAACCCATGCTCTTGATCGATACACCAGCAGACACTTTTGATAGAGTATCCCTTGCTACCGTTGGTCCGTTGCCTATTACTCCTTACGGGAATAAGCATATACTAACGATGCAAGATAATCTATCAAAATATTGTCTAGCTGAACCAATTCCCGATCTAAAAGCGACCACCGTTGCAGAGGCGATAGTGCGTCGGCTGTACAGCCAGTTCGGAGCTCCACGGGCAATTCTAACTGACCGTGGAACCTCATTCACCAACGGGTTATTGAGGGAAATCTCCAAAATCTACAAAGTAAACCATACGACAACATCTGGCTACCGTCCCCAAACTAACGGTGCATTGGAACGAAGTCATATCGTTCTAACAGAATATATCAAGCACTACGCGGATAGATACGACGATTGAGACCCTTCACTACCCTTGGCCGAGCTCTCCTACAATACAAGCGTTCACGAGGCAACGAATTTCACGCCTCATGAGGTTGTGGATGGAAAAACGGCCGGACAGCCTAGCGAATTTCCGACCCAAGACTGTCTAGCTACGAGTAGTTCATTCCTCATTGAGCTCATAAAGCGGCAAAATGAAATTCAAGAGATAGCCGGTAATCCCTGAATCGAGCTAAAGAACGCTGTAAACTATACCACGATCGTAAATGCCGGCTCTTTGAGGGAAAAATCGGAGATCAAGTATATGTATTAAAGGAACCTCGGAAAGGAAAGTTCGACACTCAATACCACGGTCCCTATGAAGTTAAATCGATTACCGATAGAAATAATGTTGTTCTCCAGACTGAAAGTGGCGAAAGGTTCGCTAAACATGTTGACAAATCAAATTAGCTTACATTTAGTTTTATTCTGCAGTAAAAAAAAGGGGAAACCCAAATAATATTCCATCTAAACAATTAAAAAACGTTTGTACAAGTATCGACAGAAGATTGTTAACTCCGATTATCCGCGACCTTACCTTCGCGGGTCGCGGAACGGCCGATTCAACATCGAGGAGCTTATACCATATCACCAAACTCGAAAATAATGCTGGAATCTACTACGAATTACGACCGGCGGTGCAAATACAACGCGCGGACTGGAGACTGACATTATACATTGACTTTGCCAATTTTATTGCATCTTCTCCGAAGGACGGCGAAAACCTGTTAAAACTCAAACAGGATGTCCCGAATATCACTCGGAGGCGGGTTAGATTGACGAGCTGCTGGGTAGACCTTATATAATATCAAGACCACTGCGCAGTCACGATCTAAATGGCGATCTACGGGCAATTGGAAATCGCAAGGATCTCAAATCATCGTCGCCCTTATCGACCACGAAGAGGCGTTCACTTCCCTTCGGGTTCGTGGGAAGTATCAGCGAAATCCATATGCGGCACCCTCGCCGAGGATGACGCAGATTATCTCTCTTCCCAAATAGATCACCTGTTCAAAGATCAACAGAAATAGACACACTTCCAAGAACAACAAATTCATATTTTGAATTCAAAATTGCAAACAGTAGTGGAGAAAGCGAAAAATCATGCAGGGGATTGGAATTTCCCCACCCCCTGGAGCACGTGCGTCCAGAATACCTCCTGTCTCTCGTTTGGACAGACGTGACATCACGCAATGGGCACCTAATGACGAGAACATCTTACGAAACCATGCGTTGGTGTTACATGCGCATACATCGGCATCGTGAAGATTTCTGGGAATATATGCCTACGTACGGCGGCTGGCTTTTCTCCTGTTTCGAGTCAACGAAATCGCGAGTAACGTGTCTAAACGCCCCAATACCCGACGTAATACTTCAAGGCATGAGAATTCTACAGCTGGGAGACAACTGCGTTGGACTACCACCCTGACGAGTTTCCGTGCATATACGGGCCAAGGAATATTCTTCTACGAGCCGGGGGCAACATACAATGTATCCATCGTCGTTTCTACCCTGGTTGATAGTGAGTACCTGAAGGGATTCGATGTGGTGCGAACGGAACGCCAGGGTCAGAGAGGCGGAGGCGTCGCGATCTTGATCAGGGATACTCTGAGATACATAATAGTTCACAACCGTAAAGTTGAGATATGTGCTATAGAACTGGATCTCAAGGACGGGAAACTATTGATGGCATCGTGCTACAGACTGCCGAGAGGTGGGCCTATTTCTGTTCGGGAGTGGACCAACTTTTTTGCTCAGTTTAAAAATAAATTTCTTGTTGGTGGGGACTTTAATGCCCACCATACCCTTTAGGGGGATTCTCGTGAGTGCGCTTTTGGTACTGGGATAGTCGATCGCATTTATTGTATGGATATTTCTATATTGAATGAGGGACAGTATACGTTTCATAGTGGTGCGTACAGCACCGATTCAGCCATAGATATTACTCTCGTTGACGACAGATCAACGCTAGTGTATAACTGGTCAGTAGGAGAAACTCGTGGGGTAGTGACCACTTCCCTATCTTCTTAGAGCTCAACAGTTGCGCGGTTTCAAATGTTAGATATAGACCTCAGAAGAAACTTTACACGCGAAAAACGGATTGGGTTTTTTTCTCGAAAGTAGTTGTAATAGGCCGGTTCTAACTCAGGGATCTCAGGGGGGAGCGGGGCGGGGGAGTCGAGCGCGGGGAAGCCGTGGTATGCATGGCGGAGGGGGGGGGGATCCTGCATGCGGCAGCCAAGTGCGGGGTTCCGGCGGAGGGAAAGGGGAGGGGTGTTAGAGAGTGGGGAGGCTAGTTTTTGGTGACGATGTCTTCCCGGCGATAGCTGGACCCGCGGGCGAGAGGGGGAAGCCGCTGTCGACTCTGTGGGGGAGGGGGCATCATAGAGTCGCGGGTCCTTGAAAACCCATAAAATCCGATAATTTATTATCAACATTATAGATGTAAGCGGAGCATTTTTGTCTAGACTATTCACAGGAGTTTATATATATAAAAAAAACAACTTAGACAAATGTGTGCATGTGTGTGTGTGTGTGTGTGTGTGGGAAACTTCCATTTATGGCTAGGAAAATTTTCGAGAGTGAGATAACGATAGTTCCCATATGAAGGGTTACCCTTCAAAGCCCATAAAATGCTTTATTTATTGCATGTAGCTGCAGCGTTATTCCACAACAAGTTTCAACCCGTCGAGGTTTCATTTCGAAATATACAGTCGAGATGTTCAGATGTGTGAGTATGTATGCAGTGCATCCGACCAAGCACCCCCTGGACTTGACCAGAAACGAGCTCGGAAAACACTGATGTTTTTTTCCCAAGACATATAGGGATAGCCCGATAAATATTTTTCCCGAACGAAGAGCCATTTTTAATGATCTGCTGCGTTCGAAGCTGGTTGCACTTTGAACCAAGCAGTCAGTCAGTTAACATCTTCGAATTCTTTCCCATGCATTACTATGGAGAACAGCATTGAACAAATCTTGCATGACCAAGCCACGCTGCTAAGTTCATTCGAAGATTTTGCTACGTGGGAGCAACGGTGCGTCGAGTTCATCGACGAATTGGAAACACAAAGCCGAATTAAGCGCCCACGACGGTTAATTGGCCATCAACAGGCATTGATAGCCCAAATAGCGCGGCTGGAAGGATTGAAAAATTCTGTGCGCAGTTGCTTTATACCCACGGGTGCAGGGCACAGTGAGCATGGATTGATTTGGCGACAGATTGATACATCATTCGACAGTCGGATATTGACCGGCGCCATAATCAATCGCAAACATATCGAGCCGCGACAATTTCTCCAAGATGCTCGCGACATAGTGCTCCAACATGTGCAAAACTCTATCTACATGCACAATAGTGTCAAAGTTAATACTATCTTGAATGGTGAATTTGTGAGTGGTGAAAAACATGACAATAAAAGTATCAACACGCGAAATAGTGAACTATTCAACACAACTGACTTAAATGAGTGGTATGAGCAATGTGTTATGGAGCCTACTTTAACCATGCTCGATGAGTTTCAAGACCGTGAAAGTGGTTGGACGCTCCGGAAAATACTCAATCTCACAATAAATGTAAACAAGTTTAATCCAATGTGCGCTGGTTGCAACTTGAAATTGCCACGGGAAGTAATAGTGAAACGTGCAGTTGTCAATATAAAGTCCAATGACAATGCGTGTTTTGCATGGTCCGTGGTCGCAGCTTTATATCCGGCCGAACGAAACAGTGACCGCCCAATATCATACCCACATTATTCAACAGTGCTAAATCTACGAGACATTGAATTCCCAATGACAATGAACCAAATCAAGAAATTTGAACTTCAAAACAATCTTTCGACCAATGTATATACTACCACCATCAAAAAAGACATTGTTCCAATCCGTGTGACTCGGCAGAAGAAGGAAAGACATATAAATTTGCTATATATTCACGATACTGAGGATAACAATGTGGGACATTTCGCATGCATCAAGAACCTGTCGAGGCTCGTCAGCGGACAACTGAGCAGAAATAGTCATAAAAAATATATATGCGATCGGTATGTAGCAAGTTAATATATCTAATATGTATAGACGCTCGGACAAATAAATTGAAAAAAAATCCCCATTCTTTTTTTTGCAGGTGTTTGCATTACTTCTCATCAGAGGATACATTGAAATCGCACGAGATTGATTGTGGAGCGATCAATGATTGTGCCATCCGACTCCCAAACGAAGCGAACGAATGGCTCCAATTCACGAACTTCAACCGGAAAGAGCGACATCCATTTATCGTGTACGCTGATTTGGAGTGCGTCTTAGCGAGGACTAGGGAGGAGACCGCGACAACGTATCATCAACGGCACGAAGTATTTAGTATTGGGTACTATGTATGCTGTTCATACGACGAATCGCTTTCTTCGTATCACTCAAGTCGCAGTACCGATCCCATAAAGTGGTTCGTTGAAGAGCTTAAAAATCTTGCACTGCGCATAAAAGAAATTTTTTGTGACAATGTGCCAATGGTTCATCTAACACCGGGCGAATGGACAAGTTTTCGAAACGCTACTCAATGTCATATATGTAAGAAAGCATTTGCACAAGGTGATATACGCGTTCGAGATCATTGCCACCTGACGGGGCGCTATAGAGGCCCTGCCCATTCTAATTGCAACTTGAATTACAAGCAGTCATTTTTCATTCCAGTGGTTTTCCACAATTTATCAGGTTATGATGCACATTTTATAATCAAGGAAGTAGCCACAGCGTTCGAAGGGAAAATTGATGTACTCCCGATAACGAAAGAGAAGTACATCTCATTCACCAAACACATTCAAATTGTAGATGATTCAAAGCACAACATTCAATTACGCTTCATTGATTCGTACAAATTTCTCAACACGAGTCTTGACAAGTTAGCATCATTTTTGACCGAGGACAAATTCAAAATCTTGCGAAGGCAATTCACAGACATATCGAGAGACGACTTCAACTTGTTGACGCGAAAAGGGGTTTTCCCATACGAATATATAGATAATGTGAATAAGTTGGACGACACTTGCTTACCGCCACGTGACGCATTTTATAGTTCCCTGACAGATGACACGATTTCCGAGAGCGAGTACGCACATGCTCAGAACGTTTGGGAGCGATTTGCCATTCGAACGCTGGGTGAATACAGCGATTTGTACTTGAAGACTGATGTCTTATTATTGGGAGATATTTTTGAAAACTTTCGGGACACATGTATTGAGAGTTATGGGCTGGATCCCGCGTATTATTACACATTGCCCGGATACACCTGGGATGCAATGTTAAAGCATACGAACGTTAAATTCGAATTACTCACGGACATCGATATGGTTTTATTTGTTGAACGGGGTATACGCGGTGGCCTTAGCCAATGCTCAAACAGGTATGCCCGTGCTAATAATAAATACATGGAGTCGTTTGATCCATCGAAAGCATCATCATACTTGATGTATTTTGATGTCAACAATTTATATGGCTGGGCAATGTGCCAACCTTTGCCACATGCAAATTTTCGATGGGTCGACGACGTCTCCCAGTTTGATCCATCATGCATTCCGCTAGATTCATCTACAGGCTACATCCTTGAGGTTGACTTAGAATATCCACAAACTCTACATGATGCGCACAAAGATTTGCCATTTTGTCCAACACACGAAAAACCACCGGGTAAGCGGCAGGAGAAGCTGCTCGCAACCGTTTATGATAAGATACGCTATGTCATACATTATCGAAATTTACAACAGTGTTTACGGCATGGGCTTCGCCTTACGAAAATCCATAAAGTTTTACAATTTACTCAATCAACATGGCTTCGTTCATATATCGAGCTAAATACTCAGTTTCGGACAGTAGCCAAAAATGATTTTGAGAAAAACTTATTCAAATTGATGAATAACGCGGTGTTTGGCAAAACGATGGAGAATGTGCGCAATCATGTAGATGTAAAACTTTTGACAAAATGGGAGGGCAGGTTTGGCGCGGAGGCAATGATTGCGAAGCCAAACTTCCACAGTCGAAGCGTCTTTTCCGAAAATCTTATCGCTGTGGAATTGCATAAACTCGAGGTGAAATTCAACAAGCCGATATATGTGGGTATGTGCATACTCGACATATCCAAAACGTGCTTGTATGGATTTCATCATGAGTATATGGCACCTCTGTATGGAAATAAGTGTAAAATCATGTATACCGATACGGACAGTCTCATCTATGACATTGAGAGCGATGATGTATATGCCGACATGAAGCGTGACATTGCAAAATTCGATACGAGCGATTACGGTGCGGACAATAAGTATGATATGCCGCTAGTGAACAAAAAGGTACCCGGTCTTATGAAAGACGAATGTAATGGTGCCATTATGACGGCATTCATCGGACTTCGTTCGAAAATGTACGCGACACAGGTCGAAGGGAAAAAGGACACAAAAAAAGTTAAAGGTGTTCGCAATAGCGTTGTAACGAGGACGATACAATTCGAAGACTATGTTCGGTGTTTGAATGAGGACATTGAAATGAGGCGTACGCAAACATGCATCAGATCGAAATTGCACAAAGTCTATACAATCCGTGAGACAAAAATTGCTCTAAGCCCACATGACGATAAGCGATATATTATACCCGGCTCCTCCAAAATCCTACCATGGGGGCATTATAGAATACCGATGTAAACATTTTTTTAATGTAAATTTTTTCATAAATAATATAGTGTTTGTAAAGAGATGATTATTTTTGTAAATAAAGAAAAGGACTTTTTTCGTAATCCTATGTGATTTGTGTGTGTATGTGTGGGTGTGTGTGTGTGTGTTCGTGTGTGTTTATAACCCTACTTGTCCATCTCCTCGTAGCCACGTTCCACGAAAAAAAAGGGATTACTGAAGGCGAGAAGGAAAAAAAAGCAAGCTCGGGATGCCTGCTGTGGAGTTGGTCGGAGGCCTTGGAGGGATGCGGAGACGACCAGCAGGTCAAGAGTCATAAAACATATATATATATTTTTCCATTTTCTTTATTATCGACTACAAATCGGATTTACTTATCCAACTATTGTGGCTATTGTCGAAACCTAACCACTTTACAAACATTCGATTACCGCGCTTCTTCAATACCGCTTCAATGAGATAGATATCGGGGTGCTTGACCCTGAGAAGCTCTTGTTCGTAGAAACCACCGGCGATCGGTTCATCTTTATGGTCCTTCAAGTGGTACGTCACGGGATGAGTTTTTTTCACACGATAGATTGTAAATATTTCCGTTGTCCAGTTTGGGGTGTAACCCTTTTCGAAAACAGTCTTAAATTTGCTGATTCTCACTTTATCACCAACGGCGAATTTCGGCGATCTTTTCATCGGAGGCTTATTGAAAATCTGCTGCAATTGCTTCTCATTTTCCGCGTTGACATTTCTCGGCTTCATCTTAATGGTGCGGTGTACAGAATCGTTGTACTCGGCAATTAGATTATCAAGAATATCGATCCACTTATAATTACCACGAAGACTAAATTGCATCCACATCTTGTTCTTCAATGTACGATTGAAACGCTCGCAAATGGATGCCTTCAAGTTGCTATATGTTGAATACATGTGAATATTGTACTTTTTCATGATGGCCTTAAAGTCACAATTGTAGAATTCTTTTCCCCGATCAACGTGTAAGTTCTGCGGTATGCGTCCCTTAACGAGGATCGACTTCATTGCTGCTGCTACATCTTTACCACTCTTACTCAGCATTGGCACGGCCCAGGCGAATTTCGAGAAGGTATCGATGACGGTGAGGAGAAATTTGTGGTTGGAGTTTTGACGAGCGTATGATGACATATCGACGAGGTCGGCTTGCCAGGTTTCGTCCAAGCCACGGATGTCCACATGTCGACGCGGATAGTTTCGTCGAGCAGGCTTATGTAGCTCCAGCACGAGAGCGCCCCTTTTTTCGTTCATTTTCCAGTCCACTCAGTCGTGCGTCCAATTCAGCAATGACGTTCGAATTACGAATCACCAAATCTTGTAGAGCTTTGACATCGGCCTCGAGTGTCCTCGCAATGTCTCGTATCGTAGCTTCAAGTCCATTAACCAACAAGTGACTACTCTCATTCATTTCTTTGCGTATGTTCTTAATGATAGTTCGAGATTTCTTTTGTAACGCACTTAGAGTGATGGCGTCATCTTCTCCTTCCGGATTTGCAATGTTACACAATCGTTTCTGCCCCAAGTCATAATGACCATCTGCGGTAATTCTAAAGCCAATCCCGGGTCGACCTGGAGGACCTTGCTTACTGTGGAGTACACTCCTACTTGAATGACGTCCAAACACATCGACACTCATGATGAGAATGCGTGAATTCCCCGATGTCGAGTTAATAAATGATTTCAGCTTCACGCAATTCCTCAATAATCGATATAATTTCATTCGCATGTGATGAATTTCCGGCTGCTTGGGATGCCAGAAGTAAGCGAAGACGATCCACTAGCTCGTTTGGATTGTCCCAATAAATATAGTCCAATTGGGTGTTTTTTCTAGCTAGCTTATACTTTGGCATACCCTGTCCCACATGATGATCGACTATATTGGCGATATATGTGTTAAATTTGTGGCTGGTGTTACGTCGTATAGCCTCACTAGGCTTATACAATTTTTTGTGCGCATTCGTCGAGATTACAATCTTTTCGTAGTTTTTCAAATCGTCCGGTGTGAGAGTTTCAACATTAGGCACTTTTTTAAACAATAGCTCCGTTAATCCAACAGTTTTCGCATAACTCGCATCTCCCACACGAATATGTTCAGAGTCGAAAATTATCGGAGAATTGCCAATCATTAATTTGTTGTTAGCGAGATTTCGTACACCATATAATACATCCAAGGTTGCCTTTCTATTTGTTTGTAATAGCAGGAGATATTCGCTGATCAGCTCATCGACATTTTGCGAGTCATCGTCATCCTCATATATCAATTTAAACGAATCTTGTGTTTCACTCTTCAAGGAATCATGTGCCGCATTTTGATGTTTCACACTATTTAACGCATCTTCTTTTTCTTCTTCAACATTATCTCCCACTTTTTCATCCTTAATTTCCTCCTTCACCGCCACCACCTCACCGTTTTTATACGACACCAATTTCTCCAATGGCCCCACTATAGGCTTAAAGACATCCTGCATTCTCTGCTGATCGTTATCTTTCCCAATTTTCATCATTCGATGCTTTCGTCTGATTGCATCGCTCGCCTTGGCAATTTCACGCAACACATTCTTTTCACGCAACAATTGTTCGCTCTTCATGTTGTCACTACCACGGCATGCGCAATACTGTCTCTTCAAGTACCAGCGATGAGTCATTGATCAATAGTGAGAAAATAATCAAACCCTTGTCTATATCGACCTCCGTTAATATCGCTATCCTTGTCAATCGTGATAAATGCATACTTGTCAGAATTCCAGCATTTTACGCACATGTTTTTAAAGCACGTATAAGTCATATCCGTATTAACATGGTCATTGTAGACGTGCTTGAGATTCATATCGTCCTGCTTGAAAAGCACCAGGAAATTTGCATTATCCCTCACGAGATGTTTGGGAATACGAGTGTACGTCTGACAAAGATAAAAACTGTCAACAATCTCATGTCGTCCCATGGAAAAGAAGGCCCGAACATTATCCTGTTTTTCGCATGCTATGTCATCAAAGATGAATATAGAGTTGGATCGTGCATCACTTGGTGCTATCACGTGTTCATGCGCCTCGAATGGATGATATTCAACTCCGCTCACAGGTTCGAGTAGGTGTTCGAGCAACTTATACTTTGGCTGCTTGAGCGATTTGGAATACAAGTAAATATTCTCAAATCTCAAACCATTCGGATGGATGATGAGAGTGAGCAAAGCGTTGGTTTTCCCACAATTCGATGGACCGCAAAACAGTGCACGTATGCTATCCGGCAATAAATACCCATGGCGTTTCTTTTTCCCTCCACGGTCTTCGACAAACTCGTCGAAATTTATCACGGGAAGTCCGCCTCCGATAGTTTGCTTCCTGGACGTCATCTCACACACGACTAACGGCGAAATCATATAAATAGGCTTCTTATAGGGATTATCCGTCAGTCGCGTATTGTCTTTAGACATGATTGTGCATCGGAAGAGTGGTAAAGGTTTGGTCAACCGCCTAATCAACAAACCCCCCGTTGAAGTACATTTGCCTGGATATCAGTATTGTGGACCAGGCACAAAGTTGGCCAAGCGCCTTGCTCGTAGTGATCCGGGCATTAATCCATTGGATACGGCTTGCAAACAACACGATATTGCGTGTTCGAAAAATCCGGATAATCTTGAGGCGAGACATTTGGCGGATAAAGTGTTGGCTGAACAGGCTAGGCAACGTGTTACCGCGAGAGACGCTAGTATCGGTGAAAAAGCCAGTGCTTGGGGTGTGGCAAATATTATGAAGACGAAGAGAAAATTTGGCATGGGAATGAAGGCCCGCAAGGGTGGCGTTTGTTTGAAAAAGATAATTGGCGCTGCAAAGAAGACAATGATTCAAAGTAATGATCCGCATAAGATTATCAAATCAGCTCAAAAGGGTGCTCGTGCAGCTGTAAAGTTGCAAGGTGGTAAAGTGCGCACACCTCGGGTTCTACCTGTACCCCAAAAAATTGGTGGTTTATTGCCCTTCCTCGTGCCCATTTTTGCTGGTCTTAGCGCTGCGGGTGCTTTGTCGGGTGGTGCGGCTAGTATAGCTAAAGCCGTAAATGCTGCTCAAGCAGCTAAACGTGAATTGGATGAAAGTAAGCGTCATAATCGGACAATTGAAGCAATTGCATTAGGTCGGGGTCTACATCTGAAACTATATAAGCAAGGATTGGGCCTTCATATCAAGCCAAAAAACTAGAAGTTACGCTACCTCACCGACCCCTCACCGACCGCGACCTACTTAAATATGCAAAAATCCTAAAGATTCCACATTTTCGCGGAGTTTACATGCGCGACACATTGCCTGCGAGCGGACCTCTCAAATGTGAAGCAGCAATTGTAAATTTGGATGAAAATGTCGGTCCTGGCACGCATTGGGTCGCTTACAAAAAGACCGGGTCGAAAGTCATGTACTTTGATAGTTTCGGCAATCTTCCACCACCATCCGAGCTCATGAGATATTTCCGTGTCGGTAGCGTTAATTATAATTATACTAGGTATCAGGAATATGATACGATTGAATGTGGACATTTGTGTCTCAAGTTTCTTTGTCGTCAGCTGCAGCACAAAGACAAATATACACTATATATAGGAGGGAAATGACGTGGCGAATTCAGTTGTTAATTTACCAGCATCATGGACGAAAGTTTAACATTGACCATATCTGGCGCATCGTCCATACTCGAGGCGCAGTACTTTCCCCCCATCGAACTCTCGCCACACAAAAATTATACCCTCGGTCTCGTGGAATTGTTAACCTTCAACTCTATTCCCAATATCGACGTTGACCACGATAAACTTTACGTGGGAGATGAGGTGTTGACGATACCTACGGGCAGTTATGAAATAGAGGATACTGAGACGTTTGTACAAGCAGAGCTCGCGCGTAAAAACATCAGCATCAGCATTAAACCCAACAATAACACGCTACGCAGTGAGATCGAGTGTGATCGTGATGTCAATTTTGAGCCAAAAGATTCTATTGGTCATCTACTAGGCTTCACCGCACGCAAATTGGAAGCCAATAAAAGACACGAATCCGATCTTCCAGTAGCCATTCTCAAAGTGAACGCCCTACGCGTTGAGTGCAACATTACCGCTGGCGCCTATATTAACGGACAAAAGGTACACACAATTCACGAATTTTTTCCATCTGCGCCACCGGGCTATAAGATCATTGAAGTTCCCTCCCACGTAATTTATCTGCCAATCACGAGCCGAACGATTGACACGATACAGCTTCGCATAGTGGATCAAGACGGTGATTTGGTAAACTTCCGCGGTGAAGTAATCACCATACGCCTGCATATAAAGTCGTGATGGGCATTGTTTTCAACAGATCTTCCAATAACAATAAACGGTCATGGATAAAAACAATCAGTCGTCGGCCAGCGCCCAAAGTGCTAACACCTCAAAACGTGCTACTCTTGAAGAGTTTGGGTCTCAAAGTGCGTGGCGAAAGCGTGTAAAAAATTATTTAGTCTGTGCTCTGTGCATCTGTTGCGTAAAATGGAAGAAGAAATCGTAAACATTCAGGCGCCCGTGCTCTTTGATGAATCCATCATCCATTGTGAGATTCACGCTCATCAGCCATATGCATCTTCGACCTTCAATAACAGCGATGAAATCCGTATTGCCATCCAACATCAAGACCTCGCCATCCTGCCAAGCAAGAGTTCGCTACACATATGTGGAAAATTATCCAAGCGTGATGGGGCGCCAACCACTGCTACAAGTCTCGTCAACAATGCCATTTGTCATTTGTTTGAGGAAGTGCGATATGAGCTGAATGCCATAGAAATCGATCGTAATAAGAATGTCGGCATTACGAGTGTAATTAAGGGATATTCATCTCTCTCACCGGCCAAGAGTTCTATGCTCGAGAACACTGGATGGCTCGATGTCGAAGAGACCAAGCAGATTGTAGATGTATCGGGAAACTTTGATGTGTGCATTCCGCTCAGCATGCTCCTCGGATTTGCCGAAGATTATCGGAAAATTGTCGTAAATGCCAAGCACGAGTTGATTCTCACGAGATCAAAGACCGACGACAATGCCATTGTACAAACAACGCCTGAAGACTACAAACTCGTATTGCATAAAATAGAATGGCTCGTGCCGTATGTGACAGTCTCGGATCAGCGAAAAATTCAACTGTTAAAGTTTCTCGCCAAAGACGCACCAATCTCCATGAGTTTCCGAACATGGGAACTGTATGAATATCCATTGCTGCCTGCCACCTCCAAGCACGTGTGGTCTGTGAAAACTTCGAATCAGCTGGAGAAGCCACGATATGTCATACTCGCGTTGCAGACGGATCGGAAAAATAAGAAACAACACAATGCGAGCCACTTTGATCATTGTAACCTGAGCGACGTCAAGCTATACCTCAACTCGCAATGTTATCCATATGGAAATTTAAATTTGAACATTGATAAAAATCAATATGCTCTTCTCTACGAGATGTATGCAAACTTTCAGCCGACCTATTACAACAAAGACGCTGAACCATGGCTGAGTAGGATGGAATTTTTAGAAAAAGCCCCCCTCGTTGTCATTGACTGCTCAAAACAAAACGATTCGCTCAAGTCCGGTCCTGTTGATGTGCGCCTTGAGTTTGAATTGAAAAACAATATTCCATCGCAAACTTCAGCGTACTGCATGATCCTCCATGATCGTATTGTCGAGTACAATCCAATCAGTGGTGGGGTTAAAAAATTGGTATAAAATCATGCCAATGATCCGCGCCCACTTCAGTCATCATGGAGCTTATCGTCGACGTGCAAGGGTTCAAGAGACCCGTCAACGAATTTGTCCTAAAGGAGATGTCCATCGTCAAACTCCATGAGAAGAACGCTGAACCGCTGACATTCTTCTTCGATGCACCATTCGCCTGGGACGCTTTACCGGCCAAGTACAAAATGACAAACAAGTGGCTGGAACGCAATTATCATGGAATACGATGGGAACACAGTGGCATACCATACGAGGCAACTAGAACGACAATTCGAGGAATCTTGGAAGGAGCTCCTACGATATATGCCAAGGGATTCGAGAAGTGCTCATGGCTATCGAGATTCGCGGATTCCGCAACAAAAGTCATCGATCTGGAGAGTCTGGACTGTCCATCGCTGCAGAAGTTGCCGAAAATCGCAAACGTTAAATGTCCCCATCATTCCTTCAATACAAAATACAATTGCGCCAAAGCGAATGTAAAGTCGTTGAAAAGCTGGCTCTCTGTGTACGAAGCGTTGTGTGAGCGAGGGATTTTTTTTTAAATGAATAAAAACATTTTGAACAAATATCGTTCTCCATTTATTTCCTATATCTACGGCGAATACAGTTTAAGGACAATTTTTTTTACATTATATTCGATGAAAAAGTTTTTTCGTACATTTTTACATAGCACCAAGCGTTGAAAACTCTACGATGATGACTGTGATGCAAACAGTCGTTGAACTCTACGATGGTGACGATGCCAGCTGCCGCTGAACTCGTTGTTTCCACCGCGCCGTCACGAGCGTTCTTTTCCACCATACTCAGACTCGAGCGTCGAAAACTCTACGATGATGATGACTGTGATGCAAACGGTCCTTGCACTCTACGATGGTGATGATGCTGGCTGCTGTTCAACTTGTTCTTTCCACCGGGCCTTCACAAGCGTTCTTTTCCACCATACTCAGACTCGATGGAATTCGACGCTGTTGTATTTTCCACCAATGTACTTCATGTAGAGTTGACCATTGCGCGCCAGTTGCAGCATACTCTCGAACATTTTCAGATCTTGATCGAAGGCCTTTACCAGCCGCGCTGGCAAGAAGACGGCAAACTCATTTGCAACGTCCACGATGTAGCGTTTTCCAAACTTGGTCTGTACAGCTCTCATGTCCGTGATTTGATGATCCGAATGGATGTGGAGTTCTGACAGCTTCTTCGTTGGGAGGAATTCCGCCATCAGGCTGACTTTGTTGATATTTGAGAGATCCATTTTCACTCTTTTTCAAAGTTCTTTTCGGAGAAGTTGATGGTGCGGTGGAATAGTGCAGTCTGAGCTTGGTCCACGAAATCATAAGCTCCCTCGTATCCCCTCCACTCAGATTTTAAAAACTTCTCCCCACTTATCCAATCATAGGCATGTGTAACAGGTTCAAACACGTTCGAAGAACCCCGCACGTAGAGAATTTCCCCCCTCGCAACACTTTTCACAGTCCCGACGTTGGGGTGGGGGACCATCAATGTGATCCTTCATCTGTGGCGTATTATAATGCTCCATGCATGGAAGATACGATATCACTTCACTATCGTTCCGATAATGCTCCGGCAAACGATCCCACAGTAAACTAATAAAGTTACCCCAATACTTTAGGAGCAAGACCTTTGGAACCTGTTCGAGCTCGTTTTTGGTCAAGTCCAGGGGGTGCTTGGCCGGATGCACTGCGTACATACTCGCACATGTGAACATCTTGACGTAATCTTGTGGAATGAAACCTCGACGGGTTGAAACTTGTTTCGGAATAACGCTGCAGCTGCATGCAATAAATAAATCATTTTATGGGCTTTGAAGGGTAACCCTTCATATGGGAACTATCGTTATCTCACTCTCGAAAATTTTCCTAGCCATAAATGGAAGTTTCCCCCACACACACACACACATACACACACACACACACACACACGAACACACACGCACGCACACACACACACACACACACACACACACACACACACACACACACACACACACACACACACACACACACACACACACATATGCACACATTTGTCTAAGTTGTTTTTTTTTATATATATAAACTCCTGTGAATAGTCTAGACAAAAATGCTCCGCTCGCATCTATAATGTTGATAATAAATTATCAGATTTTATCTTCAAGGACCCGCGACTCTATGATGCCCCCTCCCCCACAGAGTCGACAGCGGCTTCCCCCTCTCGCCCGCGGGTCCAGCTATCGCCGGGAAGACATCGTCACCCAAAACGAGCCTCCCCACTCTCTAACACCCCTCCCCTTTCCCTCCGCCGGAACCCCGCACACGGCTGCTGCATGCAGGATCCCCCCCCCCCCCCCCCCCCCCTCCGCCATGCATACCCCGGCTTCGCCGCGCTCGACTCCCCCGCCCCGCTCCCCCCTGAGATCCCTGAGTTAGAACCGGCCTATTACAACTACTCTCGAACACCCTTAGGTATGAGATTGTGAGGAACTTTAACTTGGAAGTTAACTACAACGACCCTCAGACAAAATATTCGTCTTTTGTAGCCCTCGTTGAAAAATACTTAATTGAGGCCACTCCAAATGCGCGAAATGTCGCGATCCGTCCGGGCGCCTGGAAGGAGCGTCCGCAATGTCCCTGGTGGACTAAAGAGTGTGATAGATTGATCCGTCTTAGAAGAGCAGCGTTTCTGAAATTTAAATTTTTACCTTCACACTCAAACTTTCTGGCTTTTAAAAAAGCAGAGTTCATGGCCAAACAGGGCCTTCGGACGACTAAGAGAGAACATTTTAAACAGTTCTGTGAGGGTTTAACTAAGTATACCAGTCCTACCTACTTATGGAGAAAGATGAAATGTTTCAAAAACAGATTTAATGTCAAGGATGATGCGAATGAGTACAATGAGGAGAAACAGAAGAATGAAGCAGCTATGATTGAGAAACTGTGTCCACCGTGGACAAAGGTTTCCACTCCTTCAATCCATAATCCGGGTCAGGATGAATTCTTGGATCTGCCCTTCACGGAAACGGAACTAGAGTTTGCAATGTCTAATGTAAGATTGACGTCCAGTCCAGACGTTGACAGGATAGATTATTTTATTATTTCGTTATTATCTAGAGAAGCTAAAACTTTACTATTCGATTTGTTTAATGCATTTTTTTCATCTCGTTCATTCCGATGAATGGCGAAAGTACAGTATTTTTTATTATTCCCAAGGGGGATAGCTCTAATTTTCGACCTATGTCACTGGCTCCATGCCTATGTAAAATTCTCGAGAAAATGATTAACTTTAGATTTTGCTGGTGGATGGAGTATTATCAAAAATTCCATATGTCACAGTTCGGATTTCGGAAAACAAGGTCATGTATGGATAATCTTTCCCTATTATATTCAGAGATCGTTAAAGCATTCAATAACGACCAGGTGGTACCGGCGGTTTTCCTGGACATTCGGTCGGCTTATGACAATGTATTGGCGGATGTTTAGATTGACAAGCTCAAGTTTATGGGTTGTCCTAGTAACCTTTTGGCGTTTATCTTCAATTTAGAGTCTGCTAGATCATTGTCTTTCAAATTTGGGGATATCGATGAAGTACGGTGGGTGTACAGAGGTCTTCCACAAGAGAGCGTGCTCAGTCCGCTTTTGTACGCAATATATGTAATGGAGTTAGAAACCAAGATCAATTTAGATTGCAAGATGATCCAATATGCGGATGACGTGGTCATTTATACTTCTACTCCTCATGTTCGTCTTGGAATTAATGATATTAAATGCTCTCTTCTCAAGGTAGCCGACCATCTAGACCAGTTAGGTTTGTCTCTAGCTCCTGAAAAAACCAAGCTTGCCGTTTTCAGAGTTCAGTCGTTTTTATAATAAAAGGAATAGACAACAACAAAATACATATAGGTTCAGCTTTAAGGATTCCACCATTCAAGAAAGCAAAGTAGTGCGGTTTCTCGGGTTACAACTCCAGTCTACACTCTCTTGGAGTGCTCAAATTAAATCCTCAAAAATCCCTTGAAGATTCTCAGTTGCCTGAGAGGTACGTGGTGGGGAGCTGACCCCGTTTTGCTTTTGAGGCTATATTCAGCACTTATTCGATCGAGAATTGAGTACGGGGCGTTTCTATTTCACAAGCTTTCTCCTCAACAGTCATCCTAATTAGAAAAAATTCAGTACAAGGCTTTACGCACGGCACTAGGCTGCAGGAGTTCCACTCCGACAAATGTTATTCTCGCAGAGACGAAATTTCCTCCTCTCTCCTTGCGTTTTAGGTACTTGGGCGCTAATTTCCTAACTAAGGCACTTGCCAATAATTGTGACCATAAGTGATTTTCCATCCTCGAGGAGATTGTGCAGATCGAGGATAATCCAGTAATAACCAATCGTGATGGAAATATTCCACTTATTGAATGTTTCCGAGATCTTGATCTGGTCGCTCATCTTTTAAAGACCTCGAACATACCACTTTGTTTTCAATATAGCTACGAATGAATTTTTTTCCAACCGTTAGTTTTATTTGAAGAGGGCCAGATCATTCAGACATCCAAAAATCCGAAAAATACCTTTGAAATCATATTTAAGGATCGACTGCGCACATCAGCGTGTTTTTTTACAGATGGTTTAAAAACACCTGGTGCCGCCTCCGTTGGCTTCTCATCAGTGAGAGCGGGTGTTCAGGAGACTCGGGGCTTTAGGGCAGCTGGATTTGCTTCGATTTTGACGGCTGAGGCTATGGCTATTTCCGAGACTTTATTGTGGATCTCGCGACTCGAAGGATCAAGCTTTGTCATTTTTTCGGATTCAAGGAGTGTTCTGCAAGCTATTTCCTCCCCACCGAATTTATGGTGCAAATCGTACTTAGTTTTGTATTTAAAGAACTTTTTGAAAGAACTCCAAGGTGAGGGTAAGATCATCGATCTCTTCTGGATCCCTGCTCATGTAGGAATTGTCGGTAATGAACTGGCAGATAAAACGGCCAAAGAGGCCTCTACCATGGGGCGTGATACTCAGCTTGGTCAGGCGATAGCGGATTTTACTAGTCTATGGCAATCTAAGCTGTCGTGGCATGGAGGCTAGAGTGGGAGGAGGCCGATCTGTGCATTTCAAAGTGGCTACAAAAATGTGGTCAGACCGGGATGGCGCCACTATCTCTAAGACCTCGAGCAGGAAGCTGATTATCGATGTCGTGTAAGAGAGATGGAAGAGGATCGAATACGCATCCCAGCAAGCAGTGCAGCGAGATCGCGCGCAAAAGTTACCCCCTCTCTGGTCTCTTACGCGCCCATCACACAATCATAGTAGCGCGTATCCGTGAGCAAGCTCCGCTCGGACATCTTCGGAAAGAGCCGAGCGCGCCGAAGTTTCCCGACTGCTCCTTCGGCAGCTACACCAATGCATGGACGCCGAGATCGTTCATATGCGGCCAAGCCGAAACGAAGGCTTCGAGGGAAAAAGCAATCTGAGCACGACTCGCGCGTGACGTCACCCGACGGAATGCGCGAGGCTTTTAGATGATTTCGATGCTTATTTAGCTCTTCATTCTCTGCGTTATCAATGTATACAAAAAAATGTATCGCGCACCCTGATCGCTTATTTTTTTAGTTTATACGTTAATTTAAATATAATTATGAATCCAAATTACAGCTCATTTATCTTCTAAAAAATTGTTTACGCTTTACTCACACCCGTCCTTATGCCAAATAAATTATAATTAATAAAAGTAAGCGGAAATATATTTACATTCGTATTATTATATTAATTCTCATAGTTTCATCAAGCGATAAAGCATTATCCCCAAAAGCAAGCCAATCAACCATCCGGCCGCGAATCGTCAGTACCAGAAAGGGCATATTCTACAAGCGATGGGTCCCGTTGGTAGCGTTCCTGGCTTCGGTCCGCAGGGGCGCAAGTTCGTTCCCCGCGCTCAGTGCTTCTTTTTAAATTATTATTACTATTAATTCTTGTTTGATTAGTTATTTTTCTTACGTTATCATTATTATTTTTATTAGTTATCTTTTAGTGCCGAAAAATATATCGCACACTCCGACCGCTTATTTTATTAGTTTGTACGTTAATTTGAATGTAATAATAAATCTAAATTACAACTTATGTATCTTCTAAAAAATTGTTTGCGCTTTACTCACACCCGTCTCTATGCCAAATAAATTGTAATTCATAAAAGTAAGCGGAAATATATTTATAGTCGTATTATTATATTCATTCTCGTACGTTACGATTCGCGGCCGGATGGATGTGGCTTGTTTTTGGGGATAATGCTTTATCGCTTGATGATAGTATATGAGAATGAATATAATAATGCGAATATAAATATATTTTCGGTTACTTTTTATGAATTACAATTTATTTCGCATAGGGACGGGTGTGAGTAAAGCGCAAACAATTTTTTAGACGATAAATAAGTTGTAATTTAGATTTATTATTACATTAAAATTAACGTACAAACTAATCAAATAAGCGGTCAGAGTGCGCGATACATTTTTCGACACTAAAAGATAACTAATTAAAATAATAATGATAACTAATAAAAATAACTAATGAAATAAGAATGAATGGTAATCAGAATTTAAAAAAAAGCACTGAGCGCGGGGAACGATCTCGCGCCCCTGCGGACCGAAGCCAGGAACGCTACCAACGGGACCATCTCATCGCTTGTAGAATATGCACTTTCTAGTACTCACGATTCGCGGCCAGATGAATGATTCGCTTGTTTTTGGGGATAATGCTTTATCGCTTGATGAAAGTATGAGAATTAATATAATAATACGAATATAAATATATTTCCGCTTACTTTTATGGATTATAATTTATTTGGCATAAGGATGGGTATGAGTAGAGTGTAAACAATTTTTTAGAAGACAAATAAGTTGTAATTTGGATTTATTGTTATATTTAAATTAACGTATAAACTAAAAAATAAACGATCAGGGTGCCCGATACATTTTTTTGTATACATTGATAACGCAGAGAATCAAGAGCTAAATAAGCATTGAAATCATCTAAAAGCCTCGCGCGTTCCGTCGGGTGTTCCGTCGCGCAAGAGGCTAGAGAGGGGGTAACTTTTGCGCGCGATCTGGCCATGTATCATTTTGCATCTCTCTCACACGCAGCCTACTTCTCAAGTATCATGCTGCCTTATGCACAGTTTACTTCTCAATATTTACTTGTTCCGTCTCTGTCACACGCAGCTCACTTCTCGACGTCTTAGCAATAGTGGCGCCATCCCAGTATGACCACATTTTTGTAGCCACTTTTTTCAACTCTCTCCATCAGAGATCGGACTCCTCCCACTCTAGCCTCCCTGTGTCGTGGGATCGCCTGAAGGATAAAACCTCGGGGAGTCACGAGGTGGCGCGCCAAGCGCGGTGAAGTACGACGCGGAGGCGAGACCACGGCATTCTCGAGCTGACTAACGTACGGCGCACCCGTGTCTTCTTTTCTCCCAAATCCCTCGGCTCGAGAGCTTCGCAATAACGAAACATGGTGTCAGAAGTGGGACACTAATCAAGCGTGTTCCTAAAGAATAGCCTCAAGACTCGAGAATCGTTAGGGTCGGAAAAGAAAAACGAAGAACTTTGCAACGACAAGGAAGCGTCGGCTGAGATACGTCTAACCAAGATGCCGGACAGCACAGCACCGCCCCAGCAGATCATTCAGTTGAACACCTCGATAGCGAGCAACCTGCGGCCGCTAGGAAATTTCGATTTCTCGAAGCCCGAATCATGGCCGCTATGGAAAAAACGTTTCCAAAGGTATTTGAATGTGGCAAACTTAGCTGGTAAAACAGCACCGAAAAAGATAGACGTTCTATTATTTGCAATGGGTGAGAAAAGCGAGAAAATCTTGACACAAATAATGCCATCCATGGACAACAAGAGTTTTGAGGACGTGATAAAGGCTTTCACAGATTATTTCGAACCCAAGAAAAACGTAGTTTTCGAACGTTCTCGGTTCAACGCTCGGATACAGCTGTCCGGGGAAACCGTCGACCAATATGTGACGGCCCTACACGTTTTGGCAGAAAAGTGCAATTACGGACCGCTCAAAGATGAGCTTCTCAGAGACCGTATAGTCATGGGTCTTTTAGATTCCCGAACAAAGGAGCGTCTGCAACTAAAAGATGACCTTACTCTCGATTCCGCTACGACGATAGCCCGCCAAGCTGAAGATCAACGGAAACAAAACAAAGTTCTCGCAACTCAACCCGAGGTTATCGAAATAGACCGATTGGAGAGAAAATATCACCCGGGAAACCAAAGACAACCTTCTCGAAGTCAAAGCAGCGACTGCACACGATGCGGTTTGAAGCTTCATAAATATAACAAATGTCCAGCTCTAACATCGCGTTGCCGCAAGTGTAACAAGAAAGGCCACTGGGACAAAGTCTGTAGATCAAGCAGCTCAGTAAACTACACCGACAGCCAGCAAAGCGACGGGCCAGATGACGAAGACGACGCAAAGGTTTACTTCTTGGGGAATATTACGCAAAGCGTATCCGCCGAAGATTTCGACGTGGATGCCTACATCGTAGATTTTCAACAACAGATAAAGTTCCATATCACTTGCCTGAAGTACTCAGATATACCGAACGGCGAGACCGGTAAGATATTAAAGCGTAACATAAATGTGCAAGGGCCGGACGGTATACTCCTAGACGTCGTGGGCTCCTTAATCTTAAAAATAGAGGTAAATAATGTTGTAAAATCTGTAAAATGCTGCGTCATCCGAAACCTCAGAAAGAACCTTCTTGGCAAAGACTCGATAAAAACTTTCGGCTTAGTCCAAATAATGGGGCCCCTCAAAGAGTCTTGTTCTTCGACAGTAAACGTAGAGCGCGAATTTTCTGAAATTTTCAAAGGGCTCGGTAATTTCAAGCAGGAGTTTAATATCGATATTGCAAAAAAGGCCAAGCCGTTTTGTCCAACAGTACCCCGATCGGTACCCATTCCGTTGCTTTCAAAGCTCAAGACACAATTAGATAACATGATAAAAGACGGAATAATAGAACCAATAAAGATCCCGACAAAATGGTGCAGCCCTATCGTGTGTATTCCCAAAGGGGACACCGTCCGAGTTTGCGGAGATTATACTCAACTTGATAAAAGCATGGACAGACCCGTATTTCCGATACTGAATGTATATGTATCGCTAGCGCGAATGAGGAAAGCGAAGATATTCAGCAAATTAGACGCAAAATCGGGTTTCTACCAACTAAAACTAAACAAAGAGAGCCAACTCACGACTTTCATAACTCCATTTGGGAGGTTCATGTTCAGACGTGTTCCCTTCGGGATCAATTCAGCACCGGATCTCTTTGCAGAAGTCTTCTCAAAAATTTTCGACGATATGCCCAACGTAATCATCCACATGGATGATATACTGATTTATGCTGAGTCGATCGAAAAACACGATGAGATTTTACGCGAAGTTCTCAGAAGAATTACCAAAGCAGGAGTCACGCTTAATAAAAAAAATGCATAGTAGGGGCATCAGAGCTGCCATTTCTAGGCCATCTAGTATCAGCCACCGGCCTAAAAATCCTACCGGAGAGAGTTTCCGCCATACAGAATTTCCCAGAGCCGAGTAACAAAAAATCACTAACGCAATTTCTGTGAATGGTCAACTTCGCTGCGAAATTCATTCCAGAAGGATCGAACCTCCTCGAACTTCTTAACTCTTTACTAAAAAAAGATTCCGCCTTCGTATGGGACTCCGCTCAGACAGAAGCGTTCAAAAAAGTCAAAGATCTTCTTGGGAAAGCCCCAGCCTTGGCACTCTATGATTATCCCAAAACCGTGTGGATACAGGCGGACGCGTCAAGCTGTGGCATCGGGTTCGTTCTGTTACAGGGCAATGACGAGGATCGACAGATAGTCGCTTGTGGTTTCTACACCCTGAGCTCAACAGAACAGCGTTATGGACAAATAGAAAAAGAAGCCTTAGCCCTAACCTATGCAGCAGAACGATTTTCGGACTATATAACCGGAATCACGGTAATACTTCGAACGGACCATAAACCTCTGCTCCAGATCCTCCAAACTACACCGTTGGACGACCTTACACCTCGTCTGCAGCGTTTTCGCCTGCGTCTAATGCGCTACAGGTATAGAGTAGCTTACAGCCCGGGGAAATCTCTGATATTGGCGGATGCGCTCTCCCGTAATCTCGAAACAAACGGCTCAGCGATAAATCACATTTCAAATGAAACGACCCAATTTGTACTCAACACGATCAGAAGCTTGCCTACATCGAACGAAGTGCTTAAAAGAGTGCGCACAGAACAAGGTAAGGACCCGGTAGGTCAATCGATAAAGAAATACTGCCAAACAAAATGGCCGCAAAAATCCCAGCTTCCTACAGAGTTGTCTGAATACGCTCCACTCAAACTCCACTTCTCAGTAGGAGACGACCTCTTATTATACAATAGTAGATTAGTTATACCACGAAATCTCCAACAAGAATTGTTACTCAATCTTCACGAAGGACATCTGGGAATCACGAGATGTCGCGATCGAGCAAAACACGCCGTATGGTGGCTCGGGTTGTCCGTATAGAACACCGAATCAACTGCCCAAATTGTATAGAACACCGAATCAACCCACACCAACCTTTTGTACACGAACAATTTCCTTCAAGGCCGTGGCAGAAAATCGGTATAGACTTGTCCAAACAAGATGTTTGGTATGTAATAATCACAGACTACTACTCACGATTTTTCGAGTGTTTCCGTCTCTCCACCTTTAGCTCAAAAGAGATTAATGCCATCTGCAAGAACGTTTTCTCACGGTGCGGAATCCCGGAAATTGTTCGTACTGATAATGGGCCGCAATTCACTACAGAATTTAAGAATTTTGGAAAACATTACGATTTTCAAGCCGTAACAAGCTCTCCCCACTTCCCCCAGAGCAATGGAGCAGTCGAAGCCGCGGTGGGCTCAGCAAAAATGATAATAAAAAAAATCAAAAGACGAAGCTATCTACTTAGCTTTACTAGCATATCGTAGCACCCCCCTGGAACACGGGTACAGCCCAGCAGAGTTACTCTTCTCGTGAAAGATTCGTTTGAACGTCCCCATGTTACCAAGTAAACTCCTGCCAACGCACATTCCTATAGAGGAACTACATCGTAGGGAAAAGCTAAAGAAAACTCGTCAGGGTAAAAATTTCAATCGTAGACACCGCGCCTCCGAGCTGTCTCCCCTAAAAACCAACGATACTGTTTGGATAATCGATCTACGAACTTATGGTAAAGTTTTGAGTCAGGCCTCAGAGCCTAGGTCGTTTTGGGTGGAAACCAGTAACGAGAAAGTGCGTCGAAATCGCTTTCACTTAGTTTCAGCGCCGTCAGTAAATCTCGATTTGAATCAAAATAACTCATATCCCGTAATACACGATGACCAAACGCCTCACACTGAGACTAGAAGAGAGCCTACAAGCCCAACTCCCGCTCATGTAGAAAAAACCGAAGACAAGGTGACTCAATTAAAGGAAAGCGAAGGAGAAGAAAAAAGTTCTGAAACCAACGAAATCGCGCCGAACAATTCAGAGACGGAAGTCAAAGGTCATAGGCAAACAAAGAAACCAGCATGGTGGAAAGACTTTGTGCCGTATTAAGGGGGGATTGTCTTTTTTTTCGCAAAATTTACCGCTTTTTGGGAATTTTTTTGTGAAGAAAGTATACAACGGAAAACTTGTGAAACTTGGCATATAGTTTTATTGATCTGTTTACTACATACAAAAAAATTTTTAAACAATTTCATCAAAAAATCCGCCTCCCACCCCCCTCGACGCGCGATGGTCCTTTTTTTATGGTGTGCACGATTTCTCAAAAACTATTCAACCGATTGCCTTCAAATTTGGACAGAATGCTCAGCTGACATCCTTTTATCGTTTGATGAAGCAAAAAAGCAATACGTTTAATAGTTTTTTATTTATAACAAAAAATCGATCAATTTTTTTCGAAAAATCGATACTTCAAGTTCAAAACGTCACCAAATCGTCAATTTTTTTTTCCCTTCATCGAACGATAGCTATATGTGTCTAAAGTAAAATGCTTTTTGGGTTTTTGTTGCAGGATGAACGTGAAGGCTGTAATCGTGCACACCATCAAAAAAGGACCATCACGCGTCGAGGGGGGTCGGAGGCGGATTTTTTGATGAAATTGTTTAAAAATTTTTTTTGTATGTAGTAAACAGATTAATAAAACTATATGCCAAGTTTCACAAGTTTTCCGTTGTATACTTTCTTCACAAAAAAATTCCCAAAAAGCGGTAAATTTTGCGAAAAAAAAGACAATCCCCCCTTAATCTTTTAGTTTGAGTTTAGTATTAATCGTTTAGTCTAAGTTCTAATTCATATACAAACAGTCGATTTTCAACTATAAGACTTTCAATCACAAAACTATATATAAGGTCTTGTATGTATACGAACGAAAACGCTTTGTACACTCACTTAAGTAAAGAAAAGGAGATGTCGTGGGATCGCCTGAAGGATAAAACCTCGGAGAGTCACGAGGTGGCGCGCCAAGCGCGGTGAAGTACGACGCGGGGGCGAGACCACGGCATTCTCGAGCTGACTAACGTACGGCGCACCCGTGTCTTCTTTTCTCCCAAATCCCTTGGCTCGAAGGCTTCGCAATAACGAAATATAAACTAGATCTAAGGTTTCATGAATGGTGCTTAGACGGCAGCAGGGATAAGGGAGTTTTTTTATTTTAACAACTTTTATAATCGTAATCGTCGGCCCTGGTTTTATAATAGCCAGCTCACGAGAAGGACTATTGTTTCCATCAGTCGCTTGAGAAGTGTTTTAAGATCGTCTTAAGAGTAAAGGATCGGGCGGATCTCGGGATATAGAGAACGAGGCGAACTTGATGTGAGTGCGTGCTTGACGCGAATGCCATGGACCCGCAACGCCGCCGTGCACTCTCCCACCTCCCTGACGGTGGCGCTCCCTATTGTGCCCGGTCCCACAACAAGAAGTAATCATACCTCTTTGAGATCCAGTCTCAGCCGTTTCAACATAGTTCCCTCACCAAGATGCGATTGCGGCAATGCCGATGAAACCCCCAACCACGTTCTTTGGGAGTGCGGCTTGTATAATCGGGAAAGATCAGAAATGTTGAAAAATTGGAAAAAAGTATCTGGTTTCTTATCGTGCACCGTCGAGTCCCTTCTACAATCCATGGAGCCAAGTTCCTTACAAGCTATCGGAAAGTTTTTGCAAAGATCAACATCTTAGTGTAATATTGTTATTGATCTGCGAGTTTCCTGCTTTTGTTAACTGCCTCTCGCAGTTTCATTAGAGTTTATTCTCTTTATCAATAAGTTTGTATGTTGAAAAGAGTATTTTATACTATATAATATATATTTTCATAAATAGAAGTGTAAGTCTACAGTTAAGATAGCGTTAAAGTCATAGGATCTCACTTGTATTACTGTACCCCTCTGGTCATTCTCATAGGGTGACATCTATGAATGTTTTGCGAACGACCATTTACTTTTGTACCAGTGGCTCGATGGGACATGTGTCCTAAGGCCTTTACTTTATTTCTGTATGTAACGTTGTGTACGTTGGACACTCTTAATAAAAAAATAAAACGTATAGTAATATATTGGTCGACGAGGTGACAGTGATCGGATGAGTTTCTAACCTTACGACAAACGGAGCGTAACAGCAAACGTCAAAATTTCGAGCGATCAAGGCTCGGTAATTTTCCCATGACCATTTAAAGAAAAACTCTTCTGGATGCGAGAAAAGGTGAGTCTTATGTTTAATTATACTAAATATTCCAACTGAAAACTTTGTCGCCCGTAGAGTAACTTATTTAGAGCCGGCAATACACGTTGGTCGAGCATCAGCCAACGCGAGCGTAGGCAAATTGATACAAGCAAGGGCTACCATGGCACCAGCAATGGCAAACCCAAACAAATAAGCTGTTTATACGTTGGTATTTGCCTTCACTCGGCTACCTTGGGCCAACATGTATTGCCGGCTTAATAATTGATGACAAAATTAATTTCTTTGTCCACTGAGAGTCTGGATAGAAATTAGTATTAGTTAGTAGAATTGGTACTTTAGACATTAGTATATAGAACTCTGCGATGCGCATAGGGATTGCAGCAACATGCGGTCTTTCGTACTCCTAAGGTAAATATATTTTGGAGATAAATTGATATTGAAGTTTTTTTGTTAAGAAACTATCTCTACGTGTATAGTTAAACATTTTATTGGATTTTATAGTGCAATGACAGGTTTTCTGAGTGGAAGCGAGCACTCAACTGCAATCTTGACAAAATAAGCTAAATTCGATACTTTTTTTTTTAAACGCTGACATCTTGTCAATTTCGATTAACTAAAAACTCCATAGCAAGATAGCGGCTTTCATACTGATTAATAATCTTTTTACACATTTTGTTGCAGATCATATTTACGGCCACAACCGTGTATACCACGAGAACACCCGTTTTTCGAAGACATTTTCAACCATTAAAAAATGTAAAAGAAATAGGAATAAACGTTTCAAAATGTATTTTCTGTTCTTCATGAGTGCTTTGATTTGACATAAAAAATCAGACTGATTAGCGTATTTTACCCATCGAAAAAAATAGCGATAATCAACTATTTTTCGACTCTTTACACTGTAATAAGCTCTTAATATTCACATCATACTCTCCAAAATATCGATAATAGGCAATATGAAAAAGAATGAGTTGAAAAAATTATGTTTCGATTCTATAGACGGATATAAACGTACATTTTTTAAATAATCGAATAATTTTTTTGACATAGTTTGGTATAAATAACATTTTATATGAAAATTATTGTGTAACGATAAGGAGGAAGATTTTTTTTCTAATTATCTACGTAATTGGCGATTTAGAAATTTAATTATATCTGCAGACTCAAGTTTGGTCATACATATTCGTTGTGTAATCTGGAAAACTACACACAAGAATAAAAAACTAAAGTTTTTTTATTTTTTAAACTATGCTTTATCTTTACTGTATGCGTATTAATCAAATAGCGTATCACTTTGTCTTAAATTTTGTAACTCTGACACTTGAAGATGAATGAAAGGTACATCAGCTGTGAACCGTCTTCATCAGACCTATGTTTTACGTGTATCTTATGACGGGTATCGCGTGTTAGCATAGGCGGAGGAAGGGGGAAGGGGAAATGAATACTGGTTCGACACCAAATAAAATTCAAAAATAATTTAATTAACGCAAGAAAACTAGGCTCGATACAAAAAAAAGAAGTTAGGTGATAAATTACAAAAAAGAATAATGGAAGAAGACTCGATATAATTTTGAATAAATTCCGCAATGATAATAATTTTGAATCTAACTTGACGGGTTACTGGACACGCGAAGTCCCAACGCTAGTTCTCAACCCGTTTAATATTTTCTCTTTATAATTTCGTGAATTTATATTGGGCGCCAGCCTTTCTCGGGCAACGCGCTTGACGCGTACTCAATCTCGACCTAAACCAAAAAAACCAAACAAACACGGCCTTCGGCCGGCAAGCGCGAGACTCGATACGAAGGCAAATGGGGACGTCTCAGGGTATCTGAGGACGGACGGGGTTCTCGAACACAATGGCCACTTAACTTGGACCACGACTATTTTAACTTAATTTCACAATGCTTGAATTAGTAATGCACAAAACCCAAAAATCTCAAAATACCAATTGCGCGATTTTATCGGGCCGCGATTTATTCTCACGGGAATCGTTACTCGAGTCGGCCGACGGTCGTGCCACACGAGGCGGCCGCGTCTACGCGCGCGCGAGGGGAATTTTCACGAGGGACACCGGGGATCCGCCACAAGCACCTTTTTACACTTTCTTCGCCACAATTAATACACTAATTATCGGGCTAATGGCTCGAAGCGCTCGCACTGCTTCTAGCATTCGTTAATCTACTGTACACACTTTATTTATTTGCGACGCGCACGGAAAAGGGACGACGATCAGGACTGCCGGGGGAGGGGTGAAGGGAACGAATTCTAACGGTCGCCCGTGCGACAAGAATTCCCGAACTGAGGCTATCGGCTTCCGCTAGCCGCTCTCGCATAAAAGAAAGAGGAAAGACTTACGTTTGCACGGGGAAGATTTCCTCAATCGATTCCTTAAACCGTTCTTTCTTTTCCTCGTCTCAGTCCTAATTCTGATTGGATCGGTTGGGGTTTGTCGCTTAGACTCGTTGATAAGCTCTACCTCGCTCGACCACACTGCAGAACTCAGTGCCGGTCCACGCCGGCCGGCTTCCTCGTCTCGCCTAATCCCGTACTAGACGACGGACCTCCAAACGATTTTTCGTCTCGATCGTCGTGGCTCGCCCTTGCGGTCGATCTCCTCGATGAATCTTTTCCCTCCCGAGTCGCGGACGCCCCAGTCGGTACGGCGCTCGTCAGCCATACCGCGCGAGAGCTGCAGTCTCTCCTGACGCGCGGTAGGCCGGAGACTCGGGAGATGGCAGCTGGATGCCCTCGGGCGGCCAGTCCACTGTCCGCGTCATCGGGAGATGGCGTTACTGGATCTCGGAGTTGACGGCCGGGCCGACGTGGCTCCAGTCGACAGTCCGCGTGGTCGCGTAGCGATCGTGATAAGGGGTTGCGGGGAGGACGGGGGGGATAGTGTCGCGGCTTCTATACAAAGAAATCCTTAAAACTACCTTAAAATTAACATGTAATTTTTCCGATTAAAGGTGCGTGGCGGAGACTAAGCCCGAGCGTGGTCACGCGGGCTTTTTCTCTATTTCCCTTGTGACGCAACGTCACAATCTATACATGTGGTCCGGAGCAAACCTAGCGCCATCTATCTCAGATACCGTTTAAGGGACGAGTTGAATGCCCGAGTGTGGCCTCCTGTTTCAAGTCTCCATGATCTAACTCCTCAATTTCAGCAAAATGCTGGCTCTTCTCATGTCGCTCGTTTGTTAGTCGATTTTCATCGTTGTTTAGAACTTAATTTTTATTTAATCGTTGGAAAACGCTTCATCCCTATTGCATGCTGCAAGCTACGTAAGGCTCTCAGAAGTTGAGTTCCAGACAACGGAATACTTCAACATGCTCTTCTAGATTTTGGGGTCCAAGAGGCTCGAGCGATTCAGACAAAAAATTGATCGAGTTTCTCTCATTATGGCACCTTTCGAGATAAAAGACTTTATCGGTCTGGATCAGAGATTAGTAGGGAGATGTACAACGCTCCTTTTTTCGGCGTGCCTCGGAAAGGGCTGTAAATCGCGGCGGCGAGTTCGGGAATATGATTTTGTGTGCATCGCTCAAGTCGATATCGCAGTCAGCGTGCACACGAATGGGTAGCTCGGAGGGGGAAAAGTCTCTGCCCGTCGCTCACCCGACAGGCGAACGGAGCGAGGCAGGCAGCCAGATCGCGCGTAAAAGTTACCCCCTCTCTAGTCACTTACGCGCCCATCACACAATCATAGTAGCGCATGTCCGTGAGCGAGCGACGCTCGCACATCTTCGGAAAGAGCCGAGCATGGTCGAAGTGTCCCGACCGCGCCATCGGCAGCTACACCACGAAATGGACGCTGAGCACGTTCATATGCGGCCAAGCCGAAACGAAGGCTTCGAGGGAAAAAGCAATCTGAGCACGACTCGCGCGTGACGTCACCCGACGGCACGCGCGAGGCTTTTAGATGATTTCAATGCTTATTTAGCTCTTGATTCTCTGCGTTATTAATGTATACAAAAAAATGTATCGCGCACTCTGATTTTTTTAGTTTATACGTTAATTTAAATATAATAATAAATCTAAATCACAACTTATTTATCTTATATAAAATTGTTTACGCTTTACTCACACCCGTCCTCATGCCAAATAAATTATAATTCATAAAAGTAAGCGGAAATATATTTATATTCGTATTATTATATTAATTCTCATACTTTCATCAAGCGATAAAGCATTATCCCCAAAAACAAACCAATCATCCATTCGGCAGCGAATCGTAAGTACCAGAAAGTGCACATATTCTACAACGGTGAGATGGTCCCGTTGGTAGCGTTCCTAGCTTCCGTCCGCAGGCGCCCCTAGTGCAAATTTTTCTCCAAATTTTTCCTAATTTCTCATTCTTTTCCCGGAAATTTCTCTTTTTCCTATGACCTGAGTGAACGGCTGCGGAGATATTCGGAGAAAAGTTATAGATGGAAAAAAATGAGATTTTCGTAAAAAAAACTTATTACATTTTTTATGCCTCATAATTCTTAGAAATAATGAATTTCCGAAATTTTTGCAAACATTATTTTCCTTAAGGGGTAAACCACTGTAACGGCCTGCCACGAAGCGTTTTAGACAAATAATGCTTGGGGTAATTATTAAGCATATATTGAAGTATATTGCGAAAAAATTTTATGGGAAAATATTACAAAATGGCGACACTGCACAAAATTCTTCCGAGGCATGTTGAACTTAAGGTGCTCTGCGGCACGTCGTATAACTTGTGCCAATTTTAACCTGGACAAAATAATTTTTTTAAATTAAATCTAGATGAGTGTAGCTAGTGAACCACGTAGGGGATTTTAGAAATATTGATTTTTGAATAATTGCCGCGTATTTGACTAAAAATGTTCATTTAGACTTAATAAAGCAAAATTCTTTTTTTTTAGATTAAAATTGGCACAGTTATACTGCGTGCCGCAGAGGTTCGACATGCTTCGGAAGAATTGCTGCAGTGTCGCCATTTTGGGATATTTTCGGATAAAAATTTCTAGCAATATGCTTAATTATATATGTGTCCGAATATATATATATATATACATATATATATATATATATATATATATTTCTAGCAATATACTTAATTAAATATGTGTCCGAATTTTTCCATGAATTGGAACAAATATGAAGAATTCGGAGTTTTGCGGACAATTATTTTTACGCAAACATCCGAGTTTCTGCGAATTTCTCCAAATATTTCATCATTTTAATTACGATCACGGGAAAATCTCGGAAATTATATGAAGACTTTAAGGGGTAACACCACTGTAACGACCTTACAAGAAGCGGATTTTTTGAATTTTTTTTTGGCGGAAAAAAATGTGATATACGAATAATACTTGCGGTATTCATTGAGCATATATTTAAGTATATGGCTATACATTTTTATCCGAAAATATTACACAATGGCGACACTGCAGCAATTCTTCCGAAGCATGTCGAACCTCTGCGGCACGCAGTATAACTGTGCCAATTTTAATCTAAAAAGAAGAATTTTGTTTTATTAAGTCTACATGGGTGTAGCTACTGAACCCCGTAGGGGATTTTCGATAAGTTAATTTAAACAATATTTATTAAAAAATAACTGTCTTAAAAAAATTGAACATTTTTAGTCAAATACTCGGCAATTACTCAAAAATCAATATTTCTAAAATCCCCTACGTGGTTCACTAGCTACACACATCTAGATGTAATTTGAAAAAAATTATTTAGTCCAGAATAAAATTGGCACAAGTTATACTGCGTGCCGTAGAGCACCTTAAGTTCAACATGCCTCGGAAGAATTTGCTGCAGTGTCGCCATTTTGTAATATTTTCCCAAAAAAATTTTTGCAATATACTTCAATATATGCTTAATAATTACCCCAAATATTATTTGTCTAAATCGCTTCGTGGCAGGCCGTTACAGTGGTGTTACCCGTTAAGGAAAATAATGTTTGCAAAAATTTCGGAAATTCATTATTTCTCAGAATTATGAGGGATAAAAAATGTAATAAGTTTTTTTTACGAAAATCTTTTTTTTCATCTACAACTTTTCTCCGAATATCTCCGCAGCCGTTCACTCAATAGGAGAAAGAAAAAGTTCCGGAAAAAAAAATATCAAGTTGTTTTTACGAAAATCTCATTTTTTTCATCTTTAAATTTTCTCTGTATATCTCCGCAGCTGTTCACTCAGGTAAAGGGAAATTTCCGGACAAAAATAATAATAATAATAAAAAGTTTTTTAACGAAAATCTCATTTCTTTTCATCTTTAACTTTTCTCCGAATATCTCCGCAGCCGTTCACTCAGGTCATAGGAAAAAGAGAAATTTCCGGGGAAAAAATGAGAAATGAATTTTAAGTAAAAAAATGTGTTTTTGGGAAATAGACCAGTACTTGAATCTGTTTTCAATCGTTTTTTTCTCGGAAAATCTCAGATATGACTAAAATATGAGAAATTATGAAAAATTTGGAGAAAAATTTGCACTACGGGCCCCTGCGGACCGAAGCCAGGAACGCTACCAACGGGACCATCTCATCGCTTGTCGAATATGTGCACTTTCTGGTACTTACAATTCGCGGTCGGATGGCTTGTTTTTGGGGACAATGCTTTATCGCTTGATGAAAGTATGAGAATTAATATAATAATACGAATATAAATATATTTCCGCTTACTTTTATGAATTATAATTTATTTGGCATAAGGACGGGTGTGAGAAAAACGTAAACAATTTTATATAAGATAAATAAGTTGTAATTTAGATTTATTATCATATTTAAATTAACGTATAAACTAAAAAAATAAGCGATCAGAGTGCGCGATACATTTTTTTTGTATACATTAATAACGCAGAGAATCAATTGCTAAATAAGCATTGAAATCATGTAAAAGCCTCGCGCGTGCCGTCGGTGACGTCACGCGCGAGTCGTGCTCGGATTGCTTTTTCCCTCGAAGCCTTCGTTTCGGCTTGGCCGCGCATGAACGTGCTCAGCGTCCATGTATTGGTGTAGCAGCCGAAGGCGCGGTCGTGACACTTCGACCGTGCTCGGCTCTTTCCGAAGGTGTGTCAGAGCGTCGCTCGCTTTCCGACGCGCGACTATGATTGTGTGATGGGCGCGTAAGAGACTAGAGAGAGGGCAACTTTTACGCGCGATCTGGCTGCACTGGAGCGAGGTTTTCCGTCCGATCGAGCTCGACATATGTGTGGCCGTACTGCGGATTGGAATATGCATTAAATGAATTTCATAGAGAAAAACATGTATCGAGAAAATTGTTTTCTCTCGGTTGGCCGTTTATGCCGAGAATGCGGGTTAAAAAAATCAACGACGAACCGCGTGGAAAAATAAAACGCCGAAACGACCGTGGAAGGTTCAAAAAGAAATCTAGAGCCTTTGCCGCAGTCGCTACGGCGTTTTTTTTTCAACAGTAAACATTATGAATAAGGGTGTATCATAAATGTTTTTCTATCCTCAATAAGCTTCGTAGCTGAGTTGGCAGCGTGAAGGATTGACGATGCTTGCGGTCCGGGTTCGATCCCTGGTTAAACGACTTTTTAAAATCTATTTTCTTTTCTTCATTTTATATTCAAAAAATTTCGAACTTACTCTCGCTTTAACTATTCTCGCCTGTCCAGGGATTATTTATGATATTTAATTCATATATGTTTACTTTAAAAAAAGACATTGGCTACCGAGGATTGAACCCGCGTCGTCTGCACTCAGAGCCCGCACGCTGATATATTAACCGCGAGGCTCTTGTGACTGCAAACCTGCCTTACGTATACACACTTATCCAACCTTAAAAAAAAATTCGCTGCATACCAATTGCATATTGCTTTTATGACCCCAAAGTATTATTGAAGACAATTGAAAACGATTTCTTCGAAGCCTTAAAGTCTTTTAGAGGGGATATACATTTACAACGATCAAAAAATCAATTTCTTTTCTTTATGGGATAATCCCACTCTAGGAATTTGGAAAAATCGTTTTCATTTGTCTTCAATAATACTTTGGGGTCATAAAAACAATATGCAAATGGTATGCAGCGAATTTTTTTTAAGGTTGGATAAGTGTGTATGCGTAAGGCAGGCAATTTTAAACTTACTCGCGCTTTCGCGAGAGTAAGTTTAAAATTTTTTGAATATAAAATGAAGAAAAAAAATAGATTAAAAAAGTCGATAGTAGTATAGCTGTGACAATTCTAACTCAGGGATCTCAGAGGGGAGCGGGGCGGGGGGTTCACGCGGGGAGGGGTATGACGTCACGCGGGGAGGGCGATTCGGCGGAGCGGCTGACGTCACGCGAGGAGGGGGAAATCGTTGGAGCGGCGGAGGGGGATATATATCGATTATCGATTAATTGATCATCGATTATTGATCTTTATATATTTAAAATTTATTATTGATTTATTTTGTCTTATATTGTTTACTTCATGGATTTTATTATTTAGCGACTGTCGCCAGAGAGCCAAGTTGGTTGACCCGTGTCGCTGAGAGAAGAGATCGGATTACACGTATGCACGAGAGAGAGCGAGAATGAGAGATGGAGCGACCGCATCGCATGCATGTGAGATAGAGCGACTCATCTGCATGTATAAAGACATATACACTTTAGACATTCAACGGTTAAAGCGATTGGGTTTGTTTGGGTGAAATCCCAAACAAACCGCCGCGCACGTCTTCGAACATCTATTGCATCTGAAGGCCAAAATGCTTGGGACAGTCGCAAAAGAATAAAATTATGCGAATGATATTGCAAGCGCTTCGCGGATCTCGTCGAAAAAGTTGATGTCAGCAAAAATCTAAAAGTCTGTAGAAAAATATATAATGATCAAATGCACACGGCACCAAGGATGCAGCTGTTATAAAAATGGAATATAAATCGTGATTGAGAGGTACACACTTTCAGCGTACACAGGAAAAAAAGCACCGTTAAAAATGTCGATTCAGCATCACGTGTCATCTCAAGGTTAAAATGCCTGAGATATTCACGAAAGAATAAAATTATGCGATTGATTCTGCGAGCGCTTCGTGAATCCCGTCGAAGAAGTTCATGTCAGCAAAATCGTAAAGTCTGTAGAAAAATATATAGCGAAAAAATGCACACGGCACCAAGGATGTAGTTGTTATAGAAATGGAATATAAATCGTGATTGAGAGGTACACACTTTCAGTCAATGTTTGAATTTCCGCGATCGCGGAGTGCCTCGCGTAGAGACATGACGGATAATATTGAAAAGAATCTTTGTGAGCAAGGGGCTCGAATTAGTTCGGTCGAAGAGTACATTGTGTGGGAACAACGATGTGACGAGTATATCGAGTCGTTAGAAGAACAAAGTCGAATTAAACGACCGCGATTATCGATTGGAAATTGTCAATCGTTGGTAGCCCAAATTGCGCGACTTGAAGGCTTCAAGAATTCGGTGCGTCAGCGTTTCATACACACGGGTGCTGGACATGACAATCATGGATTCATATAGCGAGAAATTGATACGGCATTCGAGGGTCGTATCTTGACTGGTGTAGTCATAAATCACGACCACATTGAACCTCAACAATTTCTCAAAGACGCTAGTGATGTCGTGCTTTCACGCGTTCAAACCATTATCAACAATCATGGTAGTGTGACAATTAATACCGTTTTTAACGGCGAATTTGTGGTGGGTGACAAGCGTGCAAATAAAAGCATTAATACTAAAAACTATGAACTTTTCAATACGTCTGATTTACGCGAGTGGTACGATCAAAGAGTTATTGAGCCCATTTCGACATCACTCGAAGAGTTTCAGGAACGCGACAGCGGGTGGGCATTGTCACGAATATATAACTTGACTATGAATATAAATAAATATAATCCAATGCGAGCGGGATGCAACATAATGTTATCGCGGTCGATAATGCTGAAAAGAGCAGTCGTTAATGTGTAATCGAGTGATCATGCATGTTTCGCATGGTCCGTAGTTGCTGCTCTTCATCCAGCCCAACGTAACAGTGCGCGTGAATCTTCATACCCGCACTACTCGACAGTGCTAAATGTTCAAGACATTGAGTTTCCAATGACTATGAATCAAATTAAAAAATTTGAAATTCGTAATGACATTTCAACCAATGTATACACCATTGAGAACGACAGCACTCTTCCAATTCGCATGAGTGAGCGAAAGAGAGAAAAGCATGTCAATTTGCTCTACGTGGAAGATCCGCAGCAAAACATCGTTGGACATTTCGCATGGATCAAGAATTTATCAAGGCTCGTCAGCTCACAGTTGACTAAACACGATGGACAGAAATATATCTGTGATAGGTACGTAGATTTGATATGATTTAGAGTATTAAAATAATTAGTTCGAAACTGATTTTTTTGTTTATTTTCGCAGATGTCTACACTACTTTCATTCGGAGCGAAAATTGCAAGGGCACACTGCGGACTGTGGCCAGATCAACGACTGTGCTGTCCGTCTACCGAACGATGCGAACAAGTGGCTCACTTTTAAAAACTTCAATCATAAGGAGCGACTTCCATTCGTAATATACGCCGATCTTGAGTGTGTGCTTGCGAAAACGAATGGACAACAACACGAGGTTTCTAGTATCGCATACTACGTACATTGTTCATACGATCAATCGTTATGCAGATATGAATCGCACCGTAGTAGCGATTGCATTGCATGGTTCGTCGAAGAACTAAAAAGTGCAGCTTTGCATGTAAAAGATATTTTATCTTCAAATATCCTCATGGTACAGTTAACATCCGACGAGGAGCTTGAATTTCGAAGCGCGATAAAGTGTCACATATGTGAAGAAGATTTTGCATAAACCGATACACGAGTTCGCGATCATTGTCATTTAACTGGGCGTTACAGAGGCCCCGCCCATTCGAATTGCAATCTAAATTTCGAACAATCATTTTTCATCCCCGTAGTTTTTCACAATTTGTCTGGCTATGATGCGCATTTTATAATCAAGCAAGTGGCCACCGCCTTCGAAGGAAAAACTTACGTGCTTCCAATAACAAAAGAAAAATATATTTCGTTCACGAAAACTGTTCAAACTACCACCGAAGAGACAAAAAACCAAATTAAATTACGCTTCATACATTCATATAAATTTCTAACCACAAGTCTTGAGAAATTGGCATCATTTTTAACGACGGACAAACTGAAAATTTTACGCTCACAATTTCATGGCCTACCGATGCATGATTTTACATTATTAACACGAAAAGGTGTCTTCCCGTACGAATACATTGACCATGTCAGCAGATTGGAAGACACGTGTTTGCCGCCGCGCGACTCATTTTACAGTTCCTTGACCGGGGAAACGATCAGCGCGAGCGAGTACGTTCACGCTGAGGATGTCTGGGAGCGGTTTTCCATTCAAACGCTTGGTGAATATAGCGATTTGTATTTGAAGACGGATGTCTTGTTATTAGCAGATATATTCGAAAATTTCCGTGATACGTGTATTGAAAGTTATGGGCTTGATCTGGCATATTATTACACTCTTCCCGGATATACTTGGGACGCCATGTTGAAATATACGCACATTACGTTTGAATTATTGACCGACATCGACATGATTTTATTCATCGAGCGAGGTATACGCGAGGTTTGAGCCAATGTTCAAATAGATATGCACATGCTAACAACAAGTACATGCAATCGTACGATCCATTGAAATCATCATCATACCTGATGTACTTCGATGTGAACAACTTGTATGGATGGGCAATGTGTCAACCTTTGCCGTATGCTGATTTTCAATGGATCGACGACACATCGAATTTTAACATATTATCCATAGCGCTAGATTCGCCTGTAGGCTACGTTCGCGAAGTCGATCTCGAATATCCGCAACGTTTGCATGATTCGCACAGTGACCTTCCGTTTTGTCCGACACGCGACAAACCACCTGGCAAGCGCCAAGAGAAATTGCTCGCAACCGTATGCGATAAGAAACGTTACGTGATACACTATCGTAATTTGCAGCAGTGCATGCGGCATGGGCTTAAAGTAGCGAAAATACACCGAATTTTGAAATTCACTCAATCCCCCTGGTTGCGTTCATACATCGAATTGAACACGCCCTTTCGCACACGTGCTACAAATGATTTCGAGAAAAATTTGTATAAATTAATGAACAATGCAGTATTTGGTAAAACGATGGAAAACGTGCGAAACCGTGTAGACGTGAAACTGGTAACAAAGTGGGAGGGACGGTATGGGGCAGAGGCAATGATCGCTAAACCAAATTTTCACAGTCGAAGTATCTTTTCGGAAAATCTTAGTGCCGTCGAATTGCGAAATCTGGAGGTAAAATTTAACAAGCCGATTTATGTGGGTATGTGTATACTCGACATTTCGAAAACATGTTTATATGAGTTTCACCACGAATTCATGATTCCGCTGTATCAGCAAAACTGCAAGGTCATGTATACCGACACCGATAGTCTCATATACCACATCAAGTCTGACAACGTTTACAACGATATGAAGCGTAACATTGACAAATTTGATACGAGCGATTACCCGATGGAAAACATGTACGGTTTACCGTTAGTCAACAAGAAAGTGCCCGATCTCATGAAAGATGAAAATAATGGTATGGTAATGACGGAATTTGTGGGATTGAGAGCAAAAATGTACGCGTTGCGAGTCGATGGTAAAAAAGACACGAAAAAGGTGAAAGTTGTGAAAAGTAATGTCGTCACGCGAACAATAAATTTCAATGACTACACTCGCTGTTTACGGGAAGAAATTGAGATGACTCGCCAGCAGTCTTGCATAAGATCGAAGCTGCACGAAGTTTACACTATTTCAGAGTCCAAAATTGCTCTAAGTCCACACGATGACAAGCGGTATATCGTGCCGAAAAGTACGGACACTCTACCCTGGGGTCATTATAAAATAGCATTGTAAATGTGTTTGTTGGGCTACATTGTATATATTGTTATAAAATAAAAATGGCTAGATATAATGGATGTAGTAATGTAAATTTGATATATATTGGCAAATATTCATGTTATATATAATGCGAGTATGTTAATGTTTACAGGATATAATAATTTATTTTTATAAGGAATGGTGAATGTATACATAAATAAAATGGTATGCCTATTGTAAATAAACTTTATTGAATTATTCATATACTTTATAAAAGTTATTACAATATGTTATTTTTGTGTATCCACGAGTTTTGAGATTTATCCACTCCCAACCATTTAACATAAACATCATTGCCCTTTTTGCGTATTATCTTCTCCACGAGATATATGTTTGGATTGGCAACACATTGTAGTTCGTATTCGTAGAATCCTCCGGCTATTGGATTTCCACTTGAGTCCTCGACTAGGTACGTTACAGGATACGGTTGTTGCACCTTCACGATTTTAAACACTTCGGTGGTCCAATTTGGCGTGAAACCTTTTTCAAATATTGTCGTGAATTTGCATACGCGCACAAAATCATTGACTTTGAATCTTGCAGGAGCCGCAATTTTTACATTGCTGTATACGGTGGTTAAGAGTTTCTCCGCGATCGCAGGAGTAACGTCGATGGGCCTCATGCCAATCGTACGATGCTTTCGAGCATTGTACTTCATAACGAGTTGCGGTAACGCATCGATCCACTTGTAATTACCATTGAGTGTAAACATTTTCCACATAGTATTTTTGAGAGTGCGATTGAATGGATCGACGACCGAGGCCTTCATAATAGAGTACGTCGAATAATGATTGATGTTGTATTTCTCCATGAGTCGTTGCACGTTTACATTGTAAAATTCTCTTCCTTTGTCGGTCTGAAGATTTTTCGGATATCTGCTATGATCGTGTATGATTTTCGCGATCGTTGTACCCATTTCGTTGCCAGTTTTACTTTTCAAGGGTACGGCCCATGCATACTTGCTCAACACATCGATGATGGTGAGGATGTAATTGTAGCCTTTGTTGAAACGCGAATACGGCCGCATTTCGACTACGTCAGCCTGCCACAAATCATCATACCCACGTACGATGACACGTCTTCGCAGAAAGTTTTTTCTTGCTGGTGCATGTAATTCCTTCACGAGCTGCTTTTCATCAGACGTTTTTTTTTCTCCGAGCATATCGTGTGTTTGACCAGACGATTTTTACAAATCTTCCTGCGTTGTGTCAGCTACAGCGTCGGTTACATACTCAATCGTTTTAGACGTATCGTTCATAGTTATTCGAAGCGTATCCTCTAGTGCGATGAATTTCTTCTCAAATTCATCCAGGCGTTCTGTTAACAGCTTGATTTTCATTTCCACGTAACGTTTATTAGCAGCATCGTAATCCCCTTCAGGTAGGGCTACGCCTCGTATTTTACGTGATCTTGCATCGAAGCCACTAGAGGTTAGACAGAGAGCATTATCACGTGTATACTTTCTTATTAGCCCAGTCCACTGATAGTATAAATTATTCTGCGCTCCAAGCGATGATCCGAATTTATTGATCGACATCTTGGTATTAATAGCGATGAAGGAATGATCATTATCATCGATGTATAGGTTAATTTATAATGAGACCCGCTTCGCGAAGTTCCTCAATAATCGACATTATCTCATTGTCGTGAGCGTTGTTACCCGCGTGTCGTGAAGCTTCCAACAAGCGCAAACGATCGACCAACTCATTGGGATCATTCCAATGGACGTAATCGGTTTTGTTGTTATTTAACGTCATGGCGAGCGGTATTTCTATACCTCTTCCAGTTTTTCGGTCGAAAGTTAATGGTCCAATTATATATTTATACTTGAAGCCTTTGTTACCCAATACAGGATTGAGTATATTGCTACCACGTCGATGTGCATTTGTTGGCAACAATATACTTTTATATTTGATTTTGTCTTCCTCGGTGTATATTGCATCGTCAGGAATTCTCTTGAAGATTAGCTTATCGAGTCCAGGGGTTCCCAAGTATTTTATGCCATCGATGAATATATTATCATTATCCACATCGAAACGCTTATCGCCTAACATCATTCCTTCATTGGTAAATTTGACGCCATACACGTAATCCATACTGCAATTTTTGTCTTGTGAAAGAATAGATGAAATATATTGTTGACCGAGTGGACCGGAATGTTCGCGCAATGTATTTTGACCTTCAGCCGTTTGTAATTGACGTTGAACTGTAGATACGAATGATTCGGGCGTAGTCTCAAAAACGTCTTCTTCAACAATGGTGGCTGGTTACAAGGGTACAGCAGCCATCGACGTATCACCCAGAGATTCCTTTCGTCGCTTGCGTTTCAACTGATTCGGTGTAGAAGTTACCAGCGAATCTTGAAATAACAAACGTGTGCGCTTTGTTCCTTTTTTCACATCATTCTCTACGTCCTTTGATTCCGACATACTCAACGATTCAATTTCCGGCCCAAGAGATTCAACCGCAGCTGATTGCTCAACAATCTGCTTGAGAGGTTCGGTGATTGGCTTGAAGTGTCTCCAATGCAAGATCTTCTTCCATTTTCCCAGTCTTCAAAGCTTGATATTTTTTGCCGATTGAGTCGCTTGTTTTCGCAATTTCCCTGGCAATCTTTTCATCAGTATCAATTGTCGTCATCATGGCCACACGAAATTATTGGTCGGTCGTTGCACAGCTGATGTCTCAATGCCGACTGACTACATTACGGTATTGCAAACTCGTTAAATCCATTTCTATATCGACCACCGGACAATGAGCTATCTTTGTCAATCACCATGAAGCCATATTTGTGTTGCCAACATTTTTGACATAACACCAGAAAATCTTCATACGACATGTCCGTATTTACATGTTCATTGTAAACATGTTTCAAGATTGTACGATCTTGTTTAAATAAAATAAGCAGATTCACATTGTCGCGTATAAGATGCTTGGGAACCTTGGCATATGTTTGGCAAAGGTAGAAACAATCAACGCTCGAGTGTCTGCCCATCGCAAAGTACTCTCTTACTGTATTTTGCTTGTCACATGCTACGTCATCGAAAATAAAAATGGAGTTCGGAAGCGCTTCGTGCGGTGGGATAAAATCACTATTATTTGAGAATTTAAAATAGCCAATTTCGTTAATCGATGTCAGCAGATTTTCCAAATATTGATATTTTGGCTGTTGAAGCGATTTCGAATATACATATAGGTTTTCAAAGCGTACACCATTTGGACTTTCTATTAAACTTAACAAAACATTGGTTTTCCCACAATTTGAAGGACCGCAAATAATGCTGCGTATCGTAAGTGGCAGCATGTCTCCATGCTTGCGTACTTGTTGGCCCTCCATTACTCTATCGTCGAAATTGGTCACTTGAATCACCGTCGCTTGTTGCACGAACCGCATGTTTTCTCTCTCGAATCCAAACACACATTCGCCCAAAATGCGTCGTGTGAGGAGTATTTATAGGAGTGCACCGAGCTAAATCCGCTCAGTACTGAGAATGTTTGTGTACCTATCGGACGACTGCAGTATTCTCCGCTTAACGGCTCATCAATTACAGTTTATTCCAAAAATTATTTTGTTACAAAATTTCCATCACTTCGTTGACATTTTGTGGGAGAGGCTTCGCGAACATATAAAGGCTGATTCGGAAGTACAGCAATATCGCCGATGCACGCGCCATTGGAATTTACCGGGACAGCTAATACACATTGACGGTCCAGCACCGTTTATAAATAATTGTGCCAAATGTCAAAGAGAAAAGGCAACGGTTTGTTATATAGTGCAATAAATGCACTTCCGATCGAGTTACATATTCCCGGATACCAATTTTGTGGACCAGGCACTCAGTTAGAGCAGAGATTGGGACGGGGTGATCGTGGTATAAATCCATTGGATGCCGCTTGTCGCGACCACGATATAGCCTATTCTCGAAGCAATCATTTAGGCGAAAGACACGTTGCTGATAATATACTTGCAACAACGGCACGAAAACGTATTACTGCGAGAGATTCAACTTTTGGTGAGAAAACCGCAGCGACCGCTGTTTGGGCACCTATGAAAGCAAAAACGAAATTCGGCATGGGAATGAAGACAAAGAACTCATCGACAAAGAAAATAAAACCCGTTAAGAAGAGAATACTGCCGATAGCGAAGCGTGGCGGAATTTTGCAAATGTTACCATTGCTAGGAGTTCTTGGTTCACTGGCTGGTGGGGCAGCTGGGATAGCAAAGGCTGTGAATGATAGCAAAGCGGCGCAACGTCAACTTGAAGAAATACAACGTCATAATCGAGCTATAGAAGGCTATGGGCTCTATCTCGCTCCCTACAAGCGTGGACAAGGATGTTCAACTAAGAAAAAAAAACGGCAAAACACGGTGAAAATGCCCCTGGGTGTAACAACTAATGTACAATTGGAATGCTTAGCCAGGCGCATGCGCATACCATTCTTTAGAGGGGTCTTCATGCGCAATAATTTACCAGTTTATGGTGGCGTACAACTAGATGAGAGCGGTATAGTAAATTTGGATGATGTCGATGGCCCCGGTACGCATTGGGTAGCCTATGCCAAGAGGGGGAGTCATATAATCTATTTTGATAGTTTTGGAAATCTTCGACCGCCCAAGGCGTTGGTGCGATATTTTGGACCAAATACCACAAACATACAATACAATCGAGAATCTTATCAGAATTATAATCAGAGTATTTGTGGGCAATTGTACTTGCAATTTCTCCAAAACGTCGATGATCAATATGTATTTAAGCCGTGACAATGTGTCAATCAACTCAGTATTCGAGGGAAATATGTCACTGACACTTACGTTGACCGGCAAGACTAGCCTTCTAACCGCAAATGATTTTCTCGCTATAGATTTCAATGATGGCTGTTATGAGCTCGGTTTGACGGATTTCGAAACTTATCACACAATACCAAATGTGAATTCATCAAACAAGAAATTTTACTTCGACAATGATGACAAGGAAATTATAATCCCTGAAGGATCGTATGAACTGAGAGCCATAAATGCGTATCTGAATCGTGCAATTTTACTCAAAGGGGTTGATAGCGGTGATGATGCTGAAAATGAAATTGTTCCTCGAAAGGTTGATAACGATCGATGAAAATGGCGAATACCCAATCGTGCTACGTGCTAATCATAATAAACTAAAGAGCGAAATCAAATGTGCGCACAGAATAAATTTCAGTAAACCTGACAACGTAGGATCCCTGTCGGGATTTTCATCAAATCGAATACTGCATCCCTGGAAATGGCAGGAATCTGATGTACTGATAAACATAATGAATCCCAACATTATCCGCATAGAATGTAGTGTCACCACTGGTGCGTACTGCAATGGCGAGCGTGAACACACGATACATAAATTTTCGCCGAGCGTACCACCAGGATATAAGATATCGGAAACGCCTGCGCAAATCATTTGTCTTCCGATCGTTGTGCGGAGCATTACGGATCTAACGATACATATCGTGGATCAAAAGGGAAAACTACTCGATTTTCGAGGAGAAGAAATTACGGTGAGATTACACATACGAAAGCGACGCTTGTGATGCTCGTTCTGTACGACACGGAATACGCCAGAGACAATATTTCTACGCGAGATAATACGATCCCACACGATAATACTCTTGCAAGAAGACAAGCGGCATTAAGTGTTAAATTACCCGCAAAGAAGAAACTCAGTGCAGCGAATCGTGAATTTTTAGAATCTCTGGGATTTATTGTACGACATACTTGAGGCAAAAGAATGACTGACGTTTTGAATATCAGTGGGGAGCCAATCTTTGACGATCGTATCATCAAAATTGAGACTCATACGTACAATCCGTATGCCAACTCAACGTTTGGACACAGTGATGAAATACGAATTCCTATACAACACCAAGACTTGTACACCCTACCATCTGAAAGTTTTCTCTACGTTGAGGGAAAGTTCACGGTGCTTAAAAAACCTGATGATCAAGCAATAGTAGTATTGGGAAACCATTGCGTTGCATTCATGTTTGATGAAGTTCGTTATGAGCTCGACGGTGTGGAGATTGATCGCAATCGAAACGTTGGAATAACAACCACGATTAAAAACTACATCTCTCTAAGCCCTGAGAGGAGTCATACTTTGAAAAATGCTGCGTGGGATGTAACACATAATAATGGGGGAAAATACTTCAATTTTTGTGTACCTCTCAACATATTGCTAGAATTCTGTGAAGATTACAAGCGCGTTGTTATCAATGCTCGTTATGAGCTAATTCTGATACGTTCGCGCAATGATAACAATTGCGTATTCAGTCAGCATCCATTAGTAGAGGCAGAAATTGAATTGCTCAAAATACAATGGCGTATGCCTCACGTAATATTAAATGAGATAACTAAATTGTCATTACTTCGAACATTGGAAAGTGGGCGATACTTGAATATGAGCTTTCGCTCTTGGGATCTATACGAGTATCCACTGCTTCAAAGCACAGCGAAACACTCATGGACTGTGAAAGCTGCCTCCCAGCTAGAGAAACCAAGATATGTAATATTTGCGCTGCAGACTGGCAAAAAAAATTCTATGGCAAAGGACATTACACTATTCGACGACTGCAAGCTCGCCAATGTTAAACTTTATCTCAACTCGGAATCCTATCCTTACGATGATTTGAATTTGGACTTTGACAAAAACAGATTCGCCATTTTGGTCAATATGTACTCTCGATTCCGCAAATCTTATTACGGCTGTAATAGTGATAATTCTTTGCTCACTATCGCAAAGTTTCAATATAACGGCCCTCTCACGGTTATCGATTGCTCGCGTCAAAACGAGTCTGTAAAAAATGCTACCGTGGACGTGCGAATAGAGTTTGAATGTAAGGACGATTTGCCACCAAATACTACTGCCTATTGTTTGATCTTGCACGATCGCGTTGTTGAATATTGTCCATTGACAAACATGGTTCGTAAAATTGTATAGATCAGCAAGTAACCCCCGCTCGATAAATAAATAATTTAAAGACGAGTTTCTTAAATATTGACGTCAGTCATCAATTGATCTTGCTATCGACTTGATCGAGCCAATACATCTTCGTTATGTCTGTACCTACATTTGTCGATGTACAAGGGTTCATTGTTGGGAGAAACTTTGTCGTGAAGGAAGTAGCGATTCTGAGAGCGGAATGTGTGCTCTCTCATTACATTTTTGCGAGTATCATACCATGGAGACTTCTCGCAAAATCTGAGAGATACGAAGCGTCATGGTTGATTCGGAATCATCATGGTCTTAAGTGGGCCTATGGAAACGTTCCATATAGCATGGCTCAAGGTTTAATAACGGCTGCAGTTGTGGGCCCAACGGAAGACGATATGTATCCTATCGTATATGTTGACGGCCATGAAAAACGAGAATGGCTAGCTGATATATTAGATATGAAAAATGATCTAGTTATTGAAACGTTGGACGTGGACTTTGGCGATATGGATACTTCAAGTAAAGTCGGCGTAAGCTATACTCTACGATGTGAAAAGCATGGAAAAAATTGTGCATTACAAAAGGTATTTAAAATGTTTAATTGGTGGTTGAATCATAAAGATTCATGCAAATAAACGAAATGTGAAATTATGTGATTTTTTAATTCTCCTCACTCCTTTCTTTGTTACATTATCTGTTATGCGATTACATAGTTGTATTGCTCTCAAACGTTCGAGAGACGTACGTGAGACGTTCATGAGACGTTAGGAGACGTTCGTGTGACGTCCATGAGACGTTCGTGAGACGTTCAGAGACGTTCGTGTGACGTTCATGAGACGTTCGTGAGACGTTCAGAGACGTTCGTGACACGTTCGGAGACATTCGTGAGACGTTCGTGAGACGTTCGTGTGACGTTCATGAGTCGTTCGTGAGACGTTCGGAGACGTTCGTGAGACGTTCGGAGACGTTCAAGAGACGTTCGTGAGACGTTCATGAGATGTTTGGAGACGTTCGTGAGACGTTCGGAGACGTTCGTGAGACGTTCACGAGACGTTCATGAGACGTTCGTGAGACGTTCGGAGACGTTCAAGAGACGTTCGGAGACGTTCGTGAGACGTTCGGAAACGTTCGAGAGACGTTCATGAGACGTTCGGAGACGTTCGTGAGACGTTGGAAGTTCGTGAGACGTTCGGAGACGTTCGTGAGACGTTTGTGAGACGTTTGTGAGATGTTTGTGAGACGTTCGTGAGACGTTCGGAGACGTTCTTGAGACGCACGTGACACGTTCAAGGGACGTTCGTGAGACGTTCAATAGGTGTTCGAAGACGTTCGTGGGTTGGTTTGGGATTTCACCCAAACAAACCCAACTGCTTTAATCGTTGAATGTCTTAAGTTAAATGTATATCTCGCTCCATCTCACATGCATGCGATGCGGTCGCTCCATCTCTCAATCTCGCTCTCTCTCATGCATACGTCTAATCCGATCGCTTCTCTCAGCGACACGGGTCAACCAACTTGGCTCTCTGGCGACAGTCGCTAAATAATAAAATCTATGAAGTAAACAATATAAGACAAAATAAATCGATGATAAATTTTAAATATATAAAGATCAATAATCGATGATCAATTAATCGATAATCGATATATACCCCCCTCCGCCGCTCTAACGATTTCCCCCTCCTCGCGTGACGTCAGCCTCTCCGCCGAGTCCCCCTCGCCGCGCGTCATACCCCTCGCCGCGTGAACCCCCGCCCCGCTCCCCCCTGAGATCCCGTAGTTAGAACTGTCACAGCTATACTACTGTCGATTAACCAGGGATCGAACCTGGACCGCAAGCATCGTCAATCCGTCACGCTGCCAACTGAGCCACGACGCTCATTGAGGATAGAAAAACATTTATGATACACGCTTATTCATAATGTTTACTGTTGAAAAAAAAAAAACGCCGTCACGACCACCGCAAAGGCTCAAGATTTCTTTTTGAACCTTCCACGGTCGTTTCGGCGTTTTATTTTTCAACGCGGTTCGTCGTTAATTTTTTTAACCCGCATTCTCGGCATAAACGGCTAACCGAGAGAAAACAATTTTCTCGATACATGTTTTTCTCTTTGAAATTCATTTAATGCATATTCCAATCCTCAGTACGGCCACACATATGTCGAGCTCGATCGGACAGACAACCTCGCTCCGTTCGCCTGTCGAATGAGCGAGGGGCAGAGACTTTTCCCCCACCGAGCTACCCATTCGTGTTCACGCTGACTGCGATACCGACTTGAGCGGTGATCACAGACTCGCGCGGCTACAAGGGAATCTGCAACCTCGGCAGAGGCGATGATCACGAAATCATACTCCCGAAATCGCCGCTGCGATTTAGCGCCATTTTCGAGGCACGCCGAAAAGGGGAGCGTTGTACATCTCCCTACTAATCTCTGGTCTGGATATGGAGCAGGGGGCTGACACTGGTAGATAAATGCTGTTCGCAAAATGTCCTTTCCGCACTGTGGCGCTAGTAGTCGTGTGACAGGCATGCATATATATGTACGTTGCACCGGTGTTTCGAATATTTCACATGAATAAAAGTTTAGTGTAGATAACTTCACGAAAACCATCATTCGCGTGTATGATGGGTCCTGTTATCGCTGTAACAGTACGTGCTGTTATCGCAATAACGATAACAGCACGAAACGAAAGTATAGAATCGTTCAGCTTATCGGAATATTTAGAGCCGACGCCTGTCACGTAACAGCCAACGCTAGGTAGTGGCACTTTTAAGAACTAAAAAGGCCGGACAAAACGCGTTTTCGTTTATTGTATAGGAATAGTAGGCCAGTGTCAGGGGGCTGATATGGAGTCACGCAATAACATCTTTGGGACTTGTGTCTCCGGGCCTCTGCGCCACTTCGGCTCCTGTTCTCTATTCGGATATGTACAAAAGATTGCCACCAAGGAGACTAAAGAGAAGGAGTCGACACTCGCGCCTCAAACAGTTTTTTTAATCGGTCGCCGAGGTGTAATGCTCAGTGTCGCTAGTGTTCCCCAGAGCCCATTATATATAGTAATACAAAACTGCATAAGGTGCAACTGACCGTGTTATGGCGGCAAAATTGTTTGCGCCTGTCAAACACAAATATATCTGTCGTGTACATCAGCACAGCAGCAAGCGAACTATGTGTATAATAATGGAGATGACTCCTCGCGAGTCAATGAGATAAAGGGAATAAGTAAAAACTCTAGGTAGGAATAATAAAACAAATTTCAACTATTGATGGCAGTAAATTAAAAAATATATTCTTCCATGTTATTTTTGTTCGAGTTCTTTTGGGATCGGACGAGTTCTTTGATTGGTTGAAACTGCTTCAATTCGCTCGTACAACCAGATACCTGTCCGAATGCAAAAGAAAAAAAAATAAAACTACCTAGGCTCGAACTCAGGACCTTCGATACAGTAATCTAGCGTTCTACCAACTTCGTCACACAATAATTTGCCAATAAGGATAATCTTCTCATATTTAAGTGATTGGCGCGCTTGGGGTTCAATTAGGCTTGACGGCTTGTTCGGTTGGTTCGTCGCTTAATTTGATTCATATTTAGCTTCATTTTTAAACGTAACTAGCAAGTAACGAGTTTTCATGGGTATACATATAATAAGCACGTATTGAAAAGACAACCCCAGCATGTAGAGCCAACATTCCCGCATTCGCCCGGTTTCTTGCATGGACATGTTATTATTTATTATTATTATTGTTATTGTACAGGAAAACAGAGTAACGCGCATCCGAATAATAAATACATTACGAGATACATTACGGTTGGTTTATCGCTTTATTCGCGTTTTATTATAACTAGCTATATTTTTAAACATAACAGGCAAATCTAAGTTCCCATAGTAAAATAACTCATGTTGTACTTATTATATAATTATTATATCTGATGTGCTTATTATATAATAAGCCCATGTGAATAAAACAACACGAGTTGTTTCATTAATACTGTTTATATTTTATTTATTATACATATGTACATAATATTATTATATATTATAATAGAAGGAATCCCCACTTGGGTGTATTATCGTTAGGGTGTGCGAGAGAGAACGCGGCATGACTGTTCCAAGTGAATACGAGAGAAACACGACCACCCCAGCTTTGTGATTGGTCGTTGAGGCAGAGCTCGGACCTTATGCAGTTTTGTATTACTATATAGGTTTGTTCGCGCTAGCTACACTTTCTACACTTTTTTAGGGAGTGTACACTTTCGCGTTCATTTTAACGGAAATGACGTCACGCGCCGCTATTCGCGCTACGAGTGTAGCTACACTTTCGTGCAACTAACCCTAGACTTTTTAGACTTGATCTTGACGAGGTGTAAAAGTACACGAAAAGTGTAACAGTGATATTACTAGAATAACCCCATAACCAGCGAAACTGTCAGTGAGTGTATACAGAGGTGAGTATGACATAACCTAAAATATTTAAGGTAATCACAAACAAATTCTCATTTATTACGAAAAACAATCAATAATAAAGGTTCAAAATAACAAAGTATTATAATTATCAATTTCTATTGATCAAGGTGATAAAAAAATTGAAAAGATATAATGACAAGTGTTTATTATGAATTCGCAGGATCATAATACGTTCCAATCTACTATCAACGCAAACAGAAGCTAACATGGAAGAGGAACAAAAAATTAAGTTAGCGATGCTGTTCCGAGATTCAGAAGCCGGCTTAGTCGTTGATGCTGACAACAACGTGTGCATTTGTGAAGGTTTTAGATTTCTACAATCGTATCACTGACACTCCATTCTATGTAAAACTGGTATCAATACATCCATTCTGAGCGCAATTACAAGTACAAGTTGATCATTTCAATAACACCGTCCATTGTAATCAGTTTACGAGATCAACAAACTTCAGGTTACACGGTATATCTCTTTAACGGTTAGATGAGACTCCGTAATCTCATGTGTTGTTTGAGATTAAGGTGTAGTCCCCTAGGTCGCCGCCATGTTTCCTGTACACTATCGCGTTCGCGCTAGAGTTGCTTACCCGCGAGGAAATAAACTGCACTCCCTAGACACTGCCCTAGTTTCGTTTACTCTGCCGAGTGTAGAGTGCAGGTAGCTCGAAGAAAACTTTATATTATGGGCTCTGGGGAACACTAGCAACGCCTGCGGTGGAACTGAGCACTACATCTCTGCGACCGATTAAAAGAACTTCGTAAATACAGGCTAGGATAGGGAGTTTGGACTCCTTTACTCTAGTATCCTTGCACTAGACCATCGCACCGGTTAATATTATTATATATTATAATGGAAGGAATCCCCACTTGGGTGTATTATCATTCGGTGTGCGAGAGAGAACGCACCATGACTGTTCCAAGTGAGTACGAGAGAGAAACGCGATCACTCCAGTTTTGTGATTGGTCGTTGAAGTGGAGGTCGGACCTTATGCAGTTTTGTATTACTATATTTTATGGGCTCTGGGGAACACTAGCGACGCCTGCGGCGGAACTGAGTACTACATTTCTGCGACCGATTGAAAGAACTTCGTACATACAGGCTAGGATAGGAAGTTTGGACTCCGTTACTCTAGTCTCCTTGATTGCCACTTCAGAGAAACTCGCCCCTGGGCAGGGAAGCCCTGGCGAATAGAGGATTTGGCTCTCAAGCAGCTTCGTCTTTACCTGTGCCCTCTGTGATCGATGAGATCAAGTGTGAGATGCCGAATATTTTGTCACCCTAGGAAGTACCTATGAAGTATCGCAAGGCCATTGTGCATCACAGCAAATACCAAAATGCCGCCATTGTTGAGGCTGAGGCGAGCTTGAAAGCGACCCGTACATCGATCCAGCAAAATTGTATTCTACAAGCTGCATCCTTCCTCAGCAATGTCGTATTGATCAACTTTACGATGAGCGATCACGAAAAGGTAACGTGAGGTTAGAAACTCATCCGATCACTGTCACCTCGTCGACCAATATATTACTATACATAGGGCCCGCGGCACCCCAGCGCTATCTATGTTGGAGCCATTTTCTTTGGCTCCAACATTGGCTTGGCTATGCACGGGAGTTTGGGTATCTAGTCTCCATGAGTTCGATGTTCAAAGCCGTTCTCAGCTGTCGTGGCAAAACTGCCAACTTCACGTGGCTTGTGGCACAAGTTAGGTCCGAAAAGTTTATCAACGATTAAATAGAAATTAAGTGCTAACAAACTATCAGAATGGACTAACAATCACTAACAACGGACTGACAATCAAGTAGGATGGGAAGAATCAACAGTTTGCTGAAATTGAGGAGTCACATGGGCAAGACGTGCTCAGCCGTTGTGGCAATGCTGCCAACTTCGCGTGGCTTGCAGCGTGCTATGGAAATGAAAAGTTTTTTCACGATAAAGTCAAAATTAAGCTCTAACAAACGATAAAAATCGACTAACAATCACTAACAAACGACTAACAACCGATTGGTTACGAAGAAAAGTTCGAAATCATTAGAAAAGCATTTTCCTGCGGCTAACTTTGACATGAAATTTGTTTTTCGTATTATTAAATAAATAAAGTCTAACAAACGCTGGATTTTGTCTAACAAACACTAACAAACGACGAACAATCGATTGGCATGGAAAAGAATTCCATATTTTCATAGTCGCCGGCTAAGTTTATTGAGCTGTTCATGTGCAAAGCCGTAAGCAGCTGTTGCGGCGATGCTGCCAACTGTTACGTCTGGGTAACATAAATAAAATTTGCCCTGTTTTGGACCTCAGCTACGGCTAATTAGTCAGGGATCCGGGCACAGTAGTTTGGTAAATGAATCGGATTTCCTCGTGTAATTTCCTCAGTCCTTGTCATACATTCATGAAGTATGTGTCTGTCGGTATCATCATAGGAAATTATTTGATCAATGATTTAATTTTTTGATATACAATTTATAACGAAGATCATTAACCGGAATGAATTTAGGGTGGAGAAATCTTATGGTATATTCGATTGGTGACAATCCATACTGTTGAACAACGGGAGGTATGAAGTTGACTGATTTAAGGTACTCCTCCGTATAATAGCCGTGGTTGTTTGACCGGCTGTACCCGTGGTATTCCGCGGATATTTTCCGGAGGTAATTCTTTCTCCCACCTGGTTTACCCACTGTAAGAAAAACCAGCCGATCACTCAGAGCGACGATGTTAAGGAAATAGCGCGCCCCACCGCGAATTTGACCAGGGATTGGAATATCTAGAGCACGAGGTGGTCCGCGCTGCTCTATGAGAGGTGAGAGGAAAGATCCAGAGTACGAGGTGGTCCGCGCTACTCTGTTGAATACGGAGGATGGAACCCAGAGTACGAGGTTGTCCGCGCTACTCTGTTAGAGATGGATGGAAAGAGTCAGAGTACGAGGTGGTCCGCGCTACTCTGTGTAAAGGTTGGGAGTGAAGAAAAAGATCTTACTTTTTTTGGTTTTGAACTTGAAGATTTGTATTCTACGCGTTGAAAGTTTTCCTCCGTACTGAAGAATTGTTACAAAATCGGGCCTTTTATACCCGAAAATTTGGGGGTGGTTGAAGGAAGGTCCTCCGTGATTGGTGGAGTTTTCCGTCTCCCACCCTGTACATTTTCATCTTATAACTACAAACGGGAAGGAACTTCTTATGCTAGAGGCTATTTCGAGGCAACCTCGTGGCTAGAGGGGCACATATCCCCTCCGGACTTGGTTCTTATCTTTCTTATTCCTTGGTGCTGGTACTGGGCCCTACACCAAGGGTGGGGGTTGAGACTACGCGTACGTGTCGACGCGAAGACGTAACACCTCCCCATTTGAGATTAAATGTCGTATTTTATAAACGACATTTAAGATTCCGGGCCTTAAACCTTAATAGGTGTCGAAACCACCCCGGTCTACATTTTGCAGATATATCGGGTTCAGGATTCGAATTGCGGGGACGAAGTGGCGCTCTAACCTGATCGCTGGTTATCACGTCCATTTTCGCTTTCATTTACTCAACACCTTCATTAAAAAATTCATTTTGAGTCAAAGAACAGAATTATAGAGAGAAAAAATGTTTTCGAGAAGTCGGATTTTACATACGTTTTCAGAACACATGAGTCGCTTGCGTCCTCGACAGATTTTTACGGCTTGCCAGCTGGAGCTAAATTAACCGATTCTGGCGGACCCGGGACAGTGAAATAACGCTACGCCAAACTTTTTTTTTTAATAAGAATATATACGCCACGGGTAAACACACCCTCACGGGATACCCCATTGATGAAATGTCGAGGATACAAACGACCCATGGATCTCTTAAAATATTAAAAGAGAGGGGTATGCTGAATTTCCGATCGAAATTCGATTTTCGCTTTTCGGAAGTTTATCCGATTGTAGTTATGAAATTTATGTTTTAATAATGGCAATCTTTTTCCAAATATGGCATCTATGGATACAACTGCACATATTTTCAGATATGGATAGAACTGAATAGTAAATGATTAAAAGAATCGGGTTTGTACGACGAAGAGATTCAACGATATAAGAACCCCGTTCATGGTTCACCAATATTTTTATACTCGATTAATCGAATCGTCGATTGATTAGAGGAAAAATTCGATTTGCCGTGACGATACTTCGAAAAAATATCGATTTCTTAATAATCGATTATATTTCGAACATCGCCCATCCCTAGATCGATGTTTTGTACGTTCCCTTTTTAATATGGAGCAAAAGATTCGTTACCGAGTCCCAGATGGCTCCGATTAGATATATGGACCATCCATATACAGTATGCAGTGCGTAACCGTGGATTATAGTGTCTGCGACGAGTTTGATTATCCGTATTAAGAGTATAATGGCAATGAGTCCAGCGCTTGCTGTCCCGAAGAATATAAAACGACCCCACAAGGTTTCCCAAACGGAATCGACTAGGTTGTTTAGTCCATCTTCTCCCAACATGTTTGAGAATGCCAACTGGTTGTCCACTGACCCCGCGGGCGATGGTGTTTAACACGGCTGGTTTTTCCACCGGGAACATGATATGGTCCCTTAGTTTGTCGAGATCTTCCTGACTGTAGATTCCGCTGGTTGCTAATGATGCTGGGTTTGTATAATTCCATGTGGGTTTGGTCATGGGTTTGATGATTGTTGGTGGCAAGCTTTGGATTGGTACTGGTAGGAGTTTATACCAAGCTCCTCCCAAAAGTTACTCTGATGGTAGTAAGGTGTCGCATGTTGTTTCGATCCCTGCTTGCATAATAATGTGTGTGCGGGGCGATAGAAACAAACTCCGGTTACCCCAGGTTACTGGGAGTTGATGATAACAATTCTCGGTTTTTCGTACTTGGACTTCGACAGGGATGCATTTTACGATGTGGACGACCTCTCCAGCGATGACGGCCATATACCCTGGTCCCTTCATGAGGTGATATGCGAACTCATCCGGAGATTGGGTTGCGATCACGAGGGCGTTCTTCAGCACTTGTTGTTCCAGGTTGCATCGTTGCGTTAACACGTCAAGATATAATTGATTAATTTGATTACGAATGTGTTTTTCTACAAAGACGAATTTGGAGTTTACATATGCGAATATGTCTAGGTTTTCTACGGCTATAGGTTTAGGTTTAGCGAATGTGCCTCCCCTTTGTGTTTCGAATATAAGTAGTTTGGGATGTTCTGTGCGAATTAACGTGTAACCACATAACGTTTGTTCATTTTTCTGTGTTAGAGCGAAAGTTGTTCCTTGAGTTGATAATGTCTAGATGATTTGAGGGTAGTTATGTCCTAAGTCTTTAATTTTTTTAGCCATGCCTTCGTAGTGGTTGAATTTGCATTGGTCTGAAGGAAGTGAAGTCCAAAAGGTTTGTCCGCCCTCAAGGTCTACACTAGTTTGGTCTGTTAATAGGCACGTCATTCCCGATTTTAAACTTATCCGATTTGTGTTTAGATTTACAGTTGCTTCGTATTCAATTAGTGTGATTTTAACGGATGCTTGAACGACTACTTCATCCCAGCTGCCATAAGGATCTGAGTACTGAGTTCCATAACAAGTTCCATCGTTTTTAATTGAGCCTGCTAGAGTTACGCTTCGTGTAGTACTTTCCTTTTGGTGTAATTCACTATTTATCGAGTTTCCGATTTTAAACATTCCAAAGGTATGCAATATTTAACATACCTCGCTAGTTACATCGGCCAGGTATTCTAACTGACCTTGGGCCACGACCGAGGTGTGAGAATTCATTCCGCAGTGGTAAATGAATCGATGAATTTCGACTTTACATTGGATAACTTTGTTGTGGGTAAACTCGTTCAGTTGTAATAATTGAACATAAACGGGGATAGTTATTACTTCGGGTTTTCGTACATCGCATTCGCCAACATCGATTAATGATAAAGTCGTTATATTCAAGTTGGACGACCCACAATCATATCCAATTATCCCTCTGGTGGGTTTAATCGCCAATAGTAATATAGTTACAATTATTATTTTAATAATCATGTTTGAAAGTTATTTATTTTTACACACTCTTCACTTAGTTATTCTCTATATATATATATAGATCTATATAAACTTCGGTTTTGTTTTCCTCTTCCAATCCCCTTTTTTCTGTTTTTTTTTCTGAAAGAAAGAGAAGAATGAATCTAGATTATAACAGGTCTATCTTGTTATAGGGATATAGGAGTATTTAAACCTATTTATATAAACTATTCGTGGTTTCTTTTTAATTAATATTTTCACATTTCCTTTCGAAAATACTTCTAATACTTCATGGGGTCCGGTCTAGTGATCGTCTAGCTTCCCAGGCTTAGGCCCTTTTAACAGGAAGACAGAATCACCGGCCTTGAGCGTTTGTGGATTTAGGTTGCGATCATAAATTTCCTTTGATTTTAGTTTAGCACCGATAAGATTCGTTCGTGCCGAAGATTGGAGTTCATGTAGACGAGTTACTAAGTTTGTTAGATATTCGTCGTACGTGTCCTCTTTGTCGGTGGCTATAGGGTCGCTAGAAGGAAGTCTTGCCAATCTTTCGAATACGAGTTCAAATGGTGTGTGTCGTATGCCTTCGTGTGTACTAGTGTTGTATGAGAAGGTTGCTAATTCCAACCATTCATCCCATTCTTCATCTTGATTTGCGAATTGTTTGAGGTATTCTCCTAGTACATGGTGAAATCTTTCAATGGAACCGTTCGATTGGGGATGGAAAGCTGTTGTCTTATATTGCTCGATTCTGAAACGATTGGCTAGCTTCTTCAGAATTTTGCTGAGAAAATTACTACCTTGGTCTGTTAGGACAGATCTAGGTGCTCCAAAGGTGCAAATGAATCTTTTTATTAATGCGTTGCTTATTGATGTTGCCGTTGCGTTTGGCAATGCTATGGCTAACGAATCTTTGGTAAGCTGATCTTGAATTGTAAGTATGTATTCATGATTGTCTTTGGTTTTTGGTAAAGGGCCTACGATATCGATGGCGACCTTATCAGAGGCCGCTCCTGGCGTATCTGTTATTATCATAGTGTTCCTGTTTCTAATCCTACCTAATTATTTTAATTGACACTCCAGACAGTTTCGGATGTATTGTTGAACATCACTTTTGATATTTTTCCAACAATAGCGATGCCTAATTCTGCTGAAGGTTTTTGCTACGCCCTTGTGTCTGCCTCGCGCTGAGCAATGCATTTCCTTTATAATTTCTTTTCGTTTTCCCGATTCAACATATTAAATCATTCCGGTGCAAACTATTATTTTCAAGGGTGCTGTTTCGCTAAGAGCACACAAGTGACTTCTGATTATTTTGCAATCTACGGATTCCACCGCATTCGTTTTGGCTATGCTGATTGATTTTAAACAGAGTTTAGTTATTAGTTCACCCACGCTATTGATTGATTTCGCTATGTCTGCTGTAACTGATGTAAGACCGTCTGTGAGCTTTCTTATTGGTAGTGCGATGTGAACCTCGTTATTATATTCTTTTGATTTTGCAATTCCTGCTTGTAGGTTATCGAAGTTTGATAATTGATTTCGTGATTGAAGCTGGGTTGATCCTAGTTCGCATGGTTCACCGGAGATGTGAACAAAATAGGCGAAATTATCTTTCCTCATAAATAACTGGTCTCTGGACTCTACTAAATTTCGAGGATAACGAAACTGTTCTGTGTCATTTGTGTTTGGTGTAATTTGTTGTTGAATGATGTTTCGAGTATTTTCATTCCTGATGTTCGTGTCTTCTTCGCTTTCGCTGTCTGATAATTCCTGAATGCTGTCAAGATATTCGATTTTTTCGGTGTCGGACTGTTCAGGTATTTTCACTCTAGTGTTTTGGATAGTTTTCTCGTCCTTCCTAGTTTCTGTTTGACTGTCTGTTTCATCTCTGAATCGTTTCGGTTTGCGTATATTTCTTTGACTCCTCCTTAAAGGTACTTCGTTATTGCTTGGTGGTTTCGATTCTTGATGGATTTCTACCTGAGTCGTGATTTGGGTTCGGTATCGTTCGATAGTCCACTCTCTTGAACCATGTGAATATCTCGCGAGTCGACTGGATTTCGTGATAGAGCGTTCGCGTTCACATTTATTTCCCCGGACTTATAAACTATCTCGAAATCGTGCATTGATAATTTTAATCTCCATTTTGAAACGCGAGGAGCTGGGTCTTGGGAATTTTTAAACCAGACAAGAGGTTTATGGTGTGTCACGATTGTGAATTCACGACCGTATATGTACGGATGGAATTGTTTTACCGCATAAACGATGGCTAATGCTTCTTTTTCGTACGTTTCGTATCGTTTTTCGGCTTCGTTTAGGGTTCTTGAGATGCATGAGATTGGTAAGTCCTTTCCAATTTCACCTTGAGATAAGATACCTCCGATCGCATATCCGGATGCATCGGTGGTGATGATGAATGGTCGAGTAAAGTCCGGATGCTGTAAGATCGGTTCGTCGCACAAAATGTTAATGAGTTCCTGAAAGGCTGCTTGCTCATTATTTCCCCAATTAAGGCAGTCCTCTAGTTTCTCGGGTCGAAAAAATCGATTTTTTTTTCTTCATAAATCACATCATCAACATGTGTAGAAAATGTGTGCCAAAGGATTTTTCGATATTCGAAGTGGTTCACAAGTTGCGGCCCTGGAACGGAGCAGGTATGAGCTTCTCGGAGAGGCTGAGCAATTCAAACACAATAAACCGCCTCTTTCTGAAGCAGTTCAAAAAGTTATAAAGCCAATTTATGAGGATTTATCCAAAGAAGAATTGTTAAGCAGATGCCTGGGAGCGGAAACTCAAAATAATAACGAGTCGCTCAATTCGTTAATCTGGGGTTTTGCTCCGAAGCACCTCCATTCTGGGCCAAAAGTGGTTGAAATCGCCACGTTTCTTGCTGTCATAATCTTCAACGAAGGATTCAAATCTATCATGAAGATCTTGGAAACCTTGGGAGTGAAAATCGGCCCACAAGCTAAAGGATATGTTCAACAGCGTGATAGCTCTCGGATCGACCGTTCAGAAAGGCGCACGAGTGATGTAAAACAGGCCCAAATCGCGAAAAGGGAAGACGGATCAGCTCTGCGTGAATTCCAAGAAGAAGAGGAAGGCCTATTGTATGGTCCAGGCATAGCAGATTGACGGCGAGATGAAATTTTTTGTATAAATCACGTGCGCGAACTTTCAAACGCGTTTTTCGCGAAACACCATTTTTCGAAACGGTGACCACGAAATTTCAGAAACTACTGCACCGATCATGTTTAAATTTATACAGCATCTTTAATATGTTATAAGACAGCGATTGAACTAGGATTATCATGATTGCTTCGATAGTTTTTTTTGTACGAGCGAAAAACTTAAGAAAAAATGAGTAAAAAATAGAATGTAATTTTCAAAAGTGTATAAAAAAGTCAATTTTTGTAATTTAGAATTCACTGTAGTTCAATCGCTAGTCTTAAATATGAAGATTAAAATGCCGTTTGGTTTTTTGATTTCAGATAAGCAGAACAGCCGCAATCTTGGTCACCGTCAAGCACCGCTTTTACTTGATGTCTTCGTGTCGGCCACTATAACCTTTATTTTATTATATATTTTGACTTCAAAAAATTTGTAAATCTTATTTAAATGTTAATAAAGATTATGCAAAAACAATTAGATTGATTATTTCGATGCTTTGCCCGTAAAAAATTATTGAAAAAGCCGTAAAAAAACAGCCGAGAAACTAGAGGACCGCGTTAAAGGTAGTATCCTTTTTGAGGCAAATTCGTCAAAAGTTTTGCTATTTTTGCATAACCTTTAACGAATCGCCTGTAGTAACCAGTTAATCCAAAAAACTGTCTTACTCCTTTAACATTTCGAGGAACTGGATATTTTTTTACAGCTTCGATTTTTTTAGGATCGGGTTTAATCCCTTGATCTGTAATTAGATGTCCAAAATAAGTGACTTCTTTACGTAAAAATTCGCATTTATCGGGCTGTAACTGCAAATTTGCTTCTCTGAGTCGCGAAATTAATTTTGTATATTTTATTTCATGTTCGCGTAGTGAGGATGCGTAGATCACAATGTCGTCCAATAAACAAAAAGTTCGGAAGCTTGCAGTCCGCATAGTAATCGATCCATTAATCTTTGGAATGTGGCGGGGGCATTTTTCAACCCATAAGGCATACGAGAGAATTGATAGTGTCCGAATGGAGTTGAAAAAGCTGTTTTATGGACATCCTCGGGTTTCAGTTGTATTTGGTGGAACCCTGATGCGAGATCAAATACCGAAAAATATTTTGCTCCGCCTCGTTGGTCCAATATGTCGGTTATATTGGGTAGAGGATATGAGTCTCCGATGGTTTTATCATTGAGCATGCGGAAATCGAGGACCATCCTCCATCTTTTATTACCGTGGGAGTCTGGTTTTTTGGGAACAATCCATACTGGACTGTTATAAGGAGACTGAGAAGTTTGAACTATTTCTTTTTTCTATAGTTCTTTAACTTGGCGTGTTATTTCGTCCTTATGGATTGCAGGGTATCGATATTGTCTCGTATTGATAGGATGATCGTTTGTCGTGGTAATTGCATGCTCGATTTGTGTGGTAACGTTAATCGCATCCCCCAGGGGGTAGTACCGATCTATGCTTTCTTTAATTAATCTATCTACACTACCGCGTTCTTCTGAATTGAGGTGATCAAGACGTTATACATTTTTTATTCGTTCAAATCGTTGGTTATTTTCTTGCCCGGTTGTTTCGCGTTTGAAACAATCCGCGTATGATTTGCAAGCGGTAGTTTTGGGAAGTGATTCTGTAGGTGGGGCTACTAGGTTTTTATTTTGTTGTGACGTAATTGCTAGGCAATTTGCATACGATTTCGAAGTAACCACTGGAGTTTGAGTTTGTTTTAGAGCGGTTGTCATGCAAACTGCGTTTGATTTACAAGAGTTAGAGGTAGCTACAAGATTTTGTTTTTGTTTTGATGCAGTTGTCATGCAAACTGCGTTTGATTTAGAAGAGTTACGAGTAGCTACGAGGTTTTGATTTTGTTTTGATGCAGTTGTCATGCAAACTGCGTTTGATTTAGAAGTATTAGAGGTAGCTACGAGATTTTGTTTTTGTTTTGATGCAGTTGTCATGCAAACTGCGTTTGATTTAGAAGAGTTAGGAGTAGCTACGAAGTTTTGATTTTGTTTTGATTCGTTGATCGTGGTTTTAAGGGAGTCAGAGGTAGTTGTTAAATCTTTGTTTGGCGCAATTGTCCTGCAATTTGCGCTGATTTCTTCGAATTCTTGCAACGTTAATAATGGAACTTCGATTTTGACGGATTTCTCTCTCGTATTGAATATTTGAGTGTATGCAATTCCGTTTTGGTTGGTGACTAAGGCTTTACCGAAATAAATCCCATCTCCAACTTCTAATTGGGGTATATATCCCTCGGAAATTTTCTTATTTTTAACTCGGACGTAGAAAGAGGAAACTGATCGGCCTGGAACTGTTATAATTTCGGAACTCGAGAATTTGATGTTCTTATCCTTCCAGCTGAGACAATGTCTTTTGTAGTCGATTACTGGTTCAAATCTCTGATAGAACTCGTTTCCCAGTATTCCAGCCTGTTCGATGGGAAAATTTCCCTTTACTACATGGAACGTGGTTGAACATCCTAAGATGTCTACCGTGAGTGACCCTGAGGTTTCAACTGGATTTGCGGTTATTCCATGTAATTGAAGGATATCCATAGCATCTACTGTGGCACCTGGTTTTAACGATTTTTCTTTAATTAGATTTGGTTCAGACCCTGTATTCACCATCAAGGACACCGTTGATCTCATAACCGAGGATTCTAATTCTATGGTGGGAGGTCGAAATCGTTGTTTCGAATTAACATAAGCTAATCTGACTCGTCTCCCGATGTGTTCTGGTTTATGACCAACGTCGTTTGAGGGGCTGGTTTTATTGCCTTTGGTGTCGTCTCCCGAGTTGCCCCTTCTTTCGGAAGACTGCTGGAGTTTCCCGAATTTCTGTGTTTATTATTGTATTCTCTTCTCCTACATTCTTCGAGTAAGTGCCCTTCTCGTTTGCAGTATCGGCAGAACTTTTTTTCCGTGTATGTTTCTTGACCGGACCTCGGCTGTGGCTGGTTATCTGAGAGCGGCGTAGGCCGCTTATCCTGCGCTTATCCTGCGCTGGTATAGGCACGTGGATCCCACGTGCCTATACCAACACGCGTCAGCCGTGTGGCACGGGCGTTTACAGATCTGACAGATGGTTAAATCCTTCGATACTACCGGTGACGGCTTATCTATTTTCTGCGTCTTGCGTAATTGATTTATGGCGGTCTGTTTCCTATCGATTTTCATGGCGTCTGATCCTGCTTCAGCTCACTTAGTATAAAACGTTTTCATTCTTATTTGAATTTCCGGCTTGAGCCCATCTAAAAAACTTTCTATGCATACCTTTTCTGTATTGTTTTTGTCTACTTCACTTATTTGACCGTCGTTGCTCGCTTTATAGGCTTCTACTATGTGATTCCCCATTTCACGGACACGATTTATATATTTGATTACATCTTCATCATCGCCTTGCACTAGTGTTCCGAGTTCTTGACGGACCTGATTTATTGTTTTTGCTGAGGCGTATAATTCTTTTAGATATGTTGTGAGAGATTCTAATTTGTCTTTTATTCCTTGAATACAGCATTTTGCTTCGCCAGTTATCTTTGTCCTGATGATTCTAACTAGATTTTGTTCTACGTATTGCGGAAGCATCAATAATGCTTCTTCGCAGCTATCGATACATTCGTAAATGGAAATGTTCGTTCCGTCGAATTTTTGGACTATTTCGGCTGCGTCCTTAAGGGACACGATTTGTCCCTTAAGGACAAATCCCACCGCTGTCACCAAAAACTGTGTGGTAAACGCTGTGGTATGTTACGTCCGGGTAACATAAATAAAATTTGCCTTGTTTTTGACCTTAGCTACGGCTAATTAGTCAGGGATCCGGGCACAGTAGTTTGGTAAATTAACCGGATTTCCTTGTGTAATTTCCTCAGTCCTTGTCATACATTCATGAAGTATGTGTCTGTCGGTATCATCATAGGAAATTATTTGATCAATGATTTAATTTTTTGATATACAATTTATAACGAGGATCATTGACCGGAATGAATTTAGGGTGGAGAAATCTTATGGTATATTCGATTGGTGACAACCGATACTGTTCAACAACGGGAGGTATGAAGTTGACTGATTTAAGGTACTCCTCCGTATAATAGCCGCGGTTGTTTGACCGGCTGTACCCGTGGTATTCCGCGGATATTTTCCGGAGGTAATTCTTTCTCCCGCCTGGTTTACCCACTGTAAGAAAAACCAGGCGATCGCTCAGAGCGACGATGTTAAGGAAATGGTCAAATTCGCGGTGGGCCGCGCTATTTGACCACGGATTGGAATATCTAGAGCACGAGGTGGTCCGCGCTGCTCTATGAGAGGTGAGAGGAAAGATCCAGAGTACGACGTGGTCCGCGCTACTCTGTTGAATACGGAGGAAGGATCCCAGAGTACGAGGTTGTCCGCGCTACTCTGTTAGAGGTGGAAGGAAGGAGTCAGAGTACGAGGTGGTTCGCGCTACTCTGTTAGAGATGGAAGGAAAGAGTCAGAGTACGAGGTGGTCCGCGCTACTCTGTGTAAAGGTTGGAAGTGAAGAAAAAGATCTTACTCTTTTTGGTTTGGAACTTGAAGATTCGTATTCTACGTGTTGAAAGTTTATCTCCGTACTGAAGAATTGTCACAAAATCGGACCTTTTATACCCGAAAATTTGAGCGTGGTTGAAGGACGGTCCTCCGTGATTAGTGGAGTTTTCCGTCTCCCACCCTGTACATTTTCATCTTATAACTACAAACGGGAAGGAATTTCTTATGCTAGAGGGGCACATATCCCCTCCGGACTTGGTTCTTATCTTTCTTATTCCTTGGTGCTGGTACTGGGCCCTACACCAAGGGTGGGGGTTGAGACTACGCGTTCGTGTCGACGCGAAGACGTAACACAATCTTCGCGACATGGAGCGCGCTATAGCGCCGAAAAGTTTTTCAGCGATTAAATAAAAATGGAGCTCTACCAAACGATGAAAATTAACTAACAATCACTAGCATTAGTCTAACAATCTAATAGAATGACAAGAATCAACGTTTTGCTGAAATTTACGAGTTACATGTGCAAAGCCGTTAGCAGCTGACGCGGCGATGCTGCCAACCTTCGCGACATGCAGCGCGCTCTAGCGCCGAAATTTTTTTCAGCGATTAAATAAAAATGGAGCTCTAACAAAAGATGAAAATTTACTAACAATCACTAGCATTCGTCTAACAATCTAATAGAATGTCAAGAATCAACGTTTTGCTGAAATTGACGAGTTACATGTGCAAAGCCGGAAGCAGCTGTCGCGACGATGCTGCCAACCTTCGCGACATGCAGCGCGCTCTAGGGCCAAAAAGTTTTTCAGCGATTAAATAAAAATGGAGCTCTAACAAACGATGAAAATTAACTAACGATCACTAGCGCTCGTCTAACAATCTAATAGAATAACAAGAATCAAAGTTTTGAGGAAATTGACGGGTTACATGTGCCAAGACTCAAGTGGCCGTCGCGATGATGCTTTCAACTTTACGTGGCTTGCAGCGCGCTCTAGGGCCGAAAAGTTTTTAATTAATTCAATAATAATTGAGCTCTAACAAACGATATAAAGTGACTAACAAACGACTAACAATCGATTGGTTACGAAGAAAAGTTCGAAATCACTAGAAATCCATTTTCTGCTGCTAACTTTGGCATAAATTTGTTTTTCGTTTTATTCAATAAATAAAGTCTAACAAACGCTGGATTTTGTCTAACAAGCACTAACAAACGACTAACAATCGATTGGCGTAAAAAAATTCGATATTTCCATAGTTGGCGGCTAAGTTTATGGAGCTGCTTTGCAAGGCTGTTTGGGTATCTAGTCCCCATGAGTTCGATGTTCACAGCCGTTCTCAGCTGTCGTGGCAAAACTGCCAACTTCACGTGGCTTGTGGCGCGGTCGAGGGTTGAAAAGTTTATCAATGATTAAATAAAAATTAAGCGCTAACAAACTATCAAAATGGACCAACAATCACTAACAATCGAGTAGGAAGAGGAGAATCAACACTTTGCTGAAATTGAGGTACATGGGCAAAGACGTGCTCAGCCGTCGTGGCAATGCTGCCAACTTCACGTGGCATGCAGCGTGCTATGGGAATGAAAGGTTTCTTAATGATAAGATAACAATTAAACTTTAACAAACGATCAAAATCGACTAACAATTACTAAAAAACGACTAACAGCCGATTGGTTACGAAGAAAAGTTCGAAAGCATTACAAAACTATTTTCCCGCGGCTAAGTTTGACATGAAATTTGTTTTTCGGATTATTAAATAAATAAAGTCTAAGGAACGCTGGATTTTGTCTAAAAAAAACACTAACAAACGACTAACAATCGAGGAAGATTGAAATAATCAGCACTTTGCTAAAATTGAGGAGTTACATGTGCAAAGCCGTGCTCAGCCGTCGTGGCAATGCTGCCACCTTCACGTCGCCCGCAGCGCGCTATAGGGATGGAAAGTTTTTCAACGATAAAATGAAAATGAAGCTTAACAAACGATAAAAATAGACTAACAATCTCTAACAAACGACTAAGAATCGATTGGTTACAAAGAAAAGGTCGAAATCGGTACGAAACCATTTTCCCGCGGCTAAGTTTGACATGAAATTTGTTTTTCGGATTATTGACTAAATAAAGTCTAACAAACGCTGGATTTTGCCTAACAAACACTAACAAACGACTAACAATCGAGTTCGATTGAAATAATCAGAGTTTTGCTGAAATTAAGGAGACCCATGGGCAAATCCGTGCTCAGCCGTCGTGGCATTTTAAATGTCAAAAAATCAATTCGCGATCTGTGAAGTGTATTTTTTGTTTACCATGACATACCTTCTGTATAGTGTGTAGGTTATAATTATCAAACGACGAAGAGCAGCATTTGGTTTGAGATAAATCATACCGGTATGCATCGTCCCTGGTTGTACCTCAGGGTACGAATAAAACCCAGAAGAGGTGAATTTATTCACAATTCCCAAGAACCCGCAAAGTAAGAATTTGGCTACGCCACTTTCTAAGTCCAGATGGAAAAGTGCTTGGAATAGTGAGTTTGATCATTTTTTTGTAGTAACCCGAACTTTAATTTTTTTCCTCTTGCATTGGAATTATGACAAATATTTCAGGGGAAATACAAAATCCCTCATTTGAAACAAGGAATTGTCCTATCGATATTTCCGTGGACTATGGCAGAACAGCTAGAGTCAGAAAATGTGTTGACAGAAAATGAAACGACAAAAAAAAATTCGAAATTTTGTACCACGTGAAAAATATTCAAGGTTCATGTACGTATTATAAAGAAAATATCGGTCATTTTATTCAAATGTACATTGAATGTTGATATTTTGAATTTAAAAATTATACAAGGCAAATAAATATATTTTTCCTCATATTTATATGTATCGATTTATTTCTTGAAATTTTCATGCTTGTTGAGAAACCGACACGCACGCATACCCTTGCTTCCCGGTCTCTAACTGCCAAAAAAAATTACATTTCGAGTTACATCATTTCAAACGATTGAAATAATCATATTATAATAATGATTATAATAAACATTTTCTCCATTGTTTGGTGGGTTCACGGTCTTACATACAGGTCCGACAACGGCGGTAGTGGAGGTAGACACCTTTAGCGGTTCTGTTTTTTATTCCGATTTCTGCCGCTTGGTGTACCGTACTGTCGTGTAAACTGCATAACTGCATAACTTAATGTACCGTACTGTCGTGTAAACTGCATAATATACGAAACCAATAAAAAGCGATAATACGACCATTTACATCCTTTTTTCTCCAATGCCTCACAATACATCCTCCTTCGAAATGTTTTTCACACACGTACTGAGACTCTTTCAGTCGCGGAATAGCATCGAGCCATTTTTTGTATCGCTCGACGGTTCTGGGCAGTCGAAACACGGAGTATTTTTGGTCAAAACTTTTGTACCCCGTTTTCCAATTGCGAACCGCGCAACCCTTAACCATTTCGCATTTTTTTCGATAACGCTACCAAAAAAATTTCACATTTATGCGTAAAAACACGATAAAAAAAATGTATCACGGTAAATCTCTAATCACGGTAAGGCTCTATTCACGGGTAATAGGTAAGGGGGAATGCACTTCCCCTCGCTAGTGGCGACGCGTAGCGGCGCCTAGTGAATCGAAAAGTGAAGCCGTTAAGCGTGCCTACCCCCCCCACGAAAATTTGGCTTCGTTGCAAGATCTATATGTAAGACCGTGGTTCACAGGTTCCATGTCACTTATATAGTTATCGAGCAGGTGATCACTAGCGCCACACGTGGCAGCGACTGAAAATAAAAACGTCGGACATTACGCGAGCCATGTATGCCTGATTGCGACAGGGGGCTGGAGCTCAGACTTCTCCACCAGAGATTAGTAGGGAGATGCACAACGCTCCCCTTTTCGGCGTGCCTCGAAAATGGCGCTAAAACGCGGCGGCGATTTCGGGAGTATGATTTCGTGATCATCGCCTCTGTCGAGGTTGCAGATTCCCTTGTAGCCGCGCGAGTCCGTGATCACCGCTCAAGTCGGTATCGCAGTCAGCGTGAACACGAATGGGTAGCTGGTGGGGGAAAAGTCTCTGCCCCTCGCAAATCGCGCTCGCTGGACAGGCGAACGGTGCGAGGTTTTCCGTCCGATCGAGTTCGACATATATGTGTGGCCGTACTGAGGATTGGAATATGCATTAAATGAATTTCAAAGTGAAAAACATGTATCGAGATCATTGTTTTCTCTCGGTTGCCCGTTTATGGCGAAAATGCGGGTTAAAAAAAATTAACGACGAACCGCGTTGAAAAATAAAACGCCGATCCGACCGTGGAAGGTTCAAAAATAAATCTTGAGCCTTTGCCGCGATCGTTTCGACATTTTTTTTCAACAGTAAACATTATGGATAAGGGTGTATCATAAATGTTTCTCTATCTGCAATGAGCGTCGTGGCTGAGTTGGCAGCGTCACGGATTAACGATGCTTACGGTCCGGGTCCAATCCCCGGTGAACTAACTTTTTTTCTTCGTTTTATATTCAGAAAATTTCGAATATAATTTTATATTCGAAATTTTATATTCAGAAAATATCGAATATAATTTTATATTCGAAATTTTATATTCAGAAAATATCGAATATAATTTTATATTCGAAATTTTATATTCAGAAAATTTCGAACTTCTGCTATTCTCGCTTCTCACTTTAGCTATTCTCGCCTGTTCAGGCATTATTTATGATATTTAATTCGTATATGCTTAATAAAAAAAACAAGACATTGCTACCGGGGGTCAGTGCAGCCAGATCGCGCGTAAAAGTTACCTCCTCTCTCATGTCTTACGCGCCCATCACACAATCATAGTAGCGCGTGTCCGTGAGCGAGCGACGCTTGGACATCTTCGGAAAGAGCCGAGCACGGTCGAAGTTTTGCGACCGCGCCTTCGGCAGCTAACCAATGCATGGACGCTGAGCACGTACATGTGCGGCCAAGCCGAAACGAAGGCTTCGAGGGAAAAAGCAATCTGAGCACGACTCGCGCGTGACGTCACCCGACGGCACGCGCGAGGCTTTTAGATGATTTTAATGCTTATTTAGCTCTTGATTCTCTGCGTTATTAATGTATACAAAAAAATGTATCGCGCACTCTGATCACTTTTTTTTTAGTTTATACTCTAATTTAAATATAATAATAAATCTAAATTACAACTTATTTATCTCATATAAAATTGTTTACGCTTTACTCACACCCGTCCTTATGCCAAATAAATTATAATTCATAAAAGTAAGCAGAAATATATTTATATTCGTATTATTATATTAATTCTCATGCTTTCATCAAGCAATAAAGCATTATCCCCAAAAACAAGCCAATCATCCATCCGGCCGCGAATCATAAGTATCAGAAAGTGCACATATTCTACAAGCGATGGGATGGTCCCGTTGGTAGCGTTCCTGGCTTTGGTCCGCAGGGGCCCGTGGTGCAATTTTTTCCCCAAATTTTTCATAATTTCTCATATTTTAGTCATATTTGAGATTTTCGGAGAAAAATGGTTTAAAACAGATTCAAGTTCTGGTCTATTTCCCAGAAACACATTTTTTTTCACTGAACATTCATGATTTCTCATTTTTTCCCGGAAATTTCTCTTTTTCCTATGACCTGAGTGAACGGCTGCGGAGATATTCGGAGAGAAGTTAAAGATGAAACGAAATGAAATTTTCGTAAAAAAAAACTGATTATTATTTTTTTTCCGGAAATGTTCCTTTTTCCTATTACCTTCCTAAAAAAATTTAAAGATGAAAAAAAATGCGATTTTCGTAAAAAAAAAATTGTTCTTATTTTTTTTCCGGAACTTTTTCTTTTTCCTATTGAGTGAAAGGCTGCGGAGATATTCGGAGAAAAGTTGTAGATGAAAAAAAATGAGATTTTCGTAAAAAAAAACTTATTACATTTTTTTATCCCTCATAATTCTGAGAAATAATGAATTTCCGAAATTTTTGCAAACATTATTTTCCTCAAGGGATAACACCACTGTAACGGCTTGCCATGAAGCGTTTTAGACAAATAATACTTGGGGTAATTATTAAGCATATATTGAAGTATATTGCAAAAAGTTGTACGGGAAAATATTACAAAATGGCGACACTGCAGCAAATTCTTTCGAGGCAAGTTGAACTTTAGGTGCTCTGCGGCACGTAGTAATACTTGTGCCAATTTTAATCTGGACAAATTTTTTTTTTTATATTAAATCTAGATGAGTGTAGCTAGTGAAACCACGTAGGAGATTTTCGATAAGTTAATTAAAAAAATATTTATTAACAAATAACTGTCTTTAAAAAAATTGAACATTTTTAGTCAAATACTCGGCAATTACTCAAAAATCAATATTTCTAAAATCCCCTACGTGGTTCACTAGCTACACTCATCTAGATTTTATTTTTTTTAAATTATTTTATTCCGATTAAAATTGGTACAAGTTATACTGCGTGTCGCAGAGCACCTTAAGTTCAACATGCTTCGGAAGAATTTGCTGCCGTATCGCCATTTTGTAATATTTTCCCATAATTTTTTTGTGCAATATACTTCAATATATGCTTAATAATTACCCCAAGTATTATTTGTCTAAAACGCTTCGTGGCAGGCCGTTACAGTGGTGATACTTCTTAAGGAAAACAATGTTTGCAAAAATTTCGGAAATTCATTATTTCTCAGAATTATGAGGGATAAAAAAAATGTAATAAGTGTTTTTTACGAAAATCTCTTTTTTTTCATCTATAACTTTTCTCCAAATATTTCTGCAGCCGTTCGCTCAATAGGAAAAAGAAAAAGTTCCGGAAAAAAAATAAGAACCACTTTTTCTTATGAAAATCTCATTTTTTTTTATCTTCATATTTTCTCCGAATATCTTCGCAGCCGTTTACTCAGGTAATAGGAAAAAGGAAAATTTCCGGAAAAAAAATGAGAAATCATTAATTTTTAGTGAAAAAAAATGTGTTTTTGGGAAATAGACCAGAACTTGAATCTGTTTTAAATCATTTTTTCTCCGAAAATCTCAAATATGACTAAAATATGAGACATTATGAAAAATTTGGAGAAAAATTTGCACTACGGGCCCCTGCGGACCGAAGCCAGGAACGCTACCAACGGGACCATCTCATCGCTTGTATAATATGTGCCCTTTCTGGTACTTACGATTCGCGGCCGGATGGATGATTGGCTTGTTTTTGGGGATAATGCTTTACCGATTGATGAAAGTATGAAAATTAATATAATAATACGAATATAAATATATTTCCGCTTACTTTTATGAATTATAATTTATTTGGCATAAGGACGGGGTGTGAGTAAAGTGTAAACAATTTTATATAAGATAAATAATTTGTATTTTAGATTTATTATTATATTTAAATCAACGTATAAACTAAAAAAATATGCGATCAGAGTGCGCGATACATTGTTTTGTACACACTAATAACACAGAGAATCAAGAGCTAATAAGCATTGAAATCATCTAAAAGCCTCGCGCGTGCCGTCGGGTGACGTCACGCGCGAGTCTTGCTCAGATTGCTTTTTCCCTCGAAGCCTTCGTTTCGGCTTGGCCGCTCATGTACCTGCTCAGCGTCCATGCGTTGGTGTAGCTGCCGAAGGCGCGGTCGGGAAACTTCGACCGTGCTCGGCTCTTTCCGAAAATGTCCGAGCGTCGCTCGCTTACGGACACGCGCTACTATGATTGTGTGATGGACGCGTAAGTCTTGTTTTTTTTATTAAGCATATACGAATTAAATATCATAAATAATGCCTGAACAGGCGAGAATAGCTAAAGCGACAGTAAGTTCGAAATTTTCTGAGTATAAAATAAAGAAAAAAAAAGTTGGTTCACCGGGGATTGAACCCGGACCGTAAGCATCGTTAATCCGTCACGCTGCCAACTCAGCCACGACGCTCATTGCAAATAGAGAAACATTTATGACACACCCTTATCCATAATGTTTACTGTTGAAAAAAAAATGTCGAAACGATCGCGGTAAAGGCTCAAGATTTCTTTTTGAACCGTCCACGGTCGTTTCGGCGTTTTATTTTTCAACGCGGTTCGTCGTTAATTTTTTTTAACCCGCATTTTCGGCATAAAGAGGCAACCGAGAGAAAACAACGATCTCGATACATGTTTTTCACTTTGAAATTCATTTAATGCATATTCCGGACGGACGGAAAACCTCGCTCCGTTCTCCTGTCGAGCGCGCGCGATTTGCGAGCGGCAGAGACTTTTCCCCCACCAGCTACCCATTCGTGTTCACGCTGACTGCGATACCGACTTGAGCGGTGATCACGGACTCGCGCGGCTACAAGGGAATCTGCAACCTCGACAGAGGCGATGATCACGAAATCATACTCCCGAAATCGCCGCCGCGATTTAGTGCCATTTACGAGGCACGCCGAAAAGGGGAGCGTTGTGCACATGGAGGCTAGAGTGGGAGGAGGCCGATCTGTGCATTTCAAAGTGGCTACAAAAATGTGGTCAAACAGCGATGGCGCCACTATCTCTAAGACCTCGAGAAGTAAGCTGAGTATTGATGTCGTGTAAGAGGGATGGCAGAGGATCGAATACGCATCCCAGCAAGCAGTGCAACGAGATCGCGCGCAAAAGTTACCCTCTCCCTAGTCTCTTACGCGCCCATCACACAATCATAGTAGCGCGTGTCCGTGAGCGAGCGACGCTCGGACATCTTCGGAAAGAGCCGAGCGCGCCGAAGCTTCCCGACCGCACCTTCGGTAGCTACACCAATCCATGGACGCCGAGCTCGTTCATGTGCGGCCAAGCCGAACGAAGGCTTCGAGGGAAAAAGCAATCTGAGCACGACTCGCGCGTGACGTCACACGACGGAACGCGCGAGGCTTTTAGATGATTTCGATGCTTATTTAGCTCTTGATTCTCTGCGTTATCAATGACTACAAAAAAATTTATCGCGCACCTGGTCGCTAATTTTTTTAGTTTATACGTTAATTTAAATATAATTATGAATCCAAATTACAACTTATTTATCTTCTAAAAAATTGTTTACGCTTTACTCACACCCGTCCTTATGCCAAATAAATTATAATTAATAAAAGTAAGCGGAAATATATTTATATTCGTATTATTATATTAATTCTCATACTTTCATCAAGCGATAAAGCATTATTCCCAAAAACAAGCTAATCAACCATCCGGCCGCAAATCGTCAGTACCAGAAAGTGCATATTCTACAAGCGATGGGATGGTCCCGTTGGTAGCGTTCCTGGCTTCGGTCCGCAGGGGCGCAGGATCGTTCCCTGCGCTGAGTGCTTTTTTAAAAATTATTATTACAATTAATTCTTGTTTGATTATTTATTTTTATTAGTGATCATTATTATTTCAATTAGTTATCTTTTAGTGTCGAAAAATTTGTCGCGCACTCCGACCGCTTATTTGATTAGTTTGTACGTTAATTTAAATGTAATAATAAATGTAAATTACTACTTATTTATCTTCTAAAAAATTGTTTGCGCTTTACGCATCCCCTTTACGCGTCCCGATGCCAAATAAATTGTAATTCATAAAAGTAAGCGGAAATATATTTATAGACGTATTATTATATTCATTCTCGTAAGTTACGATTCGCGGCCGGATGGATGATTGGCTTGTTTTTGGCGATAATGCTTTATCGCTTGATGATAGTATATGAGAATGAATATAATAATGCGAATATAAATATATTTCCGCTTACTTTTATGAATTACAATTTATTTGGCATAGGGACGGGTGTGAGTAACGCGCAAACAATTTTTTAGAAGGTAAATAAGTTGTAATTTAGATTTATTATTACATTTAAATTAACGTACAAACTAATCAAATAAGCGGTCGGAGTGCGCGATAAATTTTTCGACACTAAAAGATAACTAATTAAAATAATAATCATCATAACGAATAAAAATAACTAATCAAATAAGAATTAATGGTAATAATAATTTCTAAAAAAGCACTGAGCGCGGGGAACGATCCCGCGCTCCAGCGGACCAAGAACGCTACCAACGGGACCATCTCATCGCTTGTAGAATATGCACTTTGGGGGCATCGACCCCCCCCCCCCCCCCCCCCCGCTCCCCCTGGTGAGATGTCACTGCGGTTCTAGTACCATTTACTCCACCATGTAAAGTAGTAGGCAGACTCCCTACGTGATAAAAATTATGTGATTACTAAAATTACTAAAATTACTAAAATTACTAAAATTACGTGATATTTGCCGAAGCCCCCCTCCCGCACGTGAGATTGAGTGAGATTTCGCTCGACCCCCTCCCCCCCCCCCTAAACGCCTGAAGTAATTAATGGATGCCCCCTTTCTGGTACTGACGATTGGCGGCCAGATGGATGATTGGCTAGTTTTTGGGGATAATGCTTTATCGCTTGATGAAAGTATGAGAATTAATATAATAATACGAATATAAACATATTTTCGCTTACTTTTATGAATTATAATTTATTTGTCATAAGGACGGGTGTGAGTAAAGCGTAAACCATTTTTTAGAATATAAATAAGTTGTAATTGGGATTTATTATTATATTTGAATCAACGTATAAACTAAAAAAATAAGCGATCAGGGTGTGCTATACATTTTTTTGTATACATTGATAACGCAGAGAATGAAGAGCTAAATAAGCATCGAAATCATCTAAAAGCCTCGCGCGTTCCGTCGGGTGACGTCACGCGCGAGTCGTGCTCAGATTGCTTTTTCCCTCGAAGCCTTCGTTTCGGCTTGGTCGCACATGAACGTGCTCAGCGTCCATGGATTGGAGTAGCTGCCGAAGGCGCGGTCGGGAAACGTCGGCGCGCTCGGCTCTTTCCGAAGATGTCCGGGCGTCGCTCGCTCACGGACACGCGCTACTATGATGAGTGACGGGCGCGCAAGAGGCTAGAGAGGGGATAACTTTTGCGCGCGATCTGGCTATATATTATTTTGCATCTCTCTCGCACGCAGCCTACTTCTCAAGTAGCACGCTGCCTTATGCACAGCTCACTTCTCATTATTTACTTGTTCCGTCTCTGTCACACGCAGCTCACTTCTCGAGGTCGTAGCATTAGTAGCGCCATCCCAGTTTGACCACATTTTTGTAGCCACTTTTTTCAAGTCTCTCCATAAGAGATCGGACTCCTCCCACTCTAGCCTCCCTGCTTGTGCATGCCCCTACTAATCCCTGTCTCGAACTCTAGCCTCCATGCATACCCAGCTCATTTTTCGAGGTCTTAGCCATAGTGTCGCCATCCCTGTTTGCCCTCGTGTTCGTAGCCACTTTTGAGATACACAGTTCGGACTCCTCCTACTCTAGCCTCCATGGACGAAAAATAAGAAGTCGCAGTATCCGCGTCTAGTCACGGCTTTGCGGGCTTAACCTCGAAATTATTTGGTTACTGTCGCCACAAAGAGAGCAAAATAATTTCAAATGGATCTCGCACAGTGGGAGTGACCGGCAATTCCCAATGGTCTGTTGGCGAGGACGGAAAAAACATCGCGTTTGATTTTTTGTCCCAACTATAAGATACGGGAGAAACTACGCTCTCTCGCTCGGAAGAGAGACAGACAGAGAGGGAGAAAGAGAGAAAATAAAATATAAATTGGACGCAGGGGAAGAACAAAAACAAAAAATGACGAATAATTTGGTGCAACAATTCGTTCAGCGGCTAAAATCGCGCAACGAAGAACTACGAAACAAAGCAGCAAGGGACCTTTGTCACTATGCCAAGACAGAGCTGCGCGAGGCAACGCAGGAGGAGATAACGGCTTTTATGGATGAATTCAATCATCATATATTCGAGATGGTATCGGGTTCAGATGTAAACGAGAGAAAGGGCGGTATACTGGCTATAGTTTGTCTAATTGGAGCCGATGTTGGTAACGTAAACACCCGAACCATAAGATTCGCCAACTATCTCCGAAACTTGTTACCTTCCAATGACGTAGGAGTGATGGAATTGGCAGCAAAAACCGTGGGGAAATTGGCGCTCGTTTCAGGTACTTATACAGCCGAATACGTAGAATTTGAGGTGAAAAGAGCCTTCGAATGGCTGGGTGGCGACAGGCACGAGGGGAAACGTCACGCGGCAGTTCTTGTGCTCCGTGAACTGGCCGTATCCATGCCTACGTATTTTTTTCAACAAGTGTCTCCCTTTTTCGACCTTATATTTAATGCGGTGCGCGATCCAAAATCGGTGATAAGAGAGGGCGCTGTGGAGGCTCTGAGGGCAGCTCTCGTAGTTACGGCTCAGCGAGAGACGGCCAAGCAGATGCATAAATCACTTTGGTACAAGCAGTGTTACGACGAGATAGTCACAGGCTTCGAGGATGTTTATAGCCGCGAGAAGGGTTCCAATCGCGACGACAGGATTCACGGCTCGCTTCTTGTGCTCAATGAACTACTCAGATGTAGCAACGTAAAGTGGGAAAAAAATTACGAGGCGCTTATGGAACGTTTGAACAGTTCGTCTCAACAGAATGACGACATATTGTCGCTAATGCCGCGTCTGAGAACAATAATCGTTTCAAAATGGTTGGGTTCGGCGCACAATGCATCCAGTCTGCAGCAACACGTTCTCCATCCCGTTCATGAATCAGCAGCTTGCCGCAGTCTCATGCAAGAGCGTCTGGACGATGTTTACAACGACGTTATGGCGCAACGGTTGTCACGCAACCCTCACATACAACACGCCCTTATGACGCTGCTACCGAGGTTGGTGGCCTTCGACAAAGAAAAATTTGCCAGAGACCACTTTTGCGAGACGCTCGCTTATCTACTGGTAACTCTGAGAGGACGAGAGAAGGACAGGAACGCTGCTTTCATAACGATCGGCCTGATAGCAGTCGCCGTGGAGGATTCTATCAAGCCATATCTGCCCAAAATCATGGACGTAATCAAGAGCTCCTTGCCGTCGAAAGAGACTCCAAATAAAAAGCGCAGTACACCGCTCGAACCGGCTGTATTCATGTGTATAACTCTGTTGGGCCATGCGGTTAAACAAACGATAATGAGCGATGTGCGTGATCTCCTGGATCCTATGCTGGCCACAGGCTTGAGCCCAATTTTGACGACGTCTCTTCGCGAGTTGGCGCACAGCGTGCCGTGTCTGAAGCCCGATATATCGCAGGGGTTGTTGCGCATGTTGTCACAGGTGCTCATGCACAAACCTCTTCGTCATCCCGGTGCCCCATGGTCAGCTACCAGTCCAACCTCAGCTCCGCCGATCGAAATGGACGTACCGTCGACAGTGCTCGCTCTTCGCACCCTGGGTACCTTTAACTTTGACGGCAATCCGTTGCTACAATTTGTTCGTCGATGCGCCGATCATTTTCTCACGTCCGAACAGGCCGAGGTGCGACTCGAGGCGGTGCGGACGTGCTCAAGATTGCTACGACTAGCGTTGAGTCAACCTGGGCCAACGGTTACTAACACTGTATCGGCGGTACTCGGAAAGCTCCTGGTAGTCGGTATCACGGATACCGATTCTGATGTTCGAATATCTGTTCTCGTCTCGCTCGATGATACTTTCGATATACATCTGGCACAGGCTGAGAGCCTCTCGGCACTTTTTGTCGCCATGAACGACGAAATGTTCGAGATACGTGAATTGGCGATAAGGACGATCGGACGTTTGAGCACGATGAATCCTGCGTACGTGATGCCCTCACTCCGCAAGACTCTAATACAATTTCTCACGGAACTGGAACATTCCGGCTTGGGAAGAAACAAGGAACAGGCTGCTAGGATGTTGGATCATCTGGTGGTAAGCGCGCCGCGTCTCATAAGACCTTACATGGAGCCAATATTGAAGGTACTCGTGCCAAAACTCAAAGAAACCGAGCCCTATCCGGGTGTTGTACTGGCAATATTGCGCGCGATCGGTGATCTCGCCGTGGTCAATGGTGCCGAGATGCAACAATGGATGCCGGAACTTCTCTCGATACTGCTGGAGATGCTGGTCGATGCCAGTTCCCCGGAAAAACGCGGTGTCGCGCTTTGGGTACTCGGACAGTTGGTCGGTAGCACGGGCCACGTTGTTAAGCCTTACATGCAATATCCAACATTGTTGGAGGTACTTATAAACTTCCTAAAAACCGAACAACAGCCGATAATACGACGCGAGACAATTAGAGTTCTCGGCTTGCTCGGCGCTCTCGATCCTTACAAGCATAAGATGAATCTCGGCCAGATCGACTCGCAATTGGACAGTCTCACGGCAATGGCAGATATAAGAAGCGACATTGAGACGAATCAAGACTTAACGACGAGTGAAATGCTCGTCAACATGTCGTCGTCCACACTCGAAGAATATTATCCGGCTATAGCTATCGCGACGCTGATGCGTATCATACGCGACCCGACTCTATCGCAACACCATACGATGGTCGTACAAGCGGTAACGTTCATCTTTCAGAGTCTCGGTATAAAGTGCGTGCCCTACATATCGCAAGTTATGCCGAGCTTTCTCAATGTTGTGAGGAGCGCCGATTTCAACTTTCGCGAGTACCTGTTCCAACAATTGGCCATTCTTATCGCCATCGTCAAGCAACACATTAGAAATTATCTCGACGATACGTTCAATCTGATAAAGGAATTCTGGACGGTGAATAGCCCGTTGCAGAGTACGCTGATACTCCTCGTTGAACACATTGCTGTTGCTCTTGGCGCCGAATTTAAGATTTATCTGCCGCAACTGATGCCTCAGATACTGCGTGTGCTGACTCACGATACCAGCAAAGATCGTTCCGTAACGGTGAAGCTACTGCTGGCTCTCCAAAAATTTGGCAACAATCTCGACAATTACCTTCATTTGGTATTACCGCCGATAGTGAAACTTTTTCACACTACGGATTGTCCGTTAACCGTTAACACCATTGCCCTCGAGACCGTGGATCATCTCGCGGACACTCTCGATTTCACGGACTTTGCCTCTCGCATCATTCATCCCCTGGTCAGAACGTTGGATCAATGTCCGGAGCTACGCAACACCGCAATGGACACCCTCTGTGCTCTGGTCATACAATTGGGCAAGAAATATCAGATATTCATATCGCTCGTACAAAAGGTCATGACCAAGCACAAAATTGTAAATTCACGATACGACATACTCGTGGACAAGATACTGACGGAATCGACGGTCGCCGATGGGGACGATTATTTACTGATTCGACATCGGTATTCGCGTAACAAAAATCGGGATCTGTCACTGACCTCCTCGGACACAACCGTCATGAAGAAACTCAAGGTATCCGCGTCAAATTTACAAAAGGCATGGACGGCGACAAGGCGCGTATCGAAGGACGATTGGCTCGAGTGGTTGCGAAGCTTATCGATCGGTCTGCTGAAGGAATCACCCTCACCGGCACTCAGATCGTGCTGGGCATTGGCTCAAACTTATTCGCAATTGCCTCGTGACCTGTTCAACGCTGCTTTCGTATCCTGCTGGACCGAGTTGAACGACACTTATCGCGCGGAGCTCATACAAACGCTCCAACAAGCGCTCATTGTGCCGGATCTACCGGAAATTACGCAGACGATATTGAATCTCGCAGAGTTTATGGAGCACTGCGACAAGGGACCTCTACCACTTGAGAACAAGATACTCGGTGAGAGAGCGATGCACTGTCGCGCTTACGCGAAAGCGCTTCACTACAAGGAGGACGAATTTCACAAAAGTCGCAACAGCAGCGTTTTCGAGTCATTGATATCAATAAATAACAAACTACAGCAGAAGGAAGCCGCGGAGGGTCTTCTCGAGTACGTGATGAATCAGAGCAACCAACAGGATCTTAAGGTACAGGTACGTTGGTACGAGAAGTTACACAATTGGGACAAAGCGTTGCATCTTTATCAGGAACGCTTAGAGACGGATTTTACCGATGTCGAGGCTAATCTCGGTGAGATGCGCTGTTTGGAGGCACTCGGGGAATGGGGACAGTTGCACGACGTTGCCACGAGACAGTGGTCCCATCAGACCGACGAGACGAAACAGAGGATGGCGCGCATGGCCGCTGCGGCGGCTTGGGGTCTCGGACAATGGGAGAGCATGGAAAAATACGTCTCGCTGATACCCAAGGACAGTCAGGACGGTGCTTTCTATCGGGCTGTGTTGGCGATACACAACGAGCAGTATAACGTTGCGAATCAACTGATCGATAGTGCGCGCGATCTATTGGACACCGAGTTGACGGCGATGGCGGGTGAGAGTTATCAACGCGCGTACAACGCGATGGTAGAGGTACAAAAGCTCGCCGAACTCGAAGAGGTCATACAATTCAAACTTGTACCAGAGCGCAGAGTGACTATAAAGGCAATGTGGTGGGAGAGACTGCAGGGCGGGCAGAGAATCGTTGAAGATTGGCAGAAAATTATACAGGTACACACGCTCGTCGTGTCACCCCACGACGATATGTACACCTGGCTCAAGTACGCGAGCCTTTGTCGCAAAAGCGGTAGCCTCATGCTCTGTCACAAGACCCTCGTCATGTTGCTCGGAGTCGATCCTTCACTGACGCCCGATCAACCCTTACCGACGACGCATCCCCAGGTTACCTTCGCCTATTGCAAACACATGTGGGTCGCCAACAAACGCGAGGAAGCTTACAGTCAGTTGCGAACCTTCGTGCAAACTTATCTACAACCGACGTTGACGTCTTTGGTCACCCAGGAGGACGAGTCTCAGCGGGAAGCCCGTAAGAGACTCTTGGCCCGCTGTTATCTCAAACTAGGCGAATGGCTGGAGGCCCTGGAAGGCATAAACGAGCATTCGATACCCGCTGTTCTCTCATATTACGCATCCGCCACCGAGCACGATCCAACTTGGTACAAGGCTTGGCACGCTTTCGCGTACATGAACTTTGAGACTGTACTTTTTTACAAACACCAACAACAGGGGGATGCCGGAAACAGCACCACCACCACCACCACCACCACCACCACCACCACCACCTCCACCACCACCAACAACGCAGCAGCACTCGGCGCCCCGGGCACAAGTATTGCCTCCGGTATCATTGACAATGGATCAATGGGAACCCCAAATCGTTCGGGACTCTCGAGTTCTCAGTATATCTCCCAATTCACCGTTCCCGCTGTAGACGGCTTTTTCCGTTCGATCAACCTGTCACACGGCAATTCACTCCAGGACACGCTACGATTGCTCACATTGTGGTTTGACTATGGCCAATGGCCCGAGGTTTACGACGCCATTACCGAGGGTATTCGTCTCATCGAAATTAATACTTGGCTACAAGTAATACCGCAGCTTATAGCGAGGATCGATACACCCCGGGCCCTCGTTGGACGCTGTATACATCATTTGCTCATTGACATTGGCAAAACGCATCCGCAAGCCCTCGTATATCCGTTGACCGTCGCCGCGAAAAGCGCTAGTTACGCGAGAAAAACCGCCGCGAACAAGATATTAAAAAATATGTGCGAGCACAGCCCTACACTCGTGCAACAGGCAATGATGGCCAGCGACGAACTCATCAGAGTCGCCATATTATGGCACGAACTGTGGCACGAGGGTCTCGAGGAAGCCTCCCGATTGTACTTTGGCGAGAGGAACGTTAAAGGAATGTTCGATACACTCGAGCCATTGCACGTTATGCTCGAACGTGGCCCACAGACTCTGAAAGAAACCTCGTTCAATCAAGCCTACGGAAGAGATCTTATGGAGGCCCAAGAATGGTGTAATCGCTACAAGGCGTCCGGCAACGTGCGCGACTTGAATCAAGCTTGGGACCTGTATTATCATGTATTTCGCCGTATATCGCGACAGCTGCCGCAATTAACCAGTCTCGAGTTGCAATATGTCAGTCCCAAATTATTGCTCTGCCGGGACCTTGAACTCGCCGTACCTGGGAGTTACAGTCCAGGACAACCAGTTGTTCGAATCGATAGTATTCATAGCTCCATGCAAGTTATCACGAGCAAACAGAGACCCAGAAAACTATGCATCAAAGGTGATCATTTCTTTCGGATACTCTACTTTGCTGATAGTGCAAGGGGAAAATACATAATAGATGTGTGTTCTATTATATATATATATATATATATATATATATATATATATATATATATATATATATATATATATATATATATATATATATATATATATGTATATGTATATTTTTAGGGAGCAACGGAAAAGACTACATGTTTTTATTGAAGGGACACGAGGATCTCCGACAGGATGAACGTGTTATGCAGTTGTTTGGTCTAGTCAACACATTGTTGTTACACGATCCAGATACCTTCCGTAGGAATCTCACTATTCAGGTAGCTTGAAAATCACTCTCTTTAAGGCCTTATATACGCGATTTCGTTGATTTTCGTAAGAGCCGTGCAAAAAAGTCACGCGTATATTATCACATTTTTCTTATACTATATTTATCCAATCTATCAATTGCATATGGGGAAAAAAAAACAATTACGGAGTTATTCACCGGTAAGTGAATGGTTTTTCTTGACGTACACGTTGATGGTGATACTTCTTGGCGTCGAACTAAGTGTGGCTCAATAAAAATGAACATATTTATAATTACATAATAGATTACTCATCCGCGTGCAAAAACAAAACTCGTCAAAATAGAAGTACTTAAACTGTGCATCCCCATTTGCTACGGATAAAATATTTGTTTAAAAAATTGGGTAATACATTTTTTTACTTTTCGAGGTTCAGACGATAAGAATTGATAAATAGAATATTCTGTAAAAATTTGAACGCGATCGGAACCTCAGTTTGTGAGTTCGAACTATCGAGAGGTCAAAAAAGCGATTCGTGGGGAAACGGCTTTGAAGTTTGCGATAAGAATCACCGTGTTCTATAAATATAATATTACCTTATTCGATAGCAGCTTGCGCCCTTTGTGGGGTCTATCTCGGCATCTAGAACGTCTACAGCACGCTTCCCTAGCAAGCATGGTGCCGTCCATAAATTACGTCATTTTTAAATAGAGGCAGGGGGGGGGTCTGGTCGTTGGATGATGGTAACGATAACTGGATTATGATATCAGGAAGGATAGGATGATTTAGGGGGGGGGGGGGGGTAAAATCAGAAAAATCGATGACGTAATATATGAACGGGTCTCATGCCGGAGACAAAGGGAAGTATGCTAGAGGGAAACAATGAAATTCGGCATAGCGTGCACCGGTCATCTGCCTACTTCGAAGAACGTTCAGTGGAATCTTAATTTTATTTTCTTATTAAATTATTCTTAAAATACTTATTCGAAAAGTTTTTGGAATATTTTCAAAAGTTCAGGCTGTAATAATGTCGAAAAAAAAGAAGCAAAATTGTATTTTTTTGCGTATATAAGGCTTTATATATATATAAGCTTTATCTGCTGCCAGCTTCTCTTTCCCGCCCTCTGGTCTCAATGACAGTTGCTTTGCAATACCAAATTCAGTTTAGTTCAACAGCATTGGTTCTCTAGTTAACCCAATATTGAGAATAATAACTACTCGTTAAATGATTACTTAAAAAGTTTATACAGCCATGAGATTGTTTTTTTTATCACATAAACCTGATAATTGATCAATTAGATAGGAAAGAGACCTTTTCTTATGCACCGAGCACGTCGTTGCATAAGATTCTGGTTATTTACAGACCTTATAGTATATTCTAAATTGATTTAATAAAGTATACTCTAAATAGTTTTTTCTTCTCAATTCGCAGAGATACGCCGTGATTCCATTATCTACTAACAGTGGCCTTATTGGATGGGTGCCTCACTGCGATACCCTACACACGCTCATTAGAGACTATCGTGAAAAGAAAAAGATACTTCTCAACATCGAGCATAGAATAATGCTGCGGGTGAGTATCTTGAATCTTTATTTTCCCTATCTTCAATGAAAAAAAAACTATTAACGCAGGACATGTCGGTACTTTGTGATGCTTCAGATGGCGCCTGACTACGATCATTTGATGTTGATGCAAAAAGTGGAAGTCTTCGAGCACGCGCTGGAGCACACACATGGCGACGATCTGTCGCGTTTACTCTGGCTCAAATCACCATCGAGCGAGGTATGGTTCGACCGTCGTACGAATTACACGAGATCATTGGCCGTGATGTCCATGGTTGGTTATATACTCGGACTGGGTGATCGACATCCATCGAATTTGATGCTCGACCGACTGAGTGGCAAAATTCTTCACATTGATTTCGGCGATTGTTTCGAGGTCGCAATGACCAGAGAAAAATTCCCGGAAAAAATACCCTTCAGATTGACGCGTATGCTGATAAATGCGATGGAGGTTACGGGCATCGAAGGGACTTATCGGAGGACCTGCGAATCCGTAATGTCGGTGTTGCATCGTAACAAGGATAGTTTGATGGCTGTACTTGAGGCATTCGTTTACGACCCTCTCTTGAATTGGAGACTAATGGATAATGCGGCACCAAAAGGCAAGCGGTCCGATGCTCAGGGTATGAACGCGAGCAGCAGTCAAGAACCTGTTGATATACTCGATTCGTTGACCTCAACCTTACCAAAGAAAGGAGTTCCTTGTACCATAGAAAATGGAGGTAGCGTTTCAAGTTCGTATCTGAAAATAGACCGCAACTTTACGCCGTTGGACAAAACCTTTTTTATTATTAGGCCAACTGAGTGACTTATTATTTCTTTTGTCCTGAACAACGTTGACGCAGAGGATAGCAATCAACCGGAAGCGTTGAACAAAAAGGCTTTGACGATCGTAACGAGGGTACGTGACAAACTTACCGGGCGCGATTTTCTTCACGAGGAAGCGCTCAGCGTACAGAGACAGGTTCATCTTCTCATCCAACAAGCCACGAATAACGAGAACCTTTGTCAGTGCTACATCGGATGGTGAGGAAAATACGGAAAAATAAAATCCAGGATATTTGGTTGAGTACAGTACAGTGGCAAGACTAATTCTCTCCGTGTTCGCTTTCAGGTGTCCATTCTGGTGAAGAGAGGAAACATGGATGGTACTTTGGGAACTTAAGATGAAATCACGAGCGGCGATTGAAACTCGTCGCGGAAACAAACCGAAACGTAACGCTTAAATGAAATCGCTCTCATAATCGTGATAACATTTTCTCGCTCAAAGGAAAAAAAAGACAACTCGCCGTAGATTACACAGTCGATAAAGTTCTTCACGTAGGTTTTTATAACCTACGATCTTCATTCGTGACTGAAAAGTTAGGAGAGCCTCGTTCCTTTTGTACAAAAATGGTCGGACGACTACTGATAGTCCACATTTATCTAAACTTATATCGATAGTCGCATAATTTCGAATGATTTTCCAATCACATTTCCAAAGTTCGTATGCGTCAAACTTTCCAAACGATAAAGCAAATCGGGTCCATTCTGATTTTATGACAGCACAATAGTCTCCGTCACAAAAAATAAACAAAAATCTAGCTTCTCACTGATATCTCTAATCCGAGAACGACCGTACGATGAAATCATTCGGTTCCGGGATACACTTGTGCAAAGCAGCCGCGAAAAAAACAGTTCGCACGCCTTTGCCCTTTAATCATTCGTTAATTATTTTTTTTGTTTCTTAGTTGTATAATGTAAAACATGACATTGCCATAATCATATCTGCAAATAGTGTATATATTTATTGTTTATTATTGCGTTTGTACATAACATTTATTTCTTGCGGTTACATATTGTGGGTGTGTGAGTATATACACTTGCACGCATACATACATGCACACCCACACACACATATATTTTATTTTTATTTTTGAACTTCCATCTGTACAGGGTTCTTCCCCCTTAATACATTTCCCATATTCCACTTTATATCCCTGCCTAGCGGATGCAGCCGACTTCCCCCTCTGTATCCGGGAAATGACAGAAATGTCATTCACCATGACATTTCTGCCATGGGTATAGGGAAACTGCGGAAAACCTATACCAATATAGCCAGTCCTGTGTTCGCTTCCCAGTCTCGGAGCTGGTCGCATTTTGTCGAGAATTAAATCATAGGCTACAGTCATGCACACACGAGACACACACGTACCGGTCCGTGTGGGCGACATTTGAGTAGAACTGGAGCTACGTCACACCCGTATTTATTTTTCTCCGAAACTAGGAGACTGCGATTCCAACTCGCGACCTCCCAATGTTCTGGTTCAGAGGCAGGCACGCTAACCACTAGACCAGCACACTGCTTCATATATATATAAATTGTAAATCTAGAGATTTTTGGCGATTTAATCATTGACACCAAAAGCCATTGGCAATAATTCACGTAGCGATGTTTTACACACTTGCTTCATATTTGGTGTTGCAAGAAAAATGTTCACATCGCCAAACTCGGCAAGGGCTTGCCTACACATACCACAGGGTGAAGTTGGGGTGCCGCTGTAGAAATCAGCAGTGACAGCGATTGCCTTGAATTTTGTCTTTCCATCTGAAACTGCGCGACACAATGCCACCCTCTCGGCGCATGTACTAACCGGATAAGATACATTCTCAACATTGCACCCACGTGATATCGTTTCATCGTCACATCGTATAGCCGCACCAACTTTAAACTTGCTGTACGGAACATACGCGTATTCTCTCGCTTTGACGCTCTCGCGCACCAGCTCCTGGTCACCCTTGTCTGGAAAAAAATGCCACTTTTGTATACAGCAGAGCGACTGTCATAAACATCGTCAACGGTTTACACGTACGGGAGTTTCGCCTCTGAATGAATTCTTTTGAATACTTTTTCATAGATAACGCGTCGCTTCGTGCGATTTGAAATATTCGCAAATTGAATCAACCACACATGCATACTCAATTTTACAAATGAATACAGCCTTTTTCGAAGATTGAGTTGTCTTACCTAGGCTTTCAAAATCAAAATAGTTCGCAGAGATCATTTTTTATCAGTCCGTTTTCTCCGTCACTTGTGCTTGTGTGGGTGTATATTTATCTGTAACATACGCTGAGCTGACGTTCTTATTGATCCGCGCGTTATTTTTAACGGCGGTCAACGAATTCATCTTTATTTTGAAAACGTCGTTTATTGCAAATGGTGGTTAACGTCGAGGATTTTTCGAACGTAACCTAAAGAGTTAGGAAGATATAAGAAAGTTGAGCTTCCGAAAATATAAACCGTACCAACGTGGCAGCCAGCTATCAACTGTGGCTGCATTGGCTTACGGCCCTACATCTGCATTGACGGACGCGCGCGCACGTATACCATCTCTGTACATACGATACGTAGCGCATGTGCACTTGGTCATATTAAACAGAACGAAAGAACGGACGGAGGATGTGCCACGTCACCTCGCGTCTAAATCCAGAAAATAATAAATCACAACGAGCGAGAGAGAGAGAGAGAGAAAAGAAATCATGACACGCGTGGGTTCACTTTATTCGTTTATTTCTGTGAATAAGGCGCACTAAAATTCACATTCAAGATTTTGGTTATGACAAATTATTTATTGGTTATTGTTGGATCAATTGCAATTGTCATTGAAATTTTGTCGAAGAAAGAACTTAAAAACAAAGTTTATTGTGAATCAGCTGTTTCTTTTGTTTTGAGTTTTATGCTTCAGGCGAAGCTCAATCGTTCATTGGTTGTGAATATCATAATTAAAACTTTTTTAATTATAAATTTTAATTATGTTAATAAGAGATAACCGATAGATGAAAGCGACGGAGATGGTACCGTTGCAGTGTTGCGGGCCCCAAGAAGAACGGAACCAAGAAAGTGTTTCGTTAAGGTAATGCTGCAGGTACACGTGTGAGCCAAAAGATTCGGTCGAACCGTATAGTAACATCCAATGCCTATACCACGGTCTTACATACAGGTCTTGAAACTCGCTCAAAATTTCAGTGGTGGGGGATGGCCTCTTATTGAAGCACCGACTGTTTCAACTCGTGACCACGAGGATCGCTGCTATAGAGTGATGCAGGCTGTGTGAGAGAGACGGAAATAGATTTCAAAAGTAAACAAAACCCAAACATAACCGCTGATTCACGCGACGTGCTCTACTTGTAACTTGTAAAAACGGTGATATTGAAAAATGACTAAGTGGTGTATTGTGCCAACGTGTAAAACAGGCTCTCGGAGTGAAAATCGAAACGCTCAGTGTTTCGGGTGATGAGAGACTTGGCACAATTAAAAAAATGGGAGGCCGCGTTACCGGGAGTTAGGAAATTAGAGCCGAGAAACGTTGTGTGCGAAAATCATTTCGAACCGAAATATATTCATCGAGAATGGGCGAAACAGGCGTTGGAGCCGGGAACCTGAAAAAAAAAAAATGAAAAAATGATTGGGTTCATTACAATAAATACTTTCCAGGCTGGAAAACATAAAACAAAATGAGTGAATTATTTTCATTTATCCTGCTCAAGAGTCCTTCGCTTAAAGGTCGGAAAAGAGGTGTTTTTTAAATTTACGAACGTAAACCGTTTCGGAAACTGCAAAGTAGAGATTATTGAAAATGTTTCTTGAGACATACATTAAAATTTTTCGAAGAGGAAATGAAAAATTGCAAAAGAAGCACTGTTTCTTAAGTATTTGTTTCATTTTCAAGAAATACATCCTGCAAGTGTTTCGGTCTGGATTCCACTTCGGTCTGGAATAGTTGCCACTTATTTTCCGGTCAATTAAAACAACGCGTAAAGCCTATTTTTTTATAAAAGCTAAAACATGTTTTTAAAAAACCGAGCGCACAGCGAGCGAACCCCTGAAAGCAGCATTACGAAGCTTGCGAACCCCTCGACCAACACGAGCTCACATTGACACCTATATAATAAAAATTCATATTTATTGTACCCACTTGGATAACTATAGTCTTTTGGTGTTTTTCAGGTTTACGATAAAGTTACTTTTAATTGTATTTAGGTCTATCATGCATTTTTGACATTGAATATCATAATTTGTCTACACTAGCCAATTGTACAGCTAGGTTAGGTTCCTATGAGTCAACAATCGATTTCCATCTCTCTCGCAAAGCCTGCATCACTCTATCGCAGCGACACTCGTGGTCTCTAGGCGAAACGGCCGGTGCTTCAATCCGATGACATACCCCCACCACCAGAGTTTCAAGACCTGTATGTAAGACCGTGGTCTGTACGATACTGTTGGTTGTACATTTTTGACAGAGTTTGTACCCTCTATATGTCCCAACATTCGTACCTCATGCATATATAGGTCTCATACTCGTATAGGGCTCTTGGATATCTCTAGTGGCGCCGCTTGGTGGCAGATTCAAGCAATTCGTGGACGTTCGACTGTGGTCAGCTGTGCGCTTTCCGTATCAATTTCATTGAAAAGCGCTGTGTGAAATAAATAATAAATGGGTCGTACGAGGTATTGTTGTGTTGTGGGGTGCAAAAATTCCCAATCTCGAAATCAGCTATTGACTTTTTATCCGTTTCCGAGACGAAATTGCGAAAGTAATAATACATTATCCATTTAACATTCCCCACTTATCCTTAATAATGAACGAAAATCTGTCATTTGTTAATGCTGTTATATACTGAAATAAAAAATGCGGTTTACTAAAACTAAGTTCAATGGCCAATAAACTTATTGCTTCATTATTGATATTTCTTTGATACGGAGATACATCTTCATCTTCCATTTCTGTTTTACATGGATCGTTGAACAGTTGCTGAAAAAAATGTTTTTTTTCCATTATTATTCAACTACTCGATGATCACATAAATAATACATACATCTACTTTTACGTCGTGCAGTGTATTATTCACTTTAGTTTGTGGTATTACTTTCTCAAGGACAATTCGATCTCCATTAGCTGTATCGTAAATTTCGACGACCTGAACGTGGTGACTTTGAAATAGTTTATGCCCTATACATTTTCAATTGATTGATCATGATACGATAATTCGAAAAATAATTACGTAGTAGAAATTACAGTGAATTTGACAAAATATCTCATGTTTCGTGTATTTACTTACCTTTAGATACAGATTTTCCGCGAAAAAAATGGTTATAAGAGTGTGGCTCATAATTGTGTTGGTAAGAGTATGGCTCATAATTGCACTTTAACAATGTGAGATTGCACCAAATAAATAAATAATGTAAAACGTGCAGTGATGTGTATGCGAATCATGTGTGTACTGTTTGGAGAAGAACAACCACGAGTTGCCCCCGTTAGCTGGCAGATGGTGTTGTCATCGCTTCGCCACGACATCCAAGAGGCCTATAGAGAGCGGCGCTGTAATTGTGGCCACAGCGCGATATTCCTGCAGTCATAGCCACGGTCTTACATACAGGTCTTGAAACTCGCTCAAAATTTCAGTGGTGGGGGATGGCCTCTTATTGAAGCACCGACTGTTTCAACTCGTGACCATGAGGATCGCTGCTATAGAGCGATGCAGGCTGTGTGAGAGAGACGGAAATAGATTTCAGAAGTAAACAAAACCCAAACATAACCGCTGATTCACGTGACCACACGCGACGTGCTCTACTTGTAAACTTGTAAAAACGGTGATATTGAAAAGTGACTAAGTGGTGTTTTGTGCCAACGTGTAAAACAGGCTCTCGGAGTGAAAAATCGAAACGCTCAGTGTTTCGGGTGCCGAGAGACTTGGCGCAATTAAAAAACTGGGAGGCCGCGATACCGGGAGTTGGGAAATTAGAGCCGAGACACGTTGTGTGCGAAAATCATTTCGAACCGAAATATATTCATCGAGAATGGGCGAAACAGACGTTGGAGCCGGGAACCTGAAAAAAATGAAGAATTATTGGGATTATTACAATAATTACTTTCCGGGCTGGAAAACATAAAACAAAGTTAGTGAATTGTTTTCATTTATCCTACTCGAGAGTCCTTCGCTTAAACGTCGGAAAAGAGGTGTTTTTTTTTAATTTACCAACGCAAACCGTTACGGAAACTGCAAAGTAGCGATTATTGAAAATGTTTCTTGGGACATGCATTAAAATTTTTCGAAGAGAACATAAAGAATTGCAAAAGAAGCACTGTTTCTTAAGTATTTGATTCATTTTCAAGAAATACATCCTGCAAGTGTTTCGGTCTGGATTCCACTTCGGGCTGGAATAGTTGCCACTTATTTTCCGGTCAATTAAAACAACGCGTAAAGCCTATTTTTTTAAAATAAAAGCTAAAACATGTTTTTAAAAAACCTAGCGCACAGGAATCGAACCCCTGAAAGCAGCATTACGACCCAGATAGCCAAACGTGCTGTGAAAATAAACGTGTCAGCATTATAGCGGCAAGATGACGGCATTGGGTGGCACACCGTGACACCACTATGGTGTATTTTGCAGCCGCATTAAGCTGCGAAATTTGCGATACAGTACACGTTTTGGCGGAATAAACGTGTAATGCCAAGATAGCGTGTTTGCAGCAAAATTACGCAACAATAACGTTCTGCAATAACGGTATAGATGGAGCAAGCTCCAAATTTGGAATAATAACATCTTCACAGCATATTTGAGTCATAGATGAGGAACGCCGTGCCGCTCCGTTGCCGGTACAAACGAGGCAGGTTGTCACAGCATAGAGACGGAAAATTTGGATAACGTTGTTGCGGCAAGGCGAGGGCACATTGGAGGCACGCTGTGACGTTCCGTTGCCGGCAAAAACAAGGTACGTAATTATATCATAGACGCAGCAGATTCGCTACACACTGCATCGACAAATATCTGGCATATTTAGAGCATGCTGTAGAGCTACCACGTAGGAATATTTGGAACACGTTGTAACGCTGCCTCGTCCGCATGAACGAGGCGCGCTATTGCGGTGTTGTGATGGTTAAATTGTGTTCTGCATTACCGGTAGCTGGACAACAATGTACCATCACGCTTTTGGAAAAGAATAACCGCACACTTACGGATTTGTTCGAATACGATTCCAATACGATGTTTTCGCCATGTAACTAAGGGAATAACTGGAAGGAAAAATAATTTGGGCGTGATTTTTTTAATTGAATAAAATCAATACATGTTCTCAATAATCAATATTTTACGGAATCTTTAATGTAACAAATCGTCTCACGAATTGCGCAATATATGTCGGATATTAAATTTGTAAAAAAAAATAATTAATATCATCGTACATCGTATAACAAATAATATGTCGTATGATATTAGTTACAAAACTTATGTAACTAATGTTAGGATGATTTATAGTATGTTCCGGAACTCATATAAAAACGTTGGCACAGAAATGGTGAGCATGAAAAAATCTACCAATCGCTAGAAGATATTTCAGTAATTTGTTTTGTTAAACACGCGATTAAAAACTAATTTTTATCCTGAGTCAAATATGATCGAGCCACTTTTAAAACATGTTACGGCATTACATCTCAATTTTTTTGTATCGTAGAGAGGTACTTGATTACGTTCTCTATATATATTTAGATATATACATATAAACAGTCCATATTCTTTATATGTGTGTATGTATACCCACCAGGGTTGCAAATAATGCATTACTTTTTGTAATGCATTACCGTTTTCATTACCCATTACTTTACACTTTGTAAAGTAAAAAAATTCCATTACTCATTACATTGGATTTTGTAATGTAAAAAATTTCCATTACCCATTACATTGGATTTTGTAATGTAAAAAATTCCATTGCCCATTACTTTATATTTTGTAATGTAAAAAATTTCCATTACCCATTACATTGGATTTTCTAATGTAAACAATTTCCATTACCCATTACATTGGATTTTGTAATGTAAAAAATTTCCATTACCCATTACTTTACATTTTGAAATGTAAAAAATTCCATTACTCATTACATTGGATTTTGTAATGTAAAAAATTCCATTGCCCATTACTTTATATTTTGTAATGTAAAAAATTTCCATTACCCATTACATTCGACTTTGTAATGTAAAAAATTTCCATTACCCATTACATTGGATTTTGTAATGTAAAAAATTTCCATTACCCATTACATTCGACTTTGTAATGTAAAAAATGTCCATTACCCATTACATTGGATTTTGTAATGTAAAAATTTCCATTACCCATTACTTTATATTTTGTAATGTAAAAAATTTTCATTACCCATTACATTCGACTTTGTAATGTAAAAAAAATCCATTGCCCATTACAATGTAATGGGTAATGGAATTTTTTTACATTACAAAACATCCCTCCCTCCCTCCCTCTCTCTCTCTCTCTCTCTCGCGCCAAAAAGTAATGTAAAAATTCCATTACTCATTACTTCATATTTTGTAATGTAAAAAAATTCCATTACTCATTACATTAGATTTTTTAATGTAAAAAAATTGGCGAGAGGGAGAGGGAGAGGGGGAGGGGGAGGGGAGAGAGAGAGAGAGAGAGAGAGAGAGAGAGAGAGAGAGAGAGAGAGAGAGAGAGAGAGAGAGAGAGAGAGAGAGAGAGAGAGAGAGAGAGAGATTAGGTTTTAGTATGCCTTAGTAATAATACTTTGAGGCAATACTTAAACAACTTAGGAATATACATTTTGCTCTCAACTCAGTGACGTAAGCATTTTACCAGTGAGACGGGTACCGATACTATTTATACCTTTCGCTATTAACAGTTAAAGATAACCTTCATTTCCACTTTTGCACAACTAAACCCATAAAAGTTTAGATGAAGCAAGCGAACACGAGGAAGAAGTGCGAAAACCAAGCATAGGATAATACATCGAATAACCGAGACTCTATTTAACAATAACAGAGTAACTTCATCCTTATATCAGCAAATTAAACATAAAGATCGAAATATAAGTAAGCATGATAGTTCGAATGTATTAAACGAAACGCAAAGGACCAAAAACCAAGCATAAGAAAACTAACTGAAAATCCTTGAGAGGGACAGAAAGAAAAGAAAACAAGGGGCAAAGAAACGCTTGAACTAGCTCATAAACAAAATCACTAACCCGAAAGCTTTTTAACAATAACTGATTTGTTCGTGTCGAGTTTTACCGGATGCGATATGACATTTCCGCTTTTCCTGCAACGAGGATGGTCATGCCAGTTTTAACAAATCATCCTGAGAATTTATTTTCGCCTTTGGCTGACCATCGTCCTTTCGCAGAAAGATAACTCCGCCTTTTACCCACACATATCTGAACCTACACACTCTTGCCTTCTTCCTCGTGAGACGAAGGAGATTGTACGTGGCACTCGGCAGCATTTTATTCACGAAAATTTGTCGATTTTCTAAAGCTTCGATACACTCCATGTTAATCTCCTTCCATGTGAGACGGCCCTTTTCTCGTTTTTTTTATCAGAATAGACTCGCGAACGGAAGACGTTGTGAGACGGACGACGTACGAAGCGCTTATGTGTGAGCGAGATCCATCCGACGAAACTAAATCTCTTCTTAAAAGCTTACGAGCCGAGAGAATATGAGCGGTAAGTTCAGATACCCCAAGGACCTCGAAAATCCTCTTGACGATCAGGATCGGTGGAAGTTTTGTATCGGTCGGTACTCCAGATACGGTGAATTCATGACCGCCCGGTGACATCCATCCATCCATCCGTCCGTCCGTCCATCCATCCATCCATCCATCCGTCCGTCCGTCCGTCCGTCCGTCCATCCGTCCGTCCGTCCGTCCATCCGTCCGTCCGTCCATCCATCCGTCCGTCCGTCCATCCATCCGTCCGTCCGTCCATCCATCCATCCATCCATCCATCCGTCCATCCATCCATCCGTCCGTCCATCCATCCATCCATCCGTCCGTCCGTCCGTCCGTCCGTCCGTCCGTCCGTCCGTCCATCCGTCCGTCCATCCGTCCATCCATCCATCCATCCATCCATCCATCCATCCATCCATCCATCCATCCATCCATCCATCCATCCATCCATCCATCCATCCATCCATCCATCCATCCATCCATCCATCCATCCATCCATCCATCCATCCATCCATCCATCCATCCATCCATCCATCCATCCATCCATCCATCCATCCATCCATCCATCCATCCATCCATCCATCCATCCATCCATCCATCCATCCATCCATCCATCCATACTTTTTCATTACAAATTTCGCAACCCTGGCGTTGCATTCCTCGGATGACGTAGACTCCGCAAATGGAACGTATTCGGGAAAATATCCGGGCGGATGGAGGTTCCCCGTGGGTCGTGGATTCGCCATCCTATATGGTGTATATAAAGAAGAACGCGAGAACATCTACTTATGAAGGGGGGTGGGGTGGTGGTTCAGTTCTGGTCGTATAAAAGTGTCAGTCAGTCAAGTGCAAACGAAAAGTAGATAAAACGACGATAGTATTGCAAAATTTATAGCTTAGAATGGAATTTGAAATCACCGTATTGTAAATTATAATAGAAGTCGAACGTTGGTATCTTCAATACCGCGGTTATTGATATTTTCAATACAAAATAGCATTTCGGGTTATCAAAGGTGGACGACTACATATTCCGTACAGCTGAAACTCAGAAGGACCGAATGACTGCACACCCTCGCGGTAAACTTGGCTTTTCTAAATATTATTAACGATGCAGTGCATGGCAGTTGCTATAAATACACCGCCAGTAAGCACCTCCCTACCATTTTCATCCAAATGACGCGATGCCCATAGTGGCATAGCATCGCATTTGGTGGAAACATCACCGAATGGCACTAAAAACTCCATCTGTTGAAGTGATGTGCACTTGAAAAATCCAAACTCTGACGATGGAATACCGACATCGAAGAAAGGTTCTACGGAACTGAATTTTTTGACAACAAAGTAACACTTGCTCTGTTGGATGATAATATTCTCAATGATGCAGATTGTGGAATCTTTAAGAAGGCAGCAGCGATAACGTTATGATGTACTGAAGATGAACTTTTCACTTTTAAAGTGACGATATTGGGCAATGTCATTTGCAATAATACCACGTGCTAGTGGTCCACCGTAATGTCGACCGGCAGCCTCCGGCAGTTTTTTGTCGTGTACTCAGTGACATGAATGAATCGTATGTGCATGATCTGGCCTTCGATTTGAAATCTGCTGCAGTGAAAGGTGCGGCTTCCTGCACATTTTGCGAAAGGTTTTCATTGCATTTTCGTGCGGAAAGGTAGAATACGTATCAGCCGGTCCGAGAAATGACACATCGTCTACAATATGCAACAAACCATGGATGTTGTAACTGACGAAACTGCGACCATACAGAATTCCGCTATGCTTAACGAACATTTCCAATGCCGCTTTTGCGTAAAATAAATGTCGTCGAAGAAGTTCGGCTGAAACTGAGATGCGCATGGCACTACTGAGAACTAGGAAGTGATCGTCAAGATCTTTGCTCAAAATACCATAAAGGACGATGGGACCTGTATATAAGAAAAACTGACGAAACTCGGTAGCCTTCCATCGTGCATATCGCGCCAGCGAACGGGATCGACGCGCAAACTCGCTTGGACATGGTGGAAACAAAAAATACCCGGACGTTTTTCTAATCTATAATATCGGAGAAAACGTCGAGATTTATCGTCGCGGATATAATGTAATAAATACGACGAATAAATCGACGATCTGGAAAATCGAACGGTCGAATGGCGATGCACCCCGGTAGATTGAAGAAATTGTAAACGGGCTGTGCGAAACAATGATTTTGTTTTAAAAAATTAGAGTGCGAAAAAAAGGTCTGACCGATTAAGAATACGACATTTCGCTGTCGTACGTGCATTTAACTTTTCCGGAAAAAATGTTTTTTTTCCAAGGAACTCCTGGGTTCAGAAATCAAGACAATTTATCGATATTCAGAGAAATTTAGCGCAAAAAAAACCCGCGCTGATTAACAAAGTTACCACACAGTCACCAAAAATATCCGAACATTTTTAGATTCTTTAATGTCAGAGAAAAGGTCGAGGATTATTGTCAGTAATATAATGTATTTGTTCTACGTATAATCGACGAACTGGAAACCTGCATAACAGAATCGCGATGATTCTGGACACATGACGGTCGATTGAGGAAATAGCAAACGGCTTACGAGAAAAAAAAACTAATTTCACAGTAAAAAAATCGAACACGACGAAACTTTTTTCCAACAGATCAAATATACACTATTGGACAACGTACGTCTTGCGGACGAGGGCGCGTGATAGTGGCGAGAGAACGCCAGGCCCACGCTCACATCGCAATTTTAGGCCGCAAATAGTAAAGGTAGGGTACGAGAAGAAAAAATTGGGAAGAGAAAATATAAGTTTTATGTACAATATAATATTATTTTTCATCACGGCGAGTTTTCAAACCCGAGATCGGAGATGGCAAAAAGTGTCCACTCCGTGTATCCAAAGAGAATTGTGGGGGAGGGGGGGGGGGGGGGGACTGAAAGACGAAGCCGAGAAAGCATGGCCAGACAAAGAATTTTGATACAGACGCTGTCGTACGACCATTTTTTCATTTTGCCAGAGAAATAATTTGTTTTCGTAAATTAGGTTCAACGGACCTCACAATCTTACGGGAAATGCTGATATTTTTTATGCATTTCTAACGACATCGAACGGTGAGGAAAACACGTTGGCGAATGAGCATCGACGAATCCTTACAAGTCAATTAAATACAATCCACGAAAAAAAGCACGATACTATACGACAAGGACTACGGGATTTCGGAAATTAAAAGAACTTATCGACATTCAGAGAAATGTCGCGAAAAAAAACAAACGCGTGCGGATTTAAAAAGTTACAACATAGTAACGAAAAATATCCGAACGTTTTTACAATTTACAATATCGGAGAAAACGTCGAGATTCATCGTCGAGGACATAATGTATTTATTCTACGTTCCATTACCGAACTCGAAAACCGAATCGCGATGAACCCCGATACACGCCGGTAGATGGAAGAAATTGCAAACGGGCTGTGCGAAACACTGATTTTGCGTTTAAAAAATATAAAACACGGAAAAACATCTTTCTATTCGGATTAAGAATACAAGAAATAAGGGCCAAACAAAGCAACTATTTTTGACAGAGACAAAAATATCGCTGTCGTACGAGTATTTAGTTTTACCGGAGAAATTGTGTTTTTTTTCTTCAAAGTGGGCTTTCAACGTGCCATACACCTTAACGGATTATCGTAATATTTGTAATGCATTCATGACAATATCGAACGATGAAAGAAGAAAGTTGGCGAATGAGCAGCAACGCGTGCTTGAAAGTGTAAGAAAGACATCCGTTAAAAAAAGCCCGATGCCACGCGAAGATGAACACGTTGTTTCGGGAATTAAGAGAGTTTATCAATGATCAGCCAAATATAGCGGAAGACAATAAACACGTACGGTCCAACAAAGTTACAATAGAGTAAATACAAATGTTTGAATGATTTTACAATCTATTGCTTCATAAAAAACATCGATATCTATCGTCCCGGATAGAATACAATATATTTGTTCTACGTACGATTGAAGAGCTAAAGAAAACTTTCGCCGAAAAAAGCTCGATACCGTACGACTATGAACTCGTGATTCCGTAAATTAAGAGAATTTATAGATATTCAGAGAAATATAGCGAAAAAATAAGCACGTGCGGATTAAAAAAATTACAGTACGAAAAAACTTGTTTCTATTCGGATTGAAAATACGAAAAAAATTGGCCAAACAAAGCAACGATATTTGACAAAAATAAAAGTATAGCTGTCGTACGAGTATTCAATTTTCCCAATGAAATTGTTTTTTGTTTCCAAATTCGTTTTTAACGTACCTTACAATTTTACTGGTTAAGCTAATTTTTCGAATGCATTCATGACAATATCGGAAGGTGAGAGGAAAAAGTTGGCGAATGAGTAGCAACGCGTGCTTGCAAGTTGAAGAAATACATTCCACGAAAAAAAGCCCGATACCATGCGACGAGGAAAACGTGGTTTCGGGAATTGAGAGAATGTATCGATATTCGGCGAAATGTACCGAAAAAAAAAATCGACACGTACTGTTCAACAAAGTTACAACATAGTAACAAAAGCTGTCCGAACGTTTTTACAATCTGTAACATCAGGGAAAACGTCGAGATTTATCGGCGTGAATAGACTAAAAATGTTCTACGTACGATCGATGAGCTGAAAAGTACATTCCGCGAAAAAAACCCGATAGCGTACGACGAGGAACACGTGGTTTCGGAAATTGAAAGAGTTTATCTATATTCAGAGGAATGTGGCAAAAAAACGCGTGCGGATTAACAAAATTACATCACGGTAACAAAAAATGTCCGAACGTTTAAAAAATGTATAATATCAGAGAAACTCTCGAGAATTACTGTCGCGGATATAATGTATTTGTTCTACGTACCAACTACAAATGAGCTGGCAAGCCAAACAACAGAATCGCGATGAACCTGGATACGGGCCGGACGACTGAAGAAATTGGAAACGGGCTACGCAAAATACTGAATTTACAATAAAAAAAATTGAATACGTAAAACTTCTTACTATCGAATAAAGAATACTCTGCTGGACAACGTACGTCTTACGAATGAGAGCGGTTGCTGGCGCCGAGAGAAAACGCGGCCCACGCTCACGATGGAATTTAAGGGCGCAAAGAGTAGCGTGTAGAGGTAAGTCGCAGAAGAGTTGGGAAGAAACGTTACATTCTTTCTAGTCACGGGCTGGTCGCACCGCTACCTCTGCTTTTGGCGACCAATCTCAAGGACCGAGATGCCAACAACTTTCTTGTGCGTGGAGCTCCAAGGTCGGGGGGTGGAGGGTTGAGTGTCAAAGCCGCGAAAAAATGGCTGAACAAAGCAAGAACTTTGTATAAAGACAAAAATTTGCGCTGTCGTACGAGGATTGGATTTTTCCAGAGAATTTTTTTCCGCAATTGTTTTTTTCCGTACCTCACAATTTTACGGAACATGCTAATATTTTTCATACGTTTCTGACAATATCGAACGGTGAGAGAAAAAGTTGGCGAATGAGCAGCGAGGCATCCTTGCAAGCATAAAAAATATATTCCACGAACAAAAAGTCCAATATCATGCGACCACGAGAGACATTATTGATATTCGGCGAATCATAGGGGAAAAAGAACTTACCCGTACGGCCCGACATCGGTACAGCGAAGTAACCAAAAATGACGAAATGTCTCTACAATTTATAATATGAGAGAAAACGTCGAGATTTATCGACGCGGATAGAATACAATATTATTGTTCTACGTACGATCAAAGAGCTGGAAAACCGAACAACTGAATCACGATGAACCTCGATACACGCCGGTAGATTGAAGATATTGAGAACGGGCTACGCGATATGCTTATCTTCATGAATATTCATTCTACATTCAAAAATTAGCACACGAAAAATCTTTTTGCTAATGGTTAGGAATACGAGAAAAAAAGGCCAAACAAGGCAGAGACTCTTCACAAAGACAAAAAACATCGCAGTCGTACGAGCATCTAATTTTTCCAGAGAATTATTTTTTTCGGAATTCAATTTTCACGTATGTCACAGTTTTACGGGATATTCTGACATTTTAAATGCAATTCTCACAATATCGAACGGTGAGAGAAATAAGTTTGCGAATCAGCGGCGACGCGTGCTCGAGAGTATAAAAGAATACGATCAACGAAAAAAAGCCCGATACCATACGACAAGGAACACGGGATTTTGGAAATTCAGAGAATTTATCGCCATTCGGAGAAATGCCGCGAAAAAAAAACAAACGCGTGCGCATTGACGAAGTTACAACATAGTAACAGAAAATATCCGAACGTTTTTATTATCCATATCAGAGAAAACGTTGAGATTTATCGTCGCGGATATAGTGTATTTTTATTCTACGTACGATCGACGAGCTGGAAAACTGAACGGCCGAATCGCGATGAAGCTCCATACACGCCGGTAGATTGAAGAAATTGCAAACGTCCTACGCGCAAAATGAGTGTGCGTGGGCTATAAAAAACTCAAAGCGTTATATAATGAGGAATAAAAAATACAATAAAATATCAAAAAATTAGAACACGAAAATACTTTTATCTAACCGACTAAGAATACGAGAAAAATTTGCGAAACAAGGCAGAGATTTTCCACGAAGACAAAAATGTCGCTGTGTCATGCGAGCATTTACTCTTTCAGGAAAACTTGTTTTTTTTTTTCAAGGAACACGCATTTTCGGTAATTAAGAGAATTTATCGGGATTCAGCGAAATACTGCGGAAAAAAGAGATACGCAAGGTTCAACAAAGATACAACATATCAACGAAAAATGTCCGAACGATCTTACAATCGATAATATCAGAAAATGTCGAAATTTATTATCGCGGATAGGATATATAATATATATTGTAACGGGTCGGAATTGGTTACAATAATTTTTATTTGTTCGGGACTCGATCAGGGAAGAAATTAATTTAAACTCTTTGTTTTGGAGGTATTTGGTAATAAAATGACATTTATTCAGTGTTTTTGACTCGATATACTGTTTAAAGATTCCTGTGTACAAGTGTGGTATGTTGTTTGTGTCGCTAAAGTGTTTTTTGTGTGTTTTTAATGTATCGCGTCTCGGTCGGTAAAATACTCGAGTAGTGGATTCGCTCGGATGGTAAATTTCTCTACGTTGCGTGTGGCGTCATCTGTCGCGGTTCACGTTTCCTAGTGGTGTCGATCGTGGCGCGCTCGATCTGAAGGCGGCGCGTTATCCCCTCTCTTCCTACTGTCGCTCGTTGCGTGCGGTACGCGAGCGCGCTCTCGTGCTATCTGCCGTCCCTGTGTCCCCCCACTCTATTGAGTCCCGACGCGGTGGATCGCGGCGCGCCTTCGACTTACGCGCTACGGCACGTTCTCTCGTAATCACGCCCCGTGAGTGTAATCAATTATCGCGCGTCGGTAATCGATTATGCTAACGTTGGCTGACGCCGTCGGATGGCGCCACGTGCCCGCTTTTGCTTATTGTACCGCTTGTTACGTGTCTTGTGTCGGTTTGGTGTTAGAACTTCTGATACCTCTCTGACCTTCAGGTTCTCCTGCTAATTTCGGGAGCCCTTGCAGATATTTCGCGGTTTTTAGTTGTATGTGTGTGTGTGTGTATTGCCGCCGGGTATTTCTGCTACCTCCTCGCACTTTCTATTCGCCTGATCCTAATTTTCTATCTCTCCTCTATAATTTATTCCTCCTTTGATTAATCTTTAATGTTTTTCTTTTATTCTTTTCCCGGTTTTTGTTCCGGTATCTATTGACTTCTTTCTTTTGATTGTTTTTTTTCTAGGTTCCTCTCATCAGTTTTTCCCTCCTAAAAAGGTGGTACTCCGCTGAGCGGTACTGCTTGATAAAAACAACCTCCTACTCTATGCTAATGACTTCTTTCTTTTTTATTGTTTTTTCAAGGTTCCTCTCATCAGTTTTTCCCTCCTTAAAAGGTGGTACTCCGCTGAGCGGTACTGCTTGATAAAAACAACCTCCTACTCTATGCTAATTACTTCTTTCTTTTTATTGTTTTTTCAAGGTTCCTCTCATCAGTTTTTCCCTCCTTAAAAGGTGGTACTCCGCTGAGCGGTACTAGTTGATCCACACAAAAAGTAGAAGAAGAAGTGCCTTTCCTCCAAATGTCCTCCTCTTTTATACCACATTTTCTTGTTTATTATTCCCCTTCCATTACCGATTACCCATCATTCCCTTTATTGTTAACTTTTTTCATGTTTTAAATAAATTTATGCTTCCTTTGTTTTTTTTTTGTTACTTTCTCTGTTTTCTTTCCAATGACTCTTTCCTCGTCGTTAACTTTTTCTACTGTTTTTGTTTATTTTCTGTTTTTCGTTTTCTCTCGAACTTTTTCCGTCTGCTTGTTGCTTTGTGACCTTGAAGGTCGTATCTGCCCACTTGACTTTTCTTGTTCCCCCTCCCCTACTCCCCAATGGTCGTTTTATTTCTAGTTGTAGTGGGGAGGAGGGGCGGGGGTATCCCCATGAGACGGACCTATACGTCTCAATATGTGTTCTACGTACGATCGACGAACTGGAAAACCGATTTAAAGAATTGCGATGAACCTGGATCCAGGACAATCGAATGAAGAAATAGCGAACGGCTTACGCCAAAAAACTGATTTTACAGTAAGAAATTCGATCCCAAAAAAAACTTTTTTCCAACGGATCAAATATATGGGACTGGACAACGTATGTCTTGCGAATGAGAGCGAGTGCTAGCAGCAAGGCAGCGCCGGGCCCGCGCACGCACCGTAATTGCAGGCCGGAAATAGTCGTGGTAGAGTAAGCCACGGAAAAATTGGGAAGGCAAAATACATATTGTTTCTCGCCACGGCCAGTAGCAACGTAACGCTGACTTCGGCGATCAAGCCCGCGATCCAAGATGGCCAAAAGTGTCCTGCCTGCGTAGCAAAAGAGCGGGGTGGGGCGGGGGGCGGGGGTGAATGTCGAAGCCGAGAAAACCTGGCCAAAGAAAGGAAGGAATTTTGACGGAGACAAAAGTGCTGTCGTATTTCGCTTTGCCGTAGAAACTTCTTTTTCGAAATTCATTTTCGACGGACCTCACAATTGTCCGAGATATGCTATTATTTTTAATGCATTTCTGACAAGATCGAACGGTGAGAGACAAAAGTTAGCGAATACGCCGCGACGCGCGCTTGCAAGTATAAAGAATACATTTAACAAAAAAAGCCCGATACCATGTAACAAGGAAAACGTCAATTCGGAAATTAAAAAGATTTATCGATATTTAGAGACATGTAGCGACAAGAAAACCAAGCGCGTGCGGATTAAAAAAGTTCAAATATAGTAACAAAAAATATCCGAACTATTTCACAATCTATATAAGAGAAAACGTCGAGATTCATCGTCGCGGGCATAATGTATTTGTTCTACGTGGGATTGGCGAGCTGCAAAACCGAACAACCGAATCGCGATGAACCTTGAGCCACGCCGGTAGATGGAAGAAATTGCAAACGCGCTGCGAGAAACACTGATTTTGTAACAAAAAATTAGAACACGAAAAAAAAATTCTAACCGAGTAAGAATACGAGAAAAAATTGCGAAACATGGGAAAGATTTTTCACAAAGACAAAAATGTCGCTGTGTCTTACGAGCATTTACCTTTTCCGGAAAAAATGTTTTTCGCAAGGAACTTTGAGCATCAAATGTTTTTTTTTCCAAGGATTCGGAAGTTAAGACAATTTATCGATATTCAGAGAAATGCAGCGAAAAAAAATAAGCGCGGATTGACAAAGTTACCACATAGTCACAAAAAAATAGCCGATCAATTTTATATTCTATAACATAAGCGAAAGTGTTGAGGATTATTGTCGGGAACATAATGTATTATTTCTACTTATGATCGACCAACTGGAAACCTGCATAACAGAATCGCGATGATCATGCACACATGACGGTCGATTGAAGACATCGCAAACGGCTTACGCGAAAAAACTGATTCTACAGTAAAAGATTCGACCACGAAGAAACTTTTTTCAACAGTCACAATACTACTACGGGACAACGAACGTCTTGCACATGATGACGAGTACTCGCGGCGAGGGAACGCCGGGCCTGCGCTCGCACTGCAAATACTAGTGGTGGGGTAAGGGGACAAAAAATTGGAAAGAGAAAATATATATTGTTTTTTTGTCCGGCGAGTTTCCAAACCCGAGATCCGAGATAACAAAAAGTGTCCTCTCCGTGTATCCAACGAGAGTGGGGGGGGGGGGGGGGCAGAAAGTTGAAGCCGAGAAAGCATGGACAAACAACGGAAATTTGTTTGACACAGACAAAAGCGCTGTCGTACGAGCATTTTTTCATTTTGCCAGAGAAATAATTTTTTTTCGCAAATTATTTTTAACGATTCTCACAATTTTACGGGATATGTTAATATTTTTTATGCATTTCTGACGACATCGAACGGCGAGGAAAAAAGTTGGCGAATGAGAAGCAATGCGTGCTTGCAAGTTAAAAAAAACATTCCTCGAAAAAAAAAGCCCGCTGCCACGCGACGAGGAACACGTGCTTTCGGGAATGAAGAGAGTTTATCGATAATCATCCAAATGTAGCGGAAAAAAATAAACACGTACGGTTCAACAAAGTTTCAACATAGTAACAAAAGATGTCCCACCGGTTTTACTATCTATAATATTAGGGAAAACGTCGAGATTTATCGGCGCGAATAGAATACAATTTTTCTACGTACGAACGACGAGCTGCAAAATACATTCCACGAAAAAAGCCCGATAGTATACGGCGAGGAACACGTGGTTTCGGAAATTAAAAGAGTTTATCGATATTCAGAGAAATGTAGCAAAAATCCGTGCGGCTTAACGAAATTACAACACGGTAATAAAAAACGTCAGAACGTTTTTAAAATCTATAATATCAGAGAAAATGTCGACAATTACTGTCGCGGATATAATGTATTTGTTCTACGTACTTACTATCGATGAGCTGGAAAGTTGAACAACAAAATCGCGATGAACCTGGATACACGTCGGACCCTTGAAGAAGCTGCAAACGGGCTACGCAAGACACTGAATTTACAATTTAAAAAATTGAACACAAAAAATGTCTTTTCACCGGATAAAGAATATACTGCTGGACAACGTACGTCTTGCGAATGAGAGCGGTTGCTGGTGCCACGGGATTTGAGGGCGCAATGAGTAGCGGGTAGGGGTAAGGCGCAGGAGAGTTGGGTAGAAACTACATATTCTTTCTAGCCACGGACTGGTCTCACCGTTACCCCTACTTTCGGCGACCAATCCCGAGGACCGAGATTTCGAAACGTGCCTTGGGCGCGGTGCGAAAAAGCCCACGGCGTGGGGCGGGTGTCGACAGTCAAAGACCGGGAACAAATGACTAACCACAAGAAATCATTTTGACAAAGACAAAAGCGCTGTCGTACGAGCATTTTCATCTGACCGGGATTTTTTTTTTGAATTTATCGACCAATCTCGAACGGTGAGAGTAAAAAGTTGTTCGAAGAGAGAAAAAAGTTTAAGAAATATATATATATATTTCTTAAACTTTTTTCTCTCACAAACCTCTCTCAAAATGCTCGTACATTACATTACTCGACAAAAGAAAATGCTCGTACGACAGCGCTTTTGTCTTTGTCAAAATGATTTCTTGTGGTTAGCCATTTGTTCCCGGTCTTTGACTGTCGACACCCGCCCCCCGCCGTGGGCTTTTTCGCGCCGCGCCCAAGGCACGTTTCGAAATCTCGCCGATTATCGATAAACTCTCTTCATTCCCGAAAGCACGTGTTCCTCGTCGCGTGGCATCGGGCTTTTTTTCGAGGAATGTTTTTTTTAACTTGCAAGCACGCATTGCTTCTCATTCGCCAACTTTTTTCCTCACCGTTCGATGTCGTCAGAAATGCATAAAAAATATTAACATATCCCGTAAAATTGTGAGAATCGTTAAAAATAATTTGCGAAAAAAAATTATTTCTCTGGCAAAATGAAAAAATGCTCGTACGACAGCGCTTTTGTCTGTGTCAAACAAATTTCCTTTGTTTTGTCAACAACGACGAACGTGCATCGTTCGAGTTGTTAGCCGCCGACATCTCTGTCCCAGGTCCTCGTGGTGGGAACGTAATCAGGATGGCCTAAAACTTATCTGCCGCTGGAGCCCCAAGTGTCGCCTTTTACGAGGGCCCTATCTTTTCTGTATTTTCCCTTCGAGTTTATAGTTTCCGGCGCGCCTAGCTGTCGGCATCGCGACCGAAAGGGCCGAGGAAATGCGTCTAGCCCGACTCGACGCTTTCCCACGCCGAGCCGTCCAACTGCAAATACGCGATAAGAAAAAGGACTGTTCCCCAAAAACACTCACATTCTTGGAGGGGAATCAAAAAGATGCTGAGAGCCCGATCGGGAAAAAACACGGCAGTCAGTACTGAGCAAGAGCGAGAATGAGAAGGACGACTCCGCGCGACTCCTCTCTAATTCTCTAAGCAGTAAAACACGCGATCATCAACGATACGCTGCGAATAGTAGAGTAGGAGCGTATCCAACCTATCGACCTCTATAAATACGGATTTGTATTTCATTTATTGTGTATCAATAAATCGGGCATTATTGATTAGGATCATTAATCACCTCGCGTCAGTTATTCGACTAACTATCTTAGTTAGTCTGGCGATCCCACCCGCAGAGCCGAACTGTTCCCATAGGACAAATTGGCGATCCTGCCAGGATATAGTTAAGCGACTGCTCTCCGCAGGAGTCACACTGATTATATCGATCGTCTAAACTTGGAGCCTTTTGCACCGAGTCAGTGCGAGTAAAAATCAAACAACAACGCGTGTTTACTGACGCCCTTCGGGAATATTAATTATTTGAATTTCGTATTCCGCGTCGAGATATCCAAGAATTAACATACCCGAGAACATTTCAAGCGCGAGTGATTTAGTGCTATCGTGAATAGTGACGTCGCGCCGCCTGAAAAAATCGTACCGTAGAATTCGTGAAAGCCTCAATCGAAGAGCGTAGAGCAGCAAGATATCAGAATTGTCGGGCCCACCGCAATCGTCCAGTCAGAGAAGATGCCAGGATTCGACGTCGTCCGAGCGCTAAATTGAAGGAAGTTCGCGGAATGATCACCTACGTCACCTCCCTACTTCTTCTGTTCTCCCAAATGTAAGTCAGTTATATCTCTGTACATTTTCTACTTGCCGACGGTCTAGAACACAAGCGCACCAAGAGAAAGGATAACCGAACGAAACCGGGAAATCCTATAAATAGAACGAATAAAATTGGTAAGTTAGCCAATTACTTAACAACAAATAAGTATTAAATAAATAATAAAGATGAACCCCGAAAACGTGAGGAAACATGTCGAACGATACGTTAAGTTGGGGATAGAGATTCGAAATTTAGACGCGACATTGTTCAAGGAACATCCCCCCACCGAGAGGCGAATTCTCGAAGAGACAGTTAAGGGAATGTTAATAGAACGGTCCACGATTTGCACAATGTTCGAAGGATTGCCTAGCGCACGAAACATCCTTAACGAATTAGACGTTGATCCGGATGACATTAGCGACGACGTAGCTATCGACGTTCGTCAGCAGAGAACTCGTGAGCGAGAACAACAGCGGCAGGCAGACGAAGCCGCCCGAGCGCGTCAGCTCGAGCAAGATAGGACAATAGCCCAACGACTGGCCGCAGAAGAAGAAAGAAATTTTGCGATTGCGAGGCAGCAAGCAAACCAGCAGCCTCCCCCGCGACAGCCCGTATCGGAGGCCATGACTCTTGAGGAAGACCCTTTACCGACCGGGCCACCGGCAACCGACACAGCCGTCCCGGGTGTCGCTAGTACAACCGAGGTATCGAACCAACCCCCACCCTCGTACCTCTAGTCACACTTCGCGGCCTACAGCGGACTGACCCCCGAAGAAATAATTTCGAGAGTCGAAATGGGTAAGATCCAAGCAACGACGACATTCACGCATGCCCAGGAGCAACTCTCCACCTACCGGGAGATAGTGGCCAACGCTACTGCCGGAACTCGAGCCGGGGAGAGGCGACTTCAAGAACTCGAAGGGGAGCGCGAACGTTTGGCGACTGCTGCCGAAGCCGCGGCCCAAGAGAAGGAACGCCTCGCCACCCAGCTCCGTGCCCTCGAGGAGAGGGACGCCGAGGCAGAGACACTCCGGCAAAAACTTCGGGAAGCTGAAGAAAAACAGCGGGGAATGCTAGAGGAAAGGCACCGCTTGAGGAACTACCGCGAGGCCCACCAAGGAGCCGGACCGTCCCCGTCATTCCGAGCCCCGACCCCCGAAAAAATACGGAATTGGGAACTCGAGGCACCCCTACCTGACACACCCTAGACAGAGTATAAGCAAGCGATTAGACGGTCAATAAAGGAAGCTCAGAGGGAAAAAAGACTCCGTAAGGAGATCCAACAACTCGATCTGATCTCGGGGGAATCAGCCCGGGAAATCGAGGTACAACGAATTTTGCTCGAGGAAGTTCAGCGAAACCAGCGGAATAAAATAGTTCTGAAATCCGTGAAGGAGATACTGAAAGTAGAAAAAATCTCCAACTCGAACCCGCTTGCAACTCGGCCCGAGGCCACCCACCGGAAATGGGAACAAGCGAGAGACATGACAACGCGGTCTAGCCAGGAACCGAAACAACCCGATGTAATGGATCCGCGATTAGATCAACTCCGGATCAACCGAGCTGATCAATGGACGGAGAGAATCTATCGATTGAAAATGAATATGAGAATCGCCAACGACGCTCGAAGCGGATGGAGATCAGGAGGCCCAGGTGGCCCAGGAGGTCCAGGAGGCCCTCCGGGTTTCCGACCTCAGGCCCGGACAAGAGCCTTACGGGGACAAAGGACTTGGGTACCCCTTCGGCGGGCCACCATACCCGCCCGATGGCCCCTATTATCCACCATCGCGAGGAAATACACCCGAACAACCCACGGGAGGCGCAATGAAGGCAACCGAGTGTCTTCTGCTGGTACCCAAACTGGAAAGGTCCACTCCGATACTAGACTGGATTAAGCATTTCAAATTCGCATGCCGCTTCGTATGGGGCACTCAAAAAGCGGCATTCATCTCAATGGTTTTCGTTAAAAAAATATCGAACGAAATCACAAGATTCGCGACTGGCATCATCAAGACCGAGGCTGGGCTCGTTGAATTTGTCACCAAGCATCTTGGTTACCTACCCGGTTTCCAGATATGTATGGACAAACTCCGCCAGGTAAAACAAACAGGAACCATTCTGGACTACATAGCGAACTTCACCCTCGAGCTGCAGGCTGTCAAGGAGGCCGATCAGAGGGATCAAGCCAAGGGTTCTCTGGACCATATGCCCTTGGTGTACGATCAAGTAATTTCTATGTTCATCCACGGATGCCGACGGGATGTATTCGATAGCCTAAAGGTTTATATTAATACCTACTCGAGTCTAGTGGCTGCACAGCAAGCTGTGTAAGAAATCGACGAAGCCAACATCGCCTACCAACAAGCCAACGCAGAAAGAATGAAACTGCCAGGCTATCCAACCCAACAGCAACTAAGATACCATCAGCTTCCGCCAAAACAGTATTTGCACACTGCACCGAAAGGTACTCGGCAGTCGCCGATCACCGTAAATGCTGCCATAGCCAGCGCAGAGTCGATCTGTTACAACTGCGGTGGCAAGGGACACTTCGTACGAGATTGCCTAAAGCCTAGAGGGAATTTACAACCACGGCCAACCGAGGGACAACAAAGCTTCCAAAAGGGAAATTTTCGCCAAGACCTGCCGCAACCCAAACCACCTAAGATTTACAACATAGACGATCAAAAAGCCCTAGGAAACTCAGTGACGGATGCCAACGAGGACAACGACGGAAATCAAGAGGAGGCATACCAAGAGTATCCAACGTCGGGGTCGGACGTCTGGAACGAGTCAGAATCCGCCCAGGAGGATTCACCCGAGATGTTGAACTACTAGTGGACACAGGTAGCTCGCTCAACCTGATAAAAAGGGGTGTATACCCCAAGGTTTCCCGGTAGAAAAAGCGAAAAGAAGTTTCGTCATGGGAACCAGTCGGTTTGAAGAGAACGAGAAGGTCAGGTTGAGATATCTGGGGGAAACCAGCATATTCTACGTGCTACCTGACGATTCTATTATACCTGAAGATGGCTTTATGGGCCTACCGTTTATCTCATCAAACATCTCGTGTTAAAACAGAGGACCCATGCGCTAATCACCGACGGAATTATCGTACCGCCCCACACGGCCGTGATGATAACATTCGCCGTCGACGGCCCGGATCGCGATTGTTTAATTACCACGGGTGCCTACGACAAAACCACCGAAAATGGAGAGGTGCACAAATTCGAAACAGCGTACGTTAACAGAATCGAAAACGGCTACACGGAGGTAATGTTCGAGAACCCAACAGACAAGGCCATGAACTTCGACGAAGATCGGATCCGAGTTACCGACGTAAAGATGGAAGGGGGGGACACGGATAATACCTTACCCCGGAACAAAAACACAAATTTTTGCTCGAAACCTCGAAACTCGATCATCTTGAACCAGAACAAAGGGAGATAATCACCGGTATTATCCTGGGGTACCAAGACACCTTTACATCTCCTGGTCAAGACCTACCAGCTGCACCGCATGTAAAGCACAAGATCATACCAATCAATGACACACCAATCAACATCGGCAATTTCAAGACAGCCCACGCCTACCGCGGAGAAATAAAAACCCAGGTAGCTGATATGCTAAAAAATCGTATCATCAGAGAATCCGAGTCACCATTCAACTCACCTGTTTGGGTTGTCCCCAAAAAACCTGGACCCGATGGAGAAAAGAAGTGGTGCATCGTCATCGATTTCCGGAAATTAAACAAAAATACGGTACTGAACGCCTATTCCATGCCTCGCATCGAGAACATCATCGACTCACTCGGGAATGCTAAATTCTTTAGCGCCTTCGATTTAAAAGCCGGATTTCATCAAATAATGATGGACGAGGACTCAAGGAAGTATACAGGATTTTCAACGTCGGAGGGGCACTTTGAATATGAACGAATGCCATTTGGCCTGAAAAATGCTCCAGCCACGTTCCAGAGGATGATGGATCAGTGCCTAGTCGGACTGAATCACAAAATCTGCTGGGTCTACATGGACGACATCCTTATCTTCGGGGAAACTATCGAAGAACACAACCAGAACCTGATTACCGTTTTCGAGAGGTTACGAAAATGTGGACTGACTTTGGAACCGGAAAAGTGTAAATATCTCCTACCGGAAGTCGAATATCTAGGGCACATCATCACAGCAGACGGTGTGCAACCGAACCCTGCAAAAATCGGAGCCGTCAGAGATTTCCCGGCACCAACCAACCCAAAAGAGGTCAAGACATTTTTGGGACTCGCAGGTTATTATCGGCGATTTATAAAAAACTTTTCGCACATCGCCCGACCCATGGTTGGCCTCACGAAAAAGGACGCCCGATTCGACTGGACTGAAAAATGCCAGAAAGCATTCGACGAATTGAAATCGTGCCTAATTACATCGCCGACGCTTCGACGCCCGGATTTCACGAAGATGTTTACGCTCACAACCGACGCCTCAGATCAGGGGTTAGGGGCGGTCCTCTCTCAAGAAGGACACCCAGTGTATTACATCTCTCGTGCCTTCAACGCCGCGGAGAAGAATTATGGAACCTCCGAGAAGGAGATGCTGGTGATCGTCTGGTCGGTACAACGATTACGCCAATATCTCCTAGGATACAAGTTCCTGATCCAGACTGACCACCGAGCCCTCGTCTGGATGGCCGACATCAAGGATCCGTCCTCGCGAATCCTCAGATGGAGGCTTCGCTTGGAGGAATTTGACTTCGACATCCAGTACAAAAAAGGCTGCGGAAACCAAGCAGCCGACGCGCTGTCACGGATACCGCGCGAACCGAAGATCAACGGAGTATCAACCCCAATGGAAGAACGAGGGCCAGCTATACGTCGAACCCTTCGACGTGTCGGAACACTGAAAAGACCTGAGCCAGAACCAAAAAGCTGGGTACGAGGCCCGCGAGTCGAACTCGACGATCTTGATGACATCATGCAGAGGGTTAACAATTTAGCCTTGCATCAGGGAAGGCTTAACGAGCTGACCATCAGGCCAAACTACCCCAAGGACAGATCCCGATGGATTATTTTTACCAAACAAGAGCCTGAACCGCCAACGCGGGATAAAGGTGTGAACAAGGAAAGGAAACGAAGACACGGAACGCCTTTCCACCACCAGGAAGACACCTGGAAGCAAAGATTGTACCAGTTAATCCAAGGTCACATCCATCAGGGGAAGAAACACCTCAAAATCCTTGCCTCGCCTGAACAATTTTCAATGGCGCAACTTGACGCCATCGAGAGAGAAGTCCGAGAACTCGCTGTCGAATTTACTGACACGGACTTCCAGCTTTGCCGATCAGGGGTCCCAGAGCCAGAGCCGGAGGAATACGATAAACGGATACGAGAAATACACAACGATCAGATGGGACATCTCGGAATGACAAAAACCCTCGAAAAATTACAACGCAGGAGCTATTGGACGAACATGGAAGAGTCGGTACGCGAATTTATAGCCAATTGTCCCATCTGCCGAAAATACAAGACCGACCGAAACCCACCAGTCCCTTCAGCTGTCTTGATGGATACAGCCAGGGAACCGAACGAGAAAACAGCCATCGACATAGTGGGACCATTAACAACGACAAGGAGAGGAAATGAGTTTATTCTCTCTATCCAGTGTACGTTGACGAAGTTCGTAAGACTCGTCCCTATCCCAAACAAGAAGGCATCAACAGTTCTCACAGCCCTCTTTAACGAATGGATCTGCGTCTTCGGGGCGCCGAAGCTTGTCCTTAGTGACAACGAAAGGAGTTCAACAACAAGCTGATGACGTATTTCCACGAAGTCATGGGAATCAAGGGAATACAAACGACGGTTTATCACCCGCAAGGAAATGAATCTATTGAAAGGATGCACGGAGTTCTGAAGGATTTGATCCGAACGATGTGCACGAACAACATCACGACTTGGGACACGAAGATGAACGCTATCGCTTTCACATACAACGACAGCTTCCACACCTCGATCCAAGATACCCCGTTCAACGTCATGTTTATACACTCGTCCAACTATCCGAGCGCTATTGAGCAACTGGACACGTCAACGCTCCAACGAAGGTTTGACGAACTAAACCAGAAGCATTGGAACAAACTGTACCAAGCCACACACCATCTGATGGTAGCGCGCGAGAAAAATCAGTATTACATCGACAGTGCTATACGTAACCCGATGCCGCTGTACAAGGAAAAGGACTGGATCCTTGTCCGAAATAAGGCCCCTTCACACGGGTTATCCATCAAGTGGCTCGGACCCTACCAGGTGATAAGCGTGAATCACGAAAAAAACCATGTGGTTTATCGTTTCCCCACCAAACTGGGATCACGAGTTCGCATGGCCCATACAGGGAACACACAACCCTTCCGAAGGCACTTCCAGGATGACGAGCCAACCCCAGGAAGACCACGGCTACTAAAAAGAATTGACCTATCTGGGAAAGAACCCCGAGTCGTTTACGGATAGACCATATAAAAATCTGACTGAACACCATTCACGGCTATGTTTCTAGATGGACTACAGACGGAAAAACGGACCTCCTACCACTGCATTCGAGCCTAATTCAGGAAGAGCTGGGCGAAGTACGCCTCTACTCCGAGACCTGGCGACTTATATATGCCGTCGACCTCACGCAGATGTACTCAGCGTTCGAAGCCCTTTCCGGTCGCATTGCCCAAACCGACAGCTTGGTCACAGGGGCCCATACGGCTTCGGGAGCCCCCGAGGTTGAGTACTTGTCACCAGCAATTGACGCCCTTTATGCAGTGACGCTTCAAGGATATTACACCTTAAGCAGAGACATCGAAATTCTCGGCACCCTATTCCACCACCCGCTCCCGTTACCACGGAAAGAGAGAGGGATCCTGAACGTAGTTGGAATGGTCCACAAATTCTTGTGGGGAACCCCCGACAACGCGGACCTCCAGACCATAAACGCCAACATAGCTAACCTAATCAACGCCACCAATGAAGTCAACAAGATCGTCAGAGAACAAACGTGTATAATGGAGAAAACGATCGCTTCCATCTCCGAGAACGAGCATGAACTCGAGCGACGACTCGGGAGAATCGAGTACGCTGTCAACAACGTACGCGCGGCTGTCAACGATATCACAAAGGAGATGTACTTTAACGAAATAATACATTGCCTAGACATAGAAATCCGAGAACTAGACTACGTTCTCCGAACGGTGATGACAGCTCTCGAAATGGGAAAACACGGCATCGTTCAGCCTACTCTGCTAACTCCCGAGAATCTCGCGAGAGGAACGAAAAAATTTGTGGACGCCCGAGGACGACACCCTCTTCCAGGCCTGGAGAATGATTACTAAACGATGATCGATCTATCGGAGGTCTCCATCATGTCTCGCAATCAACAGCTGATTTATATCATCAAGATTCCATTCGTCGACGAGAAACCATGGAGAATAGTGTTGAACACGCCGGTCCCTATGGGCGTCAACAACACCTACATGACTTTCAACCCCACGTTCGCCGAACGAATCTCACGAACAATTGGTACCAAGACGATGGTTCGACGGTTCGACGGAGAGACTATCAGGACGGCATCGAAAATCAACGTCGCCCCCTACGAGGGAATTGGATACGAAGCGGATTCTTACGCGCTTTGCGAATCGGAAATCGCCTTCAGCGTAACAGGGGACACGGACGACTGCCACCTCACAGCATTTCGCTTAAAGGAACTCGGAGTGATAAACACCAAGACCGTGCAGATCGTTATACCACCGAAACCAGGGAAGGACTTTCCGATCACTATCCATTGTGGCATGGAAACAGAGACTTACAGCATTTCGAGACCATCTCTCTTACGAACAAACGACAGATGCGAAATATTGACAACCTATTTACGGTTCGTCCTGCTCACGTCCTTAGAAGAATCGATCCGCACGGAGATCACCTTCAACGTTTGTAGCCTCAATCTTATCTTCCCCGAGGGACTGTCTATCGCAACCTTCAGCCGGCAGATCAAACTAGACTCGCTCGGAAAGTACAGCACCAGTCTCAAGGAGTTGCGGGGGGCCCTCGACGGTCATCAGGTCAAGCTATTGGTCAACGACTCTTGGGCCAATATACAGGGAATAGTACTCCCATCCCTGCAAGGAATGGCCTCCCTGTTCCTTGTCGGAGGATTAATAACCGCGATGTGGAAATGCGGTGCGATAACATGGTTGTTCCGAGTTTATTGTAGAGAAACCACCATGCAGCAGGTCAAGGCCGAGATACGATTAGCCAAGCTTCAAAGGGCTAACCAGAAGATGCTCCCACGCGGTTTGAAGTCGAGGAACGAGGACGTACCTCAATCTACTCGTGGGGGTGTCAACAACGACGAACGTGCATCGTTCGAGTTGGTAGCCGCCGTGTCCCAAGCCCTCGCGGTGGGAACGTAATCAGCATGGCCTAAAACTTATCTGTCGCTGGAGCTCCAAGTGTCGCCTTTTACGAGGGCCCTATCTTTTCTATATTTTTCCTTCGAGTTTATAGTTTCCGGCGCGCCTAGCTGTCGGCATCGCGACCGAAAGGGCCGAGGAAATGCGCCTAGCCCGACTCGACGCTTTCCCACGCCGAGCCGTCCAACTGCAAATACTCGATAAGGAAAAGGACTGTTCCCCAAAAACACCCACATTCTTGGAGGGGAATCAAAAAGATGCTGAGGGCCCAATCGGGAAAAAACACGGCAGTCAGTACTGAGCAAGGGCGAGAATAAGAAGGACGACTCCGCGCGACTCCTGTCTAATTCTCTAAGCAGTAAAACACGCGATCACCAACGATACGCTGCGAATAGTAGAGTAGGAGCGTATCCAACCTATCGACCTCTATAAATACGTATTTGTATTTCATTTATTGTGTATCAATAAATCGGGCATTATTGAAAAGGATCATTAATCACCTCGCGTCAGTTATTCGACTAACTATCTTAGTTAGTCTGGCGATCCAACCCGCAGAGCCCAACTGTTCCCATAGGACAGTTTGTCCATGCTTTCTCGGCTTCGACTTTCAGCCCCCCACCTCCCCAACTCTCGTTGGATAGATGGAGAGGACACTTTTTGTTATTTCGGATCTCGGGTTTGGAAACTCGCCGTGACAAAAAAACAATATATATTTTCTCTTTCCAATTTTTTGTCCCCTTACCGTACCACTAGAATTTGCGGTGCGAGTGCAGGGCCGGCGTTACCTCGCCGCGAGTACTCGCCATCATGTGCAAGACGTTCGTTGTCCCGTATTAGTATTGTATCTGTTAAAAAAAGTTTCTTCGTGGTCGAATCTTTTGCTGTAGAATCAGTTTTTCGCGTAAGCCGTTTACGATGTCTTCAATCGACCGTCATGTGTGCACGATCGCGATTCTGTTATGCAGGTTTCCAGTTGGTAGAAATAATACAAGAAATAATACTTCCATAAGTAGAAATAATACATTATGTTCCCGACAATAATCCTCAACACTTTCGGTTATATTATAGAATCTAAAATTGATCGGTAATTTTTTTGTGACTATGTGGTAACGTTGTAAATCCGCGCTTACTTTTTTTCGCTGCATTTCTCTGAATATCGACAAATTGTCTTAACTTCTGAATCCTTGGAAAAAAAAAACATTTGTTGCTAAAAGTTCCTTGGGAAAAACATTTTTTCCGGAAAAGGTAAATGCTCGTAAGACACAGCGATATTTTTGTCTTTGTGAAAAATCTCTCCCATGTTTCGCAATTTTTTCTCGTATTCTTAATCGGTTAGAATTTTTTTTTCGTGTTCTAATTTTTTGTTACAAAATCAGTATTTCTCGTAGCGCGTTTGCAATTTCTTCCATCTACCGGCGTGGCTCAAGGTTCATCGCGATTCGGTTGTTCGGTTTTGCAGCTCGCCAATCCCACGTAGAACAAATACATTATGCCCGCGACGATGAATCGCGACGTTTTCTCTTATATAGATTGTGAAATCGTTCGAATATTTTTTGTTACTATATATTTGTTACTATTTTTTTGTTGAATGTATTTTTTATACTTGCACGCGCGCGTCGCGGCGTATCCGCCAACTTTTGTCTCTCACCGTTCGATCTTGTCAGAAATGCATTAAAAATAATAGCATATTCCGGACAATTGTGAGGTCCGTCGAAAATGAATTTCGAAAAAGAAGTTTCTACGGCAAAGCGAAATACGACAGCACTTTTGTCTTCCACAAAATTCCTTCGTTTGTTTGGCCAGGTTTTCTCGGCTTCGACTTTCACCCCCCCCCCCCGCTCCGCCCCGCTCTTTTGCTATACAGGCAGGAAACTTTTGGCCATCTTGGATCGCGGGCTTGATCGCCGAAGTCAGGGTTATGTCGCTACTGGCCGTGGCGAGAAACAATATATATTTTGTCTTCCCAATTTTTCCGTGGCTTACTCTACCACTACTATTTCCGGCCTGCAATTACGGTGCGTGCGCGGGCCCGGCGCTCTCTCGCCGCTAGCACTCTCTCTCATTCGCAAGACATACGTTGTCCAGTCCCATGTATTTGATCCGTTGGAAAAAAGTTTCTTTCGTGATCGAATTTCTTACTGTAAAAACAGTTTTTTGGCGTAAGCTGTTCGCTATTTCTTCATTCGATTGTCCTAAATCTAGGTTCATCGCAATTCTTTAAATCGGTTTTCCAGTTCGTCGATCGTACGTAGAACACATATATATTATATATCCTATCCGCGACAATAAATTTCGACATTTTCTCTGATATTATCGATTGTAAGTACGTTCGGACATTTTTCGTTGATATGTTGTATCTTTGTTACACCTTGCGTATCTGTTTTTTCCGCAGTATTTCGCTGAATCCCGATAAATTCTCATAATTACCGAAAACGCGTGTAACTTGCAAAAAAAAAACAATTTTTCCTGTAAGGTAAATGCTCGCATGACACAGCGACATTTTTGTCTTCGTGGAAAATCTCTGCCTTGGTTGGCAATTTTTTCTCGTATTCTTAGTCGGTTAGATAAAAGTATTTTCGTGTTCTAATTTTTTGATATTTTATTGTATTTTTTATTCTTTATTATACAACGCTTTGAGTTTTTTTATAGCCCATGCACACTCATTTTGCGCGTAGGACGTTTGCAATTTCTTCAATCTACCGGCGTGTATCGAGCTTCATCGCGATTCGGCCGTTCAGTTTTCCAGCTCGTCGATCGCACGTAGAATAAAAATACACTATATCCGCGACGATAAATCTCAACGTCTTCTCTGATATGAATAATAAAAACGTTCGGATATTTTCTGTTACTATGTTGTAACTTCGTCAATGCGCACGCGTTTGTTTTTTTTCGCGGCATTTCTCCGAATGGCGATAAATTCTGTGAAATTCCAAAATCCCGTGTTCCTTGTCGTATGGTATCGGGCTTTTTTTCGTTGATCGTATTCTTTTATACTCTCGAGCACGCGTCGCAGCTGATTCGCAAACTTATTTCTCTCACCGTTCGATATTGAGAGAAATGCATTTAAAATATCAGAATATCCCGGAAGGCTGTGACATACGTAAAAATTGAATTCCGAAAAAAATAATTCTCTGGAAAAATTAGATGCTCGTACGACTGCGATGTTTTTTGTCTTTGTGAAAAGTCTCTGCCATGTTTGACCTTTTTTTTTCTCGTATTCCTAACCATTAGCAAAAAGATTTTCCGTGTGCTAATTGTTGAATGTAGAATGAATATTCATGAGTATGAGTATATCGCGTAGCCCGTTCTCAATGTCTTCAATCTACCGGCGTGTATCGAGTTCATCGCGATTCGGTTGTTCGGTTTCCCAGCTCTTCGATCGTACGTAGAACAATAATATTGTATTCTATCCGCGACGATAAATCTCGACGTTTTCTCTCATATTATAAATTGTAAAGACATTTGGTCATTTTTGGTTACTTCGCTGTACCGATGTCGGGCCGTACGGGTTAGTTCTTTTTCCCCTATGGATCGCCGAATATCGATAATGTCTCTCGTGGTCGCATGATATTGGACTTTTTGTTCGTGGAATGTCTTTTATATACTTGCAAGGACGCGTCGCTGCTCATTCGCCAAATTTTTCTCTCACCGTTCGATATTGTCAGAAACGTATGTAAAATATTAGCATGTTCCGTAAAATTGTGAGGTACGGAAAAAAAGAATTGCGGAAAAAATTGCGGAAAAATTACGGAAAAAAAGAAGACGGCGCAAATTTTTGTCTCTATACAAAGTTCTTGCTTTGTTCAGCCATTTTTTCGCGGCTTCGACAGTCAACCCTCCATCCCCCGACCTTGGAGCTCCACGCACAAGAAACTTTTTGGCATCTCGGTCCTTGGGATTGGTCGCCAAAAGCAGAGGTAGCGGTGCGACCAGCCCGTGACTAGAAAGAATGTAACGTTTCTTCCCAACTCTTCTGCGACTTACCCCTACCCGCTACTCTTTGCGCCCTTAAATTCCATCGTGAGCGTGGGCCGCGTTTTCTCTCGGCGCCAGCAACCGCTCTCATTCGTGAGACGTACGTTGTCCAGCAGAGTATTCTTTATTCGATAGTAAGAAGTTTTGCGTATTTATTTATTTTTTATTGCAAATTCAGTGTTTTGCGTAGCCCGTTTGCAATTTCTTCAGTCGTCTGGCGTGTATCCAGGTTCATCGCGATTCTGTTGTTTGGCTTACCAGCTCATTTGTAGTAGGTACGTAGAACAAATACATTATATCCGCGACAGTAATTCTCGAGAGTTTCTCTGATATTATACATTTTTTAAACGTTCGGACATTTTTTGTTACCGTGATGTAATTATGTTAATCCGCACGCGTTTTTTGCCACATTCCTCTGAATATAGATAAACTTTTTTAATTTCCGAAACGTGTTCCTCGTCGTATGCTATCGTACGTAGAACGTAGATCGTACGTAGAACATTTTTATTCTATTCGCGCCGATAAATCTCGACGTTTTCCCTGATGTTACAGATTGTAAAAACGTTTGGACAGCTTTTGTTACTATGTTGTAACTTTGTTGAATAGTACGTGTTGATTTTTTTTCGCTATGTTTCGCTGAATATCGATACGATCTCTCAATTCCCGAAACCACGTTTTCTTCGTCGCATGGTATCGAGCTTTTTTTCGTGGAATGTATTTCTTCAACTTGCAAGCACGCGTTGCTACTCATCCGCCAACTTTTTCCTCTCACCTTCCGATATTGTCATGAATGCATTCAAAAAATTAGCTTAACCAGTAAAATTGTAAGGTACGTTAAAACGAATTTGGAAACAAAAAACAATTTCATTGGGAAAATTGAATACTCGTACGACAGCTATTCTTTTATTTTTGTCAAATATCGATGCTTTGTTTGGCCAATTTTTTTCGTATTTTCAATCTGAATAGAAACAAGTTTTTTCGTATTTTAATTTTTTTAATCCGCACGTGCTTATTTTTTTAACTAAATAAATCCTAAAATGAATAAATAAAATAAATAAATAAATTTAAAAAAAAAAATAATTTTTTTTAAATAAATAAATAAATTCTCTTAATTTGTGGAATCACGAGTTCATAGTCGTACGGTATCGAGCTTTTTTCGGCGAAAGTTTTCTTTAGCTCTTCAATCGTACGTAGAACAAATATATTGTATTCTATCCGGGACGATAGATATCGATGTTTTTTCTGAAGTAATATATTGTAAAATCATTCGAACATTTTTATTTACTCTATTGTAACTTTGTTGGACCGTACGTGTTTATTGTCTTCCGTTATATTTGGCTGATCATCGATAAACTCTCTTAATTCCCGAAACCACGTGTTCATCTTCGCGTGGCATCGGGCTTTTTTTTTCTTTCATCGTTCGATATTGTCATGAATGCATTAAAAATATTACGATAATCCGTTAAGGTGTATGGCACGCTGAAAACCCATTTTGAAGAAAAAAAAACACAATTTCTCCGGTAAAACTAAATACTCGTACGACAGCGATATTTTTGTCTCTGTCAAAAATCGTTGCTTTGTTTGGCCATTATTTCTCGTATTCTTAATCCGAATAGAAAGACGTTTTTCCGTGTTTTATATTTTTTAAACACAAAATCAGTGTTTCGCACAGCCCGTTTGCAATTTCTTCAATCTACCGGCGTGTATCGGGTTCATCGCGATTCGGTTTTCCAGTTCGGTAATCGAACGTAGAATAAATACATTATGTCCCCGACGATGAATCTCGACGTTTTCTCCGATATTATAGATTGTAAAAACGTTCGGATATTTTTCGTTACTATGTTGTAACTTTTTTAATCCGCACGCGTTTGTTTTTTTTCGCGACATTTCTCTGAACGTCGATAAGTTCTTTTAATTTCCGAAATCCCGTAGTCCTTGTCGTATAGTATCGTGCTTTTTTTTTTCGTGGAATGTATTTTATTGGTTTGTAAGGATTCGTCGATGCTCATTCGCCAACGTGTTTTCCTCACCGTTTGATGTCGTTAGAAATGCATAAAAAATATCAGCATTTCCCATAAGATTGCGAGGTCCGTTGAAAATAATTTACGAAAACAAATTATTTCTCTGGCAAAATGATAAAATGCTCATACGACTGCGTGCGTCTGTATCAAAATTCTTTGTTTGGCCATGCTTTCCCGGCTTCGTCTTTCAGTCCCCCCGCCCCTCCCCCACAATTCTCTTAGGATACACGGAGTGGACACTTTTTGCCATCTCCGATCTCGGGTTTGAGAACTCGCCGTGATGAAAAATAATATTATATTTTACATAAAACTTATATTTTCTCTTCCCAATTTTTTCTTCTCTTACCCTACCATTACTATTTGCGGCCTGAAATTGCGGTGTGAGCGTGGGCCTGGCGTTCTCTCGCCACTATCACGCGCCCTCATTCGCAAGACGTACGTTGTCCAATAGTGTATATTTGATCTGTTGGAAAAAAGTTTCGCCGTGTTCGATTTTTGTACTGTAAAATTAGTTTTTTTTCTCGTAAGCCGTTTGCTATTTCCTCAATCGCCCGTCATGTGTCCAGAATCATCGCGATTCTGTTATGCAGGTTTTCAGTTCGTCGATTATACGTAGAACATATACATTATATTACCGACAATAATCCTCGACCTTTTCTCTGACATTATAGAATTTAAAAATGTTCGGATATTTTTGGTGACTGTGTGGTAACTTTGTTAATCAGTGCGGGTTTTTTTTTGGGCTAAGGTTCTCTGAATATCGATAAATTGTCTTGATTTCTGAACCCAGGAGTTCCTTGGAAAAAGAACATTTTTTCCGGAAAAGTTAAATGCGACATGTCGTATTCTTAATCGGTCAGACCTTTTTTTCTCACTCTAATTTTTTAATACAAAATCATTGTTTCGCACAGCCCGTTTACAATTTCTTCAATCTACCGGGGTGCATCGCCATTCGACCGTTCGATTTTCCAGATCGTCGATTGTACGTAGGATAAATACATTATATCCGCGACGATAAATCTCGAGGTTTTCTCCGATATTATAGATTAGAAAAACGTCCGGGTATTTTTTGTTTCCACATTGTAACTTTGTTAATCCGCATGCGTTTGTTTTTTTTCGCGACATTTCTCCGAATGTCGATTAATTCTCTTAATTTCCGAATTCCCGTCTTCTTTGTCGTATGGTACCGGAGTTTTTTGTCGAATGTATTATTTTATACTCTCGAGCACGCGTCGCAACTGTGTCGCCAACTTTTTTCTCTCACCGTTCGATATTGTCAGACATGCATTAAAAATATCAGAATACCCCGTAAGCCTGTGACGTCCGTAAAAATTGAAACAACTCTGGAACAATTAAAGACTCGTAAGACAGCGACGTTTTTGTCTTTGTGAAAAATCTCTGCCTTTTTCGATGTAGAATGAGTATTTCGCGTAGCGCGTTTGTTATTTCTTTAACCTACCCGCGTGTATCGAGGCTCATCCGGATTCTGTTGTTCGGTTTTCCATCTCGTCGAGCGTACGTAGAACAATAACATTGTATTCTATCCGCTACGATAAATCTCGACGTTTTCTCTGATTTAATAGATTGTAAAAACGTTTGAACATTTTTTGTTACTTCGCTGTAACGTTGCCGGAGAATTTTTGCATATGCCGTAAAATTTTAAGGTACGACAAAAAAAATCTCTGGCAAATTTAAATCCTCATACGACAGTGCTAATTTTTATCTTTATAAAAAATCCTTGCTTTGTTCGGCCATTTTTTCGCGGTCTTCGACTTTCACCCCCCCCCCCCCCCCCCCCGACCATTTTGCCCCGTGCACAAGAAACTTTTTGGTATCTCGGTCCTCGAGATTGGTCGCCGAAAGTAGCGGTGCGACCAGCCCGTGGCAAGAAAGAATATATATATTCTTTTCTAACTCTTCCGTGCCTTACATTTACCACCGCCTACTCTTTGCGCCCTCAAATTCCGTCGCGAGCGCTGGCATCGTGTTTTCTCGGCGCAGGTTACCGCTCTCATTCGCAAGACGTACGTTGTCCAGCACTGTATTCTCAATCTGTTCAGAAAAAGTATTTTCGTGTTTAAATTTTTTATTGTAAAATCAGTATTTCGCGTAGTTAGTTTGCAATTTCGTCGATCGCCCAGCGTGTATCGTGTTTCATCGCGATTCGCTTTTTTCCCAGCACGTCGATCGTACGTTGAATAAATAAATTATATCCGCGACAATAAATCTCGACGTTTTCTCTGATATTATAGATTGTAAAAACGTTCCGAGATTTTTTGTTAATATGTTGTATCATTGTTAATCCGTGGGTGTTAATTTTTTTTCGCTATGTTTAGCTCAATATCGATAAATTCTCTTAATTTCCGAAACCGCGTGTCCCTCGTCACATAGTATCGGGCTTTTTTTGTTTAATGTAATTTTTTATACTTGCAAACACGCGTCGCTGATCATTCGCCATATTTTTTTCTCACCATTCGACATTGTCAGAGTTGCATTAAACATATTAGGTAAAAATTAATATCGAAAACATCTATTGCCCCGGAAAAGTTAACTCCCCGTCGGACAGTGCTTTTTTCTTTGTCCAAAATCTGTTCATCGTTTTTCCATTCTTCCCAGACCTGGAACCCGCTCTCCCGCTCCCTTTCTCTACACAGTCAAGATACTTTTGCCATCTCGGACCTCGGGGTTGGTTGCCGAAAGTAGGGGTAGCGTCGTGACCAGGCCGTGGCATGAAACAATCTATATTTTCTTCCCAATTCTTCCGTGCCTTCCCCCTATCACTACTCTTTGCGCCCTAAAATTGCGGTCCGAGCGCGGGCCTTGCGTACTCTCGCCTCTGGCATTCATTCTTATTCGTAAGACGTATGTTGTGTCCAGCATTGTATTCTTCTTTCGGCAATAGAAAGTTTGTTTGGATCGCGTTTTTCATTTTAAAGTCAGTGTTTGGTTTTGCAGCTCGTCGACCGTCCGTGGACAAATTATTCTATAGTCTATCCGCGACCATAAATCTCGGCATTTTCTTTAATATTATAAACTGTATAAACGTTCAGTTATTTTTTGTTAATATGTTCTAATTTTGTTAATCCGTACTTGTATTTTTTCGCTGCATTTCGCTGAATTTCTATAAGTTTTCTGAACTTTCGAAACCACGCGTGCCTCGTCGAATCGTGTGGAGCTTTTTTTCGTAGATGATATTGTTTATACTGCAAGCAAGTGTCGCAGTTGATTGGCTAGCTCTTTCTTCTCACCGTTAGACATTATCAAAATTACATTAAAAAAAAACTATTACGTTACACGGTAAAGTCGTCAACCATTTAAAAAATTAATTTCGAACAAGATTATTCAGGTGCGTGACACGTTTGTATTCCCCCAGCGTGCCTCTCAATAGTCCAATGTTTTTTTCAGCAACGGTTAGTCTTGGTATTAAAACGTTATTGTTTTTGTTGAAAATTGTCACATTTTTTATGCCATTCCTTCCATGATCCTCGAGTCACATTCCTACTTTCTCTCGGGCGTATGTTTGGTAATACAAGCCTCCATTTCCTTGACGAAAACGTCCCATACGTTAGTATATCTGGTCCATTAAATATTTCCAAATTTCATTCTACCCACGCGCTTGGACTTTGGTTAAGAATAAGCGCCAGGTATACATCTGTAACTGTCGTTGGGCTTTTTTCATAAATTCTGTTGCTGATCCTAACAAAATTTGTAAGTAACATCCTTGAAGGCACTTGTGAATTTAATGAAGGATCTCAATTGTTTTTTATTTTATTTATTTTTTTAATTAATTGAATTCTTAAGTTAATTCTACAACGTCAACATTTTTTGCAGGACGGCAGCTCAACGGATTCTCTTTATTTGTGCAATTTTCGAGAAATTACGTTACCTTTGATCCCGGGGGTCGTGAAAACGGTGCTAATAGAAGAAAACTAGATTCCGTTGACCCTTTAACCGGGAAAAAAGGCTTTTGTGAAATGCATAAGAATAACGTGGAATTAAAAAAACACAACACGGTCATGTAAAAATGGATTAAAAACGATAAAAGTTGAACCTGTAACTGCCGGTAAAGTAACCGATAAAGGAAATACTTTATAATTTTCAAATGAAAACATACGTCACGTACTGTTGCAATTCTGTACAAAAATACAGACAATATTTAACAAACGTTATGTTTTGATAATTAATGCATTGATTGCAATTGTTTTATTCGGGTAAACATTCTTTATAGGCGGTTTCTACGGGCACACGGACGTCACTGGCTCCATCAATTCAGGACCCATTGTATCCAATTGATGATATCTCCAATGCAAAGGGAGTATATTTAATGTTATTGAAATCAAATATTTTATTCGACAGTTACTCGCGGAAGGTAATGATATGCCGTTCGTCCTGAAAAAAACTCGTGGTCGCAAGTCGTACAAAAATCTGTCCACTGGGCAACGCCGGGCAATTAAAAGGCAGATTTCGAACAATTTGCTCTGCCAATCAATAATTTGTCTGGGTAAGGGCCCTTCGCTGAAATCCGATCAGGAAGACAGTCTGTCTTTTCCGAAAGAAATACTTGACAATTATGTTTTTACTGGCGCTACTTCTTCAAACATTATATCGGCCTCTCCGGTCATGTGATGTATGCACATTTCATTAAAAACAAATTCAGATAACGTCGCTAATGTAACTCTTCGGATAGACGAAAACGCGTATTCGGATAACATTGAAGCATCATCAGGCTCCGATGCAGCGTCTAGCGAAGATTCAGGGTTAACCGAAATAAGAGGGACGGTTCGGAAATGTCGTTTTCGAAATTAACTTGCCTCGTGGTCTGTCGAAAATAACATTAGTCACCGTGCTGCGGATGATCTCCTGCTAACATTGAGAAAACACTCATGTTTTGCTACTCTTCCAAAATCAATAAAAACACTTTTATGTACACCACGCGAACCAGTCGAATTATTAGAGCTTTCCCCGGACAAAATCTTCATTTAGGAGTTGATACCGCTCTCACAGCTATCCTCGATTCCATACCACCAGGCGCAATGCCTCGTTATTTGGAAATGGATTTTATCACGGATGGAGCAAGCCTTGATAATTCGGGTTACAATCAAATTTGGCCGATCCAATGTAGAATAGCGAATATCCCCAATAGTCCAATTGAAGTAGTGGGTATATATACAAGGGTGAAAATAAGCCTGCGCGTGCGATGGAATTTTGCCGACCTTTCATCGCCGAAGTAAATCGTATCATCGGGGAAGGCGGTGTTACTTATCACGGCTCGGTCTATCCCCTTGTTCTTCGAGCCTTTATCGCTGATGCACCTGCTCGTGCGTTCATAATGAACCATATGGGTCACAATTCGTTCAAACCTTGCTCGAAATGCAAAGTTTGCGGCGAGCGTGTAGCTAATCGAACCGTTTATCTCTCGTTAAACAACATCCCGCGAACCGATGAAGAATATATAACTGAAAATGATGAAGATAATCAACATGTAGGGGAGAGCCCTCTTTCTCTCCTTCCAATCGGTCTGTTATCTCAAGTTCCGTTCGTTCCTATGCATATGGTATATCTGGGCGTGATGAAGCGAATGATAAGTGCTTGGTTCGAAGGAAAATTCTCAATGAATAGTAAGATGTGTGCACAGGACATATGTTTAATATCGGAAAGGCTCAAATACTGGAGAAATAAATGTCCAAGCGAGTTTGCGCGTCGACCCCGTTCGCTGGCGCGATATGCACGATGGAAGGCTACCGAGTTTCGTCAGTTTTTCTTATGTACAGGTCCCATCGTCCTTTATGGTATTTTGAGCAAAGATCTTTACGATCACTTCCTAGTTCTCAGTAGTGCCATGCGCATCTTAGTTTCAGCCGAACTTCCTCGACGACATTTATTTTACGCAAAAGCGGCATTGGAAATGTTCGTTAAGCATAGCGGAATTCTGTATGGTCGCAGTTTCGTCAGTTACAACATCCATGGTTTGTTGCATATTGTAGACGATGTGTCATTTCTGGGACCGGCTGATACGTATTCTACCTTTCCGTACGAAAATGCAATGAAAACCTTTCGCAAAATGTGCAGGAAGCCGCACCTTTCACTGCAGCAGATTTCAAATCGAAGGGCAGATCATGCACATACGATTCATTCATGTCACCGAGTACACGACAAAAAACTGCCGGAGGCTGCCGGTCGACATTACGGTGGACCACTAGCACGTGGTATTATTGCAAATGCCATTGCCCAATATCGTCACTTTAAAAGTGAAAAGTTCATCTTCAGTACATCATAACGTTATCGCTGCTGCCTTCTCAAAGATTCCACAATCTGCATCATTGAGAATATTATCATCCAACAGAGCAAGTGTTACTTTGTTGTCAAAAAATTCAGTTCCGTAGAACCTTTCTTCGATGTCGGTATTCCATCGTTAGAGTTTGAATTTTTCAAGTGCCCATCACTACAACAAATGGAGGTTTTAGTGCCGTTCGGTGATGTTTCCACCAAATGGTATGCTATGCCACTATGGGCATCGCGTCATTTGGATGTAAATGGTAGGGAGGTGCTTACTGGCGGTGTATTTATAGCAGCTGCCATGCAATGCATCGTTAATAATATTTAGAAAAGCCACGTTTACCGCGAGGGTGTGCAGTCATTCGGCCCTTCAGAGTTTTAGCTGTACGGAATAGGTAGTCTTCCACTTCGGATAACCCGAAATGCTATTTTGTATTGAAAATATCAATAACCGCGGTATTGAAGATACCAACGTTCGAGTTCCATTATAATTTACAATACGGTGATTTCCAATTCCATTCTAAGCTATAAATTCTGCAATACTATCGTCGTTTTATCTACTTTTCGTTTGCACTTGACTGACTGACACTTTTATACGACCAGAACTGAACCACCACCCCACCCCCCCCCCCCCCTCATAAGTAGATGTTCTCGCGTTCTTTTTTATATACACCATATAGGATGGCGAATCCACGACCCACGAGGAACCTCCGTCCGCCCGGATATTTTCGCGAATACATTCCATTTGCGGAATCTACGTCGTCCGAGGAATGCAACGCTAATGGAATAATCGCATCGGAGCAAACCAGCGAGGTTTCGACAATCGGAGAGAGCCTGGCCGAAGTTCGCCGCGTGATGCATAATTACGAGGAATTAGAATGCACCAACCCGATGACTATGAACGGAGAAAATTATCAGCAGAACGACGTTCGTCTCTCCTAAGTCGGTCATGTGAGAACCCGTACATACTAACCGATGTTCGTAAGTTTTTTTTTGTTCCTTCTAGCGTTCGACGAGGAGTTACACGCAACTTGTCAGTGCGACTGTATCGCAACGTTCTGCAACACCAGCACCATCCCCAGCTCTGCACAATGCGACACAGAGACGCATCATGTCAGTGCAGTCCGAGACAATTCAACCGCAAAGCAACGCGAATACAAAGCACGATGACACACCACGAACAGAATACAATGAAAGTGTAGAACATACCCCAATACTATCACAAGACGAGTCCGAAAGACGTCAAAACGACGTTAATCAGCCTCAACGTAACGCAACACCACTACGTTGTAACACGACTCCGCCGCAACAGAACACCATGATGATTATATGGTGATTACAACACGAAATTTCGAGATACCAAAATTGACTCAAACTGCAACACCAAACGTTAGCGTACCCTCGTATAATCGATCTGATCAAGAAGTCGCACTATTCCAACAGAACCCATCATCGACCACACGGCCACTGCAGGCTTCCCAGCCACAATTGCAGCAAGGTATTGCCTGGGACGGCTATGGACAATGGCAGGCCAAAACACAATGTCACCACCGATCAACGAAGCAATCAATCTCTTGAGAAAAGAATTTATGTAGGTGTGCATTTTGGATTATTACATTTCCGCGCGTTCCTCGCTTCCGACACAACAATCATTGCAGTAGAGGAACTAGAGCGGTTCTAACTCAGGGATCTCAGGGGTGAGCGGGGCGGGGGCGTCGAGCGCGGGGAAGCCGCGGTATGCATGGCGGCGGGGGGGGGGATCCTGCATGCGGCAGCCGAGTGCGGGGTTCCGGCGGAGGGAAAGAGGAGGGGTGTTAGAGAGTGGGGATGCTAGTTTTTGGTGACAATGTCTTCCCGGCGATAGCTGGACCCGCGGGCGAGAGGGGGAAGCCGCTGTCGACTCTGTGGGGAAGGGGCATCATAGAGTCGCGGGTCCTTGAAAACCCATAAAATCTGATAATTTATTATCAGCATTATAGATGTAAGCGGAGCATTTTTGTCTAGACTATTCACAGGAGTTTATATATATAAAAAAACAACTTAGACAAATGTGTGCATGTGTGTGTGTGTGTGTGTGTGGGAAACTTCCATTTATGGCTAGGAAAATTTTCGAAAGTGAGATAACGATAGTTCCCATGTGAAGGGTTACCCTTCAAAGCCCATAAAATGCTTTATTTATTGTATGCAGCTGCAGCGTTATTCCGAAACAAGTTTCAACCCGTCGAGGTTTCATTCCACAAGATTACGTCAAGATGTTCACATGTGCGAGTATGTACGCAGTGCATCCGGCCAAGCACCCCCTGGACTTGACCAAAAACGAGCTCGAACAGGTTCCAAAGGTCTTGCTCCTAAAGTATTGGGGTAACTTTATTGGTTTACTGTGGGATCGTTTGCCGGAGCATTATCGGAACGATAGTGAAGTGATATCGTATCTTCCATGCATGGAGCATTATAATACGCCACAGATGAAGGATCACATTGATGGTCCCCCACCCCAACGTCGGGACTGTGAAAAGTGTTGCGAGGGGGGAAATTCTCTACGTGCGGGGTTCTTCGAACGTGTTTGAACCTGTTACACATGCCTATGATTGGATAAGTGGGGAGAAGTTTTTAAAATCTGAGTGGAGGCGTTACGAGGGAGCTTAGGATTTCGTGGACCAAGCTCAGACTGCACTATTCCACCGCACCATCAACTTCTCCGAAAAGAACTTTGAAAAAGAGTGGAAATGGATCTCTCAAATATCAACAAAGTCAGCCTGATGGCGGAATTCCTCCCAACAAAGAAGCTGTCAGAACTCCACGTCCATTCGGATTATCAAATCACGGACATGAGAGCTGTGCAGACGAGGTTTGGAAAACGCTACATCGTGGACGTTGCAAATGAGTTTGCCGTCTTCTTGCCAGCGCGGCTGGTAAAGGCCTTCGATCAAGATCTGAAAATGTTCGAGAGTATGCTGCAACTGGCGCGTATGTACTCTACATGAAGTACATTGGTGGAAAATACAACAGCGTCGAGTTCCATCGAATCTGAGTATGGTGGAAAAGAACGCTCGTGAAGGCCCGGTGGAAACAACGAGTTCAACAGCAGCCAGCATCATCACCATCGTAGAGTGCAACGACTGTTTGCATCACAGTTATCATCGTAGAGTTTTCAACGCTTGATGCTATGTAAAAATGTACAAAAAAAAGTCTTCATCGAATATAATGTTAAAAAAAAAAAATTGTCGTCAAACTGTATTGACCGTAGATATAGGAAATAAATGGAGAACGATATTTGTTCAAAATGTTTTCATTCATTAAAAAAAATCCCTCGCTCACACAACGCTTCGTACACAGAGAGCCAGCTTTTCAACGACTTTACATTCGCTTTGGCGCAATTGTATTTTGTATTGAAGGAATGATGGGGACATTTAACGTTTGCGATTTTCAGTAACATCTGCAGCGATGGACAGTCCAGAGTCTCCAGGTCGATGACGTTTGTTGCTGATTCCGTGAATCTCGATAGCCATGAGCACTTCTTGAATCCCTTGGCATAGATCGTAGGAGCTCCTTCCAAGATTCCTCGAATTGTCGTTCAAGCTGCCTCGTATGGTATGCCACTGTGTTCCCATCGTATTCCATGATAATTGCGTTCCAGCCACTTGTTTGTCATTTTGTACTTGGCCGGTAAAGCGTCCCAGGCGAATGGTGCATCGAAGAAGAATGTCAGCGGTTCAGCGTTCTTCTCATGGAGTTTGACGATGGACATCTCCTTTAGGACAAATTCGTTGACGGGTCTCTTGAACTCTTGCACGTCGACGATAAGCTCCATGATGACTGAAGTGGGCGCGGTTCATTGGCATGATTTTATACCAATTTTTTAACCCCACCACTGATTGGATTGTACTCGACAATAGGATCATGGAGGATCATGCAGTACGCTAAAGTTTGCGATGGAATATTGTTTTTCAATTCAAACTCAAGGCGCACATCAACAGGACCGGACTTGAGCGAATCGTTTTGTTTTGAGCAGTCAATGACAACGAGGGGGCCTTTTTCTAAAAATTCCATCCTACTCAGCCATGGTTCAGACTCTTCGTTGTAATAGGTCGGCTGAAAGTTTGCATACATCTCGTAGAGAAGTGCATATTGATTTTTATCAATGTTCAAATTTAAATTTCCATATGGATAACATTGCGAGTTGAGGTATAGCTTGACGTCGCTCAGGTTACAATGATTAAAGTGGCTCGCATTGTGTTGTTTCTTATTTTTCCGATCCGTCTGCAACGCGAGTATGACATATCGTGGCTTCTCCAGCTGATTCGAAGTTTTCACAGACCACACGTGCTTGGAGGTGGCAGGCAGCAATGGATATTCATACAGTTCCCATGTTCGGAAACTCATGGAGATTGGTGTGTCTTTGGCGAGAAACTTTAACACTTGAATTTTTCGCTGATCCGAGACTGTCACATACGGCACGAGCCATTCTATTTTATGCAATACGAGTTTGTAGTCTTCAGGCGCTGTTTGTACAATGGCATTGTCGTCGGTCTTTGATCTCGTGAGAATCAACTCGTGCTTGGCATTTACGACAATTTTCCGATAATCTTCGGCAAATCCGAGGAGCATGCTGAGCGGAATGTACACATCAAAGTTTCCCGATACATCTACAATCTGCTTGGTCTCTTCGACATCGAGCCATCCAGTGTTCTCAAGCATAGAACTTTTCGCCGGTGAGAGAGATGAATATCCCTTAATTACACTCGTAATGCCGACATTCTTATTACGATCGATTTCTATGGCATTCAGCTCATATCGCACTTCCTCAAACAAATGACAAATGGCATTGTTGACGAGACTTGTAGCAGTGGTTGGCGCCCCATCACGCTTGGATAATTTTCCACATATGTGTAGCGAACTCTTGCTTGGCAGGATGGAGAGGTCTTGATGTTGGATGGCAATATTTCATCGCTGTTATTGAAGGTTGAAGATGCATATGGCTGATGAGCGTGAATCTCACAATGGATGATGGATTCATCAAAGACCACGGGTGTCTGAATGTTAACGATTTCTTCTTCCATTTTACGCAACAGGTGCACAGAGCACAGACTAAATAATTTTTTACACGCTTTCGCCACGCACTTTGAGACCCAAACTCTTCAAGAGTAGCACGTTTTGAGGTGTTAGCACTTTGGGCGCTGGCCGACGACTGATTGTTTTTGTCCATGACCGTTTATTGTTATTGGAAGATCTGTTGAAAACAATGCCCATCACGACTTCATATGCAGGCGTATGGTGATTACTTCACCGCGGAAATTTACCAAATCACCGTCTTGATCCACTTTGCGAAGCTGTATCGTGTCAATCGTTCGGCTCGTGATTGGCAGATAAATTACGTGGGAGGGAACTTCAATGATCTTATAGCCCGGTGGCACAGATGGAAAAAATTCGTGAATTGTGTGTACTTTTTGTCCGTTAATATAGGCGCCAGCGGTAATGTTGCACTCAACGCGTAGGGCGTTCACTTTGAGAATGGCTACTGGAAGATCGGATTCGTGTCTTTTATTGGCTTCCAATTTGCGTGCGGTGAAGCCTAGTAGATGACCAATAGAATATTTTGGCTCAAAATTGACATCACGATCACACTCGATCTCACTGCGTAGCGTGTTATTGTTGGGTTTAATGCTGATGCTGATGTTTTTACGCGCGAGCTCTGCTTGTACAAACGTCTCAATATCCTCTATTTCATAACTGCCCGTAGGTATCGTCAACACCTCATCTCCCACGTAAAGTTTATCATGGTCAACGTCGATATTTGGAATAGAGTCGAAGGTTAACAATTCAACGAGACCGAGGGTATAACTATTGTGTGACGAGAGTTCGATGGGGGGAAAGTACTGCGCCTCGAGTATGGACGATGAGCCAGATATGGTCAATGTTAAACTTTCGTCCATGATGCTGGTAAATTAACAACTGAATTCGCCACGTCATTTCCCTCCTATATATAGTGTATATTTGTCTTTGTGCTGCAGCTGCCGACAAAGAAACTTGAGACACAAATGTCCACATTCAATCGTATCATATTCCTGATATTCCTTATAATTATAATTTATGCTACCGACACGGAAATATCTCATGAGTTCGGATGGTGGTGGAAGATTGCCGAAACTATCAAAGTACATGACTTTCGATCCGGTCTTTTTGTAAGCGACCCAATGCGTGCCAGGACCGATATTTTCATCCAAATTTACAATTACTGCTTCACATTTGAGAGGTCCGCTCGCAGGCAATGTGTCGCGCATGTAAACTCCGCGAAAATGTGGAATCTTTAGGATTTTTGCATATTTAAGTAGGTCGCGGTCGGTGAGGGGTCGGTGAGGTAGCGTAACTTCTAGTTTTTTTGGCTTGATATGAAGGCCCAATCCTAGCTTATATGGTTTCAGATGTAGACCCCGACCTAATGCAAGTGCTTCAATTGTCCGATTATGACGCTTACTTTCATCCAATTCACGTTTAGCTGCTTGAGCAGCATTTACGGCTTTAGCTATACTAGTCGCACCACCCGACAAAGCACCCGCAGCGCTAAGACCAGCAAAAATGGGCACGAGGAAGGGCAATAAACCACCAATTTTATGGGGTACAGGTAGAACCCGAGGTGTGCGCACTTTACCACCTTGCAACTTTACAGCTGCACGAGCACCCTTTAAAGCTGATTTAATAATCTTATGCGGATCATTACTTTGAATCATTGTCTTCTTTGCAGCGCCAATTATCTTTTTCAAACAAACGCCACCCTTGCGGGCCTTCATTCCCATGCCAAATTTTCTCTTTGTCTTCATAATATTTGCCACACCCCAAGCACTGGCTTTTTCACCGATACTAGCGTCTCTCGCGGTAACACGTTGCCTAGCCTGTTCAGCCAACACTTTATCCGCCAAATGTCTCGCCTCAAGATTATCCGGATTTTTCGAATACGCAATATCGTGTTGTTTGCAAGCCGTATCCAATGGATTAATGCCCGGATCACCACGAGCAAGGCGCTTGGCCAACTTTGTGCCTGGTCCACAATACTGATATCCAGGCAAATGTAGTTCACGGGGAGTTTGTTGATTAGGCGGCTGACCAAACCTTTACCACTCTTCCTATGCACAATCATGTCTAAAGACAATACGCGACTGACGGATAATCCCTATAAGAAGCCTATTTATATGATTTCGCCGTTAGTCGTGTGTGAGATGACGTCCAGGAAGCAAACTATCGGAGGCGGACTTCCCGTGATAAATTTCGACGAGTTTGTCGAAGACCGTGGAAGGAAAAAGAAACGCCATGGGTATTTATTGCCGGATAGCATACGTGCGCTGTTTTGCGGTCCATCGAATTGTGGGAAAACCAACGCTTTGCTCACTCTCATCATCCATCCGAATGGTTTGAGATTTGAGAATATTTACTTGTATTCCAAATCGCTCAAGCAGCCAAACTATAAGTTGCTCGAACAATTACTCGAACCTGTGAGTGGAGTTGAATATCATCCATTCGAGGCGCATGAACACCTGATAGCACCAAGTGATGCACGATCCAACTCTATATTCATCTTTGATGACATAGCATGCGAAAAGCAGGATAATGTTCGGGCCTTCTTTTCCATGGGACGACATGAGATTGTTGACAGTTTTTATCTGTCAGACGTACACTCGTATTCCCAAACATCTCGTGAGGGATAATGCAAATTTCGTGGTGCTTTTCAAGCAGGACGGTATGAATCTCAAACACATGTACAATGACCATGTTAATACGGATATGACTTATACGTGCTTTAAAAACATGTGCGTGAAATGCTGGAATTCTGACAAGTATGCATTTATCACGATTGACAAGGATAGCGATATTAACGGAGGTCGATATAGACAAGGTTTTGATTATTTTCTCACTATTGATAAATGACTCATCGCTCGTAGTTGAAGAGACAGTATTACGCATGCCGTGGTAGTGACAACATGAAGAGCGAACAATTGTTGCGTGAAAAGGATGTGTTGCGTGAAATTGCCAAGGCGAGCGATGCAATCAGACGAAAGCGAATGATGAAAATTGGGAAAGATAACGATCAGCAGAGAATGCAGGATGTCTTTAAGCCTATAGTGGGGCCATTGGAGAAATTGGTGTCGTATAAAAACGGTGAGGTGGTGGCGGTGAAGGAGGAAATTAAGGATGAAAAAGTGGGAGATAATGTTGAAGAAGAAAAAGAAGATGCGTTAAATAGTGTGAAACATCAAAATGAGGCACATGATTCCTTGAAGAGTGAAACACAAGATTCGTTTAAATTGATATATGAGGATGATGATGACTCGCAAAATGTCGATGAGCTGATCAGCGATTATCTCCTGCTATTACAAACAAATAGAAAGGCAACCTTGGATGTATTATACAGTGTACGAAATCTCGCTAACAACAAATTAATGATTGGCAATTCTCCGATAATTTTCGACCCTGAACATATTCGTGTGGGAGATGTGAGTTATGCGAAAACTGTTGGATTAACGGAGCTGTTGTTTACAAAAGTGCCTAATGTTGAAACTTTCACACCGGACGATTTGAAAAACTACGAAAAGATTGTAATCTCGACGAATGCGCACAAAAAATTGTATAAGCCTAGTGAGGCTATACGACGTAACACCAGCCACAAATTTAACACATATATCGCAAATATCATCATGTGGGATCATCATGTGGGACAGGGTATGCCAAAGTATAAGCTAGCTAGAAAAAACACCCAATTGGACTATATTGGGGCAATCCAAACGAGCTAGTGGATGGTCTTCGCTTACTTCTGGCATCCCAAGCAGCCGGAAATTCATCACATGCGAATGAAATTATATCGATTATTGAGGAATTGCGTGAAGCTGAAATCATTTATTAACTCGACATCGGGGAATTTACGCATTCTCATCATGAGTGTCGATGTGTTTGGACGTCATTCAAGTAGGAGTGTACTCCACAGTAAGCAAGGTCCTCCAGGTCGACCCGGGATTGACTTTAGAATTACCACAGATGGTCATTATGACTTGGGACAGAAACGATTGTGTAACATTGCAAATCCGGAAGGAGAAGATGACGTCATCACTCTAAGTGCGTTACAAAAAAAATCTCTAACTATCATTAAGAACATACGCAAAGAAATGAATGAGAGTAGTCACTTGTTGGTTAATGGACTTGAAGCTACGATACAAGACATTGCGAGGACACTCGAGGCCGATGTCAAAGCTCTACAAGATTTGGTGATTCGTAATTCAAACGTCATTGCTGAATTGGACGCACGACTGAGTGGACTGGAAAATGAACGAAAAAAGGGGCGCTCTCGTGCTGGAGCTACATAAGCCTGCTCGACGAAACTATCCGCGTCGACATGTGGACATCCGTGGCTTGGACGAGACCTGGCAGGCTGATCTCGTCGATATGTCATCATACGCGCGTCGCAACTCCAAACACAAATTTCTCCTTACCGTCATCGATACCTTCTCGAAATTCGCCTGGGCCGTGCCAATGCTGAGTAAGAGTGGTAAAGATGTAGCAGCAGCAATGAAGTCGATCCTCGTTAAGGGACGCATACCGCAGAACTTACACGTTGATCGGGGAAAAGAATTCTACAATTGTGACTTTAAGGCCATCATGAAAAAGTACAATATTCACATGTATTCAACATATAGCAACTTGAAGGCATCCATTTGCGAGCGTTTCAATCGTACATTGAAGAACAAGATGTGGATGCAATTTAGTCTTCGTGGTAATTATAAGTGGATCGATATTCTTGATAATCTAATTGCCGAGTATAACGATTCTGTACACCGTACCATTAAGATGAAGCCGAGAAATGTCAACGCGGAAAATGAGAAGCAATTGCAGCCGATTTTCAATAAGCCTCCGATGAAAAGATCGCCAAAATTCGCCGTTGGTGATAAAGTGCGAATCAGCAAATTTAAGACTGTTTTCGAACAGGGTTACACCCCAAACTGGACAACGGAAATATTTACAATCTATCGTGTGAAAAAAACTCATCCCGTGACGTACCACTTGAAGGACCATAAAGATGAACCGATCGCTGGTGGTTTCTACGAACAAGAGCTTCTCAGGGTCAAGCACCCCGATATCTATCTCATTGAAGCGGTATTGAAGAAGCGCGGTAATCGAATGTTTGTAAAGTGGTTAGGTTTCGACAATAGCCACAATAGTTGGATAAGGAAATCCGATTTGTAGTCGATAATAAAGGAAATGGAAAAATATGTATGTTTTATGACTCTTGACCTGCTGGTCGTCCCCGCATCCCTCCAAGGCCTCCGACCGACTCCACAGCAGGCTTCCCCCCTTCTTGCCGTCACCCTTTTTCGTGGAACGTGAGGAGATGGATAGAGTGAATAAACACATGTGATTATAAAAAGTCCGCTTCTTCATTTACGGAAAATAATAAATCCATTCTTGCACAATATATACAGCAAACATAATTTCAACATCGAGTGAACAAAATATATACATAATTTTCACGAGTTTTATACGTCAATATTCACAAAAATATACACAATTTTACATCAAGGTTGTGGAAAAAAATAATCACGAAACTTTTCACGACGGTATTCTGTAATGCCCCCATGGTAGGGTATCAGAGGTCCCAGGTATGATATACCGCTTATCATCATGAGGACTTAGAGCGATTTTCGTCTCACGAATAGTGTAGACCTTGTGCAACTTCGATCGAATACACGTTTGACTACGCATCATTTCAATGTCTTCCTTCAAACATCGGGCATAATCGTCAAACGTGATTGTCCTCGCCACAACACTGCTCTTGACTCCTTCAACTTTTTTCGTGTCCTTCTTACCCTCGACACGCGTCGCATACATTTTGGATCGAAGTCCAATGAACTCGGTCATAATTGCACCATTGCATTCGTCTTTCATGAGACCGGGTACCTTCTTGTTGACAAGCGGCATATCATACCTATTGTCCGCTGAATAGTCGCTCGTATCAAATTTTTCAATGTCACACTTCATGTCTGCATATACATCTTCGCTCTCAATGGCATATATGAGGCTATCTGTATCGGTATACATCACTTTACATTCATTCCGATACAATGGTACCATATACTCGTGGTGAAATCCATACAAGCACGTTTTGGATATGTCGAGTATGCACTTACCCACATATATCGGCTTGTTAAACTTCACCTCGAGATTGCGGAATTCTACGGCTACGAGGTTTTCGGAAAAAACGCTTCGCCTGTGGAAGTTTGGCTTCGCAATCATTGCCTCCGCGCCATACCTGCCCTCCCATTTTGTCAAAAGCTTTACATCTACATGATTGCGCACATTCTCCATCGTTTTGCCAAACACAGCATTATTCATCAATTTGAATAAATTCTTTTCAACATCGTTTTTGGCCAGCGTTCGAAACTGAGTATTTAACTCGATATATGAACGTAGCCATGGGGATTGTGTGAATTGTAATACCCTATGGATTTTCGTGAGGCAAAGTCCATGACGTAAACATTGTTGTAAATTTCTGTAGTGTATGATGTAGCGTTTTTTTTTATCGCAGACGGTTGCTAGCAGCTTTTCCTGCTGCATACCCGGTGGCTTTTCGTGTATTGGGCAAAACGGTAGGTCTTTGTGCGCATCATGTGCGCTCAACGAATAAAACCATGTCGATGTCAGTTAGTAATTCAAACTTGATATTCGAGTGTTTCAACATTGCATCCCAGGTATACCCCGGCAATGTGTAGTAATACGCGGGATTTAGGCCATAGCTCTCAATGCACGTATTCCGAAAGTTTTCGAAAATATCAGCTAATAACACGACATCTGTCTTCAAGTACAAATCGCTATAGTCACCCAGCGTTCGAATGGAGAACCGCTCTCAAACGTTCTCCGCATGTGCGTACTCGCTCTCGGATACTGTAGCATCTGTCAGGGAACTATAAAATGCGTCACGTGGTGGTAAGCAAGTGTCGTCCAACCTGCTCACGTTGTCAATATACTCATACGGGAAGACCCCTTTTCGCGTCAGCAAATTGAAACTGTCCGTCGATAGAGTTGGAAATTGCATGCGTAAAATTTTGAGTTTATCCTCGGTCAAAAATGAGGCTAATTTGTCGAGACTGGTATTGAGGAATTTGTATGAATCGATGAAGCGCAATTGGATTTTCTGTTTAGAATCGTCTGTGATTTGAATGTGCTTCGTGAAGGAGATGTATTTCTCTTTTGCGATTGGAAGCACATCGGTCTTTCCTTCGAACGCTGTGGCTACTTCCTTGATGATAAAATGTGCATCGTAACCCGATAAATTGTGAAAAACTACTAGAATGAAGAATGACTGTTTGTAGTTTAAATTGCAATTAGAATGGGCAGGGCCTCTATAGTGTCCAGTCAGATGGCAATGATCTCGAACGCGTATATCATCTTGCGCGAATGGTTTCCTGCATATATGACATTGGGTCGCTTTGCGAAAACTTGTCCACTCGCTCGGTGTCAGATAAATCATTGGGACATTGTCGCAGAAAATGTCTTTTATGCGCAATGATAGATTTTTCAGTTCTTCGACAAACCACGTTACACAATCAGCACTGCGACGCGAGTGATATGAAGACGATGAATCGTCATACGAACAACGCACGGAATATCCAATACTAAACACTTCATGATGTTGATACATATCTTTCGCTTGAGTCTTCTCATCGGTCTTTGCCAGCACACACTCCAAATCAGCATACACGATGAAAGGATGTCGCTCTTTCCGGCTAAAGTTGGTGAACTGGAGCCACTTGTTGGTGTCATTCGGTAGTCGGATCGCGCAGTCGTTTATTGCTCCACAATCGACCTCGTGCGATTGCAATTTATCCTCGGATCCGAAGTGATGCAAACACCTGCAAAAAAAGATTTTTTTTGGTTTAATTCGTCTAGCATATATAATTACCTAGATATATATTATGGTAACTACATACCGATCACAGATATATTTTTTATGCTCCATTTTGGTTAGTTGTGCCCTCACGAGTCTCGACAGATTCTTGATCCATACGAAGTGCCCCACGTTGTTGTCCTCAGTATCTTGCATGTACAGCAAATTGATGTGCTTTTCCTTCTTATTTTGAGTCACGCGTATTGGAACGATGCCCTTTTTGGCGGTGGTGGTGGTGGTGTACACATTGATGGATAAATTGTTTTGCAGCTCAAATTTTTTTATTTGGTGTATGGTTACCGGGAATTGAATATCCTGTACATTCAGTACGCTTGAGTAATGTGGGTAAGATGACGGACGGTCACTGTTTCGTTCGGCTGGGTATAAAGCAGCGACAACTGCCCACGCGAAACATGCGTTATCGTTGGATTTGACGTTGAACACAGCTCTCTTCATCATTATTTCCCGCGGCAATGATATGGGGCACCCAGCACGCATTGGATTATACTTATTCACATTTATCATGAGGTTAAGTATTTTCCGTAGAGCCGAGCCACTATCTCGTTCTTGAAATTCGTCGAGTAAGGTTAAAGTGGGCTCCATAACGCGTTGCTGGTACCACTCATTCAAATCGCTTGTGTTAAAGAGTTCACAGTTTCGCGTGTTGACACTTTTATTAGCATGTTCGTCTCCACTCGCGAATTCACCATTGAACACTGCATTAACTTTGATACTGTTGTGTTTGCAGATAGTATTTTGCACATGTTGAAGCAGTAGGTCGCGAGCATCGTTCAGAAATTGCCGTGGTTCGATGTGGTTGCGATTGATTACGGAGCCGGTCAATATTCGACTATTGAAGGATGTGTCAATCTCTCGCCAGATTAGCCCATGATGACCGTGCCCTGCACCCGTGTGTATAAAATGATTACGCACAGAATTCCTCAACCCTTCCAGCCGCGCTATTTGGGCTATCAATGACTGTTGAAGTCCAATTGATAGTCGCGGGCGCTTAATCCGGCTTTGCGTTTCCAATTCTTCGATAAACTCAACGCACCGTTGTTCCCACACAGCAAAATCTTCGTATGAACTTAGAAGCGCGGCTTGGTCATGCAAGATTTGTTCTGACTTCTCCGTGTTGCCCTCCATATTTGATGAAACGAGGCTTCCCAAAAGAGATGATATTCACTAACTGACTGCTTGATCCAAAGTGTGAACACTTTTGAGCGCGGCAGATCATTAAAAATGGTTTTCCCCTTTAGACATTTTTCGTCTTTCCCTACCATCTCGGAAAAAATCACCAACCCACGAGAATTTTCTGATATCGCATTGGATTGCCGGGAAAAATAAAAGAGCATCTCAGTCGAGATGCGTGTAGTGAAAAAAAAATTCATGGGCTCTCCATCGGTGCGCAAGTGGTCCACGGTTGAAGCCTAAAAAGGGTCTTTATCCATAGATCTCCGAAAGTTTATAGTTTTTCAAAATAAACACCCCGTTATCATATATATGCTCGGAATAGCGAAGCAATAAAAAAAAATCTAATAGCTTGGAGAGTGGTGTTAACGAAGAAAAAATCCTTAACCATGGGGCTACCTTGTCCAGACCTGCACGATATCAAGTGTCGGCATCAAGGCTTGACGTTACACTCTCTGTAAATATTATCATTCAGAGATGAAAAACTAAAGCCCTGTAAAATGGAAATGCATTTTTTTCCCCGGATCACTGTCTTCGTAGCATGCTGTCGTAAAATTTTATGGGTTTTCAAGTGTGGACCTATGGAATGATGAGGCTCGAGTTGCACATGCGAAGCGATAGGGTATGTCGGTCCCTGGCGCTCGACGTAAAAAAAAGAGTCGTAGAATTTGAGACTTTCGGACGAGGTGGTTGAAACGTTGCAGTGTATAACAGTGTCTCGGACATGAGCCTCTGTCGAGATAGTTGAAAAAAAGAACATCTGGATAAATTCCTGCACCTTTTCTTAGACCTCTACGTAACTTCTTAAGGGGGGATTGTCTTTTTTTTCGCAAAATTTACCGCTTTTTGGGAATTTTTTTGTGAAGAAAGTATACAACGGAAAACTTGTGAAACTTGGCATATAGTTTTATTGATCTGTTTACTACGTACAAAAAATTTTTTAAACAATTTCATCAAAAAATCCGCCTCCCACCCCCCTCAACGCGCGATGGTCCTTTTTTGATGGTGATGGTGACCAAGCTTTTCCTTTCCTAGATTTTGACAGTTCTCCCAATCTCTTATTTTCACGAATTAACATTCTCAAATTTATTGACTTAATGGACATAGATTTTTTTTCAAATTCAAACTTCAAGAGATTGCCATACCTATTTTAGATAAAGAAAAATATCAGTTCCAAGTGCATCATTTTATTACAGTGTCGGACATTGTCGAAATCTAATATTTTTCTGTTGTCGATGAATCATGTGCAATAAGTTTTTTGTCCGATTACCGAAAGTGGAACAGTGTAAACTTTTTAGAACACCAATTTTTTAAAATTTCAATAGGGCCACACTCTTTGCCCTATTTGTTTCCGCAATATAAACTGAACTCATAAAATTCCCGGCTTGGTACGTTTTGGCTTTTAACTACAGTCGAACCTCGATATAACGAAGATTTTTCCATTCCCTTCGGATAGATACCCGGAACCTTGATACAACGACGTGATCATATACATTAAGCTCAAATGGTTAATTGCTTGTAAAAATGCTCTACTTTAAACCTTTCTTTCTTTAAAGAATATCCCCATATATATAATACTAATATATTTTAAATAACATTTTAAGGTAGAATGAGCGCGCGCTCTGGACTTCTATAGATTTTGTTCAAATTTTAATCAGACATTGTTCATATCATTATGTATATTTGAATGAACTTTCAGAACACTCGACTATTTAGATTGAGAGATAATGGGTTATAAAATTGCAACTTTTAACACTGCAGGGTCTGCATTGAAAAATTAGAATTATTTTTCCAAAGAAAGATTTGTCCCCTATAATAAGATGACATATGGCAACAACGCATCGTTCGTCGTATCGAATGACGTAAATTTGCGCGGCATATTTAAAATAATACTGCAACACTAATGTTTATTTGCAAGTCATTTTTTATCGAACAAAGTTTTCAATTAGTTGTGAATTAACCAACACAAATATAAAATATTAATATTTATACCACCATTTTTTATGATACAGGTTTTTAACTTTACGAACACGATAATTTTTTTTCTCTCGAAATATTGAACAATACTGTTCTGCGGTGTTGCCATATGTCTTCTTACTATAGGGGACAAATATTTTTTACGGAGAATTATTCTGTCTTTATTGAACGCTTTTGGCAGCACTGAATAGTTAAGGCAATCCAAACTTTGCACTCTTTCCCTAACTAATTTGCTATCTAAACTTTTTTTTTCAAACTTTATAAACACAATTGAATGGTACGATGAATTATGTGACCTGACTTTCGGTCAATGCAGACCCTGCAGTGTTAGAAGGTGCAATTTTAAAACCCATTATCTCCCAAACTAAATAGTCGAGTGTACTGAAATTTCACTCGAACAGGCATAATGATATGAACAATGTCTAGTTGAAATTTGAACAAAATCTATAGAAATCAAGAGCGCGCGCTCGTTCTACCTTAAGAAACAAGACTTAGTTATAACGAAACCTCAATATAACGAAAACTCGATATAACGAACTTCCCTTGAGATTTGTTACATTGAGGTTCGACTGTATTTTGTAATCAAATGCATCGACTAACATTCACTGTTACAATGGATTTTACTTAAGTGCATAGTTTTTAAGGAAGTATTGTATTACACGTGTGATAGTGCTGAATGCAATGAGTGAATGCAATGAGTGGTTCGGATTCCACTTAAAATGGCGGTCCCCCAACGCACGGGTGTGCGGTTTAAGGCATCAAAGTTTTCGCGCTGTTGTTAGGCAACTGTACATTCAAGAGATGCCTAGGAATCGCGCAAAGCTTTGGTCCTTCTACTTCACGCCCTTATTCAACATGCGCACAACGGATATTTGCGATCCGGAAATGTTTCTATACTTCTCATTCGACATGCCCGTTTAGATATGTGTACTTATGAAAAACGCATAATGAAATACCCATACACACACACACACATACGCGCGCGCGCACGCACACACAAATGTATGTGCTTTAACAGTGCAAACAGGAAATTAAGCGCTTTAATATTGAAGTTGCGCAGAATAAAATACAAGCGTATTTTCCGGAACTCATTTAAGTACGTAAGCGCAGACATGATGAGCAATAAAAAATGCGCCGATCGCTATAATGTATCTAAGTTGCTTATTTTCTTATACACGCAATTAAAAGGTTATTCTTTTCCGGAATAGAATTTAATCAAGCCGCCTTTAAAACATATGTAACGGCATCACAGCTGTGTGTGTACATACATACACACATGTGTGTGTATATATGTGTAATTCTGCGTGTGTGAGCGCGCGCGTGAGTGTGTGCGAAATTAAAAAAATCAAATTCAGTTGCCAAGTTCTATATACGTGGGTATACATACACACATATAAAGAATATGCTCTGTTTATATGTATATATCTAAATATATATAGAGAACGTAATCAAATACCTCTCTACGATACAAAAAAAATTGAGATGTAATACCGTAACATGTTTTAAAGGTGGCTCGATCATATTTGATTCAGGATAAAAATTAGCTTTTATTCGCGCGTTTAACAAAACAAATTACTGAAATATCTTTTAGCGATTGGTAGATTTTTTTCATGCTCATCATTTCTGTGCCAACGTTTTTATATGAGTTCCGGAACATACTATAAATCATCCTAAAATTAGTTACATAAGTTTTGTAACTAATATCATACGACATATTATTTGTTATACGATGTACGATGATATTGATTATTTTTTTTTACAAATTTTATATCCGACATATATTGCGTAATTCGTGAGACGATTTGTTACATTAAAGATTCCGTAAAATATTGATTATTGAGAACATGTATTGATTTTATTCAATTAAAAAAATCACGCCCAAATTATTTTTCCTTCCAGTTATTCCCTGAGTTACATGGCGAAGACATCGTATTGGAATCGTATTCGAACAAATTCGCAAGTGTGCGGTTATTCTTTTCCAAATGCGTGATGGTACATTGTTGTCCAGCTACCGGTAATGCAGAACACAATTTAACCATCGCAACACCGCAATAGCGCGCCTCGTTCATGCGGACGAGGCTGCGTTACAACGTGTTCCAAATATTCCAACGAGGGAGCGCTACAGCATGCTCTAAATATGCCAGATATTTGTCGATGCAGTGTGTAGCGAATCTGCTGCGTCTATGATATAATTACGTACCTTGTTTTTGCCGGCAACGGAACGTCACAGCGTGCTTCCAATGTGCCCTCGCCTTGCCGCAACAACGTTATCCAAATTTTCCGTCTCTATGCTGCGACAACCTGCCTCGTTTGTACCGGCAACGGAGCGTCACAGCGTGCTGCCGCTGTGCCGTCGCTGTGCCATCACTTTGCGGATACGATGCATTCCAAATTCTCTGTCACATTGCTTTGACATCCAGTCTCAATTATACCAGCAGCGGAGCGTCATAGCGTGCCTCAAATGTGCCCTCACCTTGCCGAATCGACCGCATTTCAAATTTTCTGTCTCAAAGCTGCCACAACTTGCCTCGTTTGTACCGGCAACTGATCGGCAACAGATCACCACAACGTACTCCAAATGTACGATCAATATTCTTTATTTTCGAACTGCAGTATTAACATTAGCATTCACGCAAGGATACATAATAGTGTGTTTCTAGAACACAGCTTAATGCGGCAGCAAAAAATGCCATTATTCTGTCACACCATGCTCTTGCTTGGCGTAGTGTTGCCATCGCGTTGTCGATAAATTTCCCACTGGGGACGCTTGCACTGAACCCCTCGACCAACACGAGCTCACATTGACACCTATATAAAAAACATTCATATTCATTGTACCCACTTGGATAACTATAGTCTTTTGGTTTTTTTCAGGTTTACGATAAAGTTACTTTTAATTGTATTTAGGTCCATCATGCATTTTTGACATTGAATATTATAATTTGCCTACAGCAGCCAATTTTACAGCTAGGTTAGGTTCTTATCAGTCAACAATCGATTGCCATCTCCCTCGCACAGTCTGCATCACTCTATCGCAGCGACATTCGTGGTCACTAGGCGAAACGACCGGTGCTTCAATCCGAGAACATACCCCCACTACCAGAGTTTCAAGACCTGTATGTAAGACCGTGGTCATAGCAGAGATTAGTAGGGAGATCAGGAAGACTAGAGGTAAGGAGTGCGAACGCCATGCCATCAAAACGTCCGCAAAAGCGAGGACGAGAAGGGCGGCGCTGGTCTCCTACCGCACCGAAGTAGAGTCAGCAACAAACCAGTGCCGTACGATATGCAGAAAGCACCCTGTGCTCCCTCATATGGAGCGATCATTTAATCAAATGAATTGTAAAGGCAGTGCTGTACGATATACAAAAAGCACGCTTTGCTACTTCATATGAAGCAATCATTTCATCAAATGAATTGTACAACCAGTTGGTGAAAGCAATTTATATATAGACAGACAGAATTTTTGTATATAGATTGTTTTGGAGAATACCGAAGTACAGAAATTAAGTCAATGTTTTTTGTTGTTGCGGAAGCAGTAACTTATTTATAGACACAAGAAAATTCATACGAAATTCGCATGCACACAAAAAATTTACAGATTATCACCATAGTTACACATTATGACACGCTGTACAGATAAAGAATAATAACGAAATACAGAAATTAAGTCAGTTTTTTTTCCTTGCGGAAACCGTGTCAAACAAATTTTATTTATAGACACAAGAAAATTCATAAGAAATTTTAATCCAGACAAAAGTTTTAAAAATTATCACATCTCATATTTACACATAATGATACGCTGTACAGATAGAGAATAATAACGAAATACGGATATTAAGTCAATGTTTCTTTTTTCGTTTCGGAAGCAGTAAAAACAAAGATACAAGAAAATTCATAAGAATTTTGAATTAAAACAAAAGATTTAAAAATTATCACACATCATATTTGCACATTATGACACGCTGATACAGATAAATTGATCTTACAGTTTTGATTTTTTCTTATTGTATTTCGTTTTAATTTTCCTTGCGTGATTATTTTCGTTGACCGATCGCGCTAGAAAATGTCCTCTCATGACGAGATAATAGTTTATCACTCTCTTCGTGAGCTCTCCGTTGTGTGCTTGGCATCCCACGTACTGCAAATTTTTCATGTCCGAAACTTTGTCGAGAACTTGATGGAGAGTGTTGATTTTAACGTCAGTTCTCGATCGATCGCTGCACTCCAAGTTTGTCTCACTTTCGGGCACTGAAAGCAACAATTCAAACAATATTACAAGCTCTTATTTAATTTGACTTTCTATAGAAATGGCGAATCGATATTTCACCCACTCACTCACTCACTTCCCATTTTCACGCCTCGAAAATAAACATTTTGTTTACTTTTGAGACATGAGACAAAACGTGCGATATATGAAAAAATCCATATATTGCACGGTTTATCTCATCGACGGGACACTTGCTCCATATCTCGCGTTTGTGATAATTTTTATTTCACTCGGTACGATAATGGTACGATACAACGAAACCATTATTTTTATGAATGTACTATTTTTCTTCCCCTCGATTGATTGTTTTCGCCGCAGATCACTGAATATATTTTATACCGAGACACAATTATTTTTTTTTTACATCTAACACAATTCGCAGATCTGGTTAGCCCGAACACGCTATATGCCAACACGGACGACGAGCGGGAATCATCGATAACACATGACGTCGATTGTGTTCTTGTCGCTTAGTTCACTTCGGTGCGGTCATGCACTAGCGCTAACTACTAAAATCCACGTCGCTAACTACTAAAATCCACGTCGCTAACTACTAAAATCCACGTCGCTGACTACTAAAATCCAGTTTCACGGACGCTTTTGGATCGGGCTCGCCAACGGTCTTACCACGGTCTTACATACAGGTCTTGAAACTCGCTCAAAATTTCAGTGGTGGGGGATGGCCTCTTATTGAAGCACCGACTGTTTCAACTCGTGACCACGACGATCGCTGCTATAGAGTGATGCAGGCTATGTGAGAGAGACGGAAATAGATTTCAAAAGTAAACAAAACCCAAACATAACCCCTGATTCACGCGACCACACGCGACGTGCTCTACTTGTTAACTTGCAAAAACGGTGATATTGAAAAAAATCTATTTTTTTACGGACAATAAAACCTGCAATTTATGGAATGATTGAAATTATTTTTTTTTCGCGTTGGAGCCGGGAACCGGAAAAAAATGAAAAATTATTGGGATCATTACAATACATACTTTCGAGGCTGGAAAACATAAAACAAAGTTAGCGAATTATTTTAATTTATCCTACTCGAGAGTCCTTCGCTTAAAGGTCGGAAAAGAGGTGTTTTTTTTTTAATTTACCAACGCAAACCGTTTCGGAAACTGCAAAGTAGAGATTATTGAAAATATTTCTTCGGACATGCATTAAAAATTTTCGAAGAGGAAATAAAGAATTGCAAAAGAAGCACTGTTTCTTAAGTATTTGTTTCATTTTCAAGAAATACATCCTGGAAGTGTGTCGGTCTGGATTCCACTTCGGTCTGGAATAGTTGCCACTTATTTTCCGGTCAATTAAAACAACGCGTAAAGCCTATTTGTTTTATAAAAGCTAAACCATGTTTTTAAAAAACCGAGCGCACAGGGATCGAACCCCTGAAAGTAGTATTACGAAGCTTGCACCGAACCCCTCGACCAATACGAGCTCACATTGAAACCTATATAAAAAACATTCCTATTCATTGTACCCACTTAGATAACTATAGTCTTTTGGTTTTTTTTCGGGTTTACGATAATGTTACTTTTAATTGTATGTAGGTCTATCATGCATTTTTGACATTGAATATCATAATATGCCTTAACCACCCACTTGTACAGCTAGGTTAGGTTCCTACGAGTCAACAGTCGATACCCATCTCTCTCGCACAGCCTGCATCACTCTATCGCAGCGACGCTCGTGGTCACTTGGCGAAACGGCCGGTGCTTCAATCCGAGGACATACCCCCACCACCAGAGTTTCAAGACCTGTATGTAAGACCGTGGGTCTTACATACAGGTCTTGCAACGAAGCAACATTTTCGTGGTGGGGGTAGGCACGCTTATCCGCTTCACTTTTCGATTCATGCGATTCGTTCGCTATGCGTCGCTACTAGCAAGGGGAAGTAGTTTCCCCCTTTCCTCTTACCGGCGAATGGGCCCAAGGTGTTTACGTATGTTTTTGTGGCGCGATTGTCGAAATAACCTTTATTTGCGACCATATACCAGAAGGTTCTACGGGATTTACCGTGATACATTTTTATCGTATTTTTACGCATAAGTGTGTTTTTTTTGGTAGTGGTTGCGAAAAAAATGCGAAATAGCTAAGGATTGCGCGGTTCGCAATTGTAAAACGGGGTACAAAAATTGTAAGCAGAAATGCTCCGTGTTTCGCGTGTCCAGAAACGTCGAACGATACAAAAAATGGCTCGATGCTATTCCGGGACTGAAAGAGTCTCAGTCGTGTGCGAAAAACATTTCGAAGAACGATGTATTGTGAGACATTGGAGAAAAAAGGATGTAAATGGTCGTAATATGTGCTGGTATGAATTAATGTATTTAAAAAGTATTCAGTTTTTTTTAGATGAAAGTAGTCATCTTTTTTTTAATCAACACATTTTTGAAATTGGTTTCGTATATCATGCAGTTTACACGACAGTACGGTAAATTAAGTTAGGGCAAATGGCGCATGCGTTGCGTTCAGGAGGGAAAAGGACAGGAGAGCTATTTCTCTCTTCGTCGCACCACTATTTCCCCTTGCCGTCACGCACTCAGCGGCAGAAATCGGAATAAAAAACAGAACAGTTAAGGGTGCCTACCCCCACAGCCGCCGTTGTCAGGCCTGTATGCAAGATCGTGGGCTCGCCACAGGCGTTAGTAGAAGAGCTAGGCCGGTTCTAACTCAAGGGGAGGTGGTGTGTCAAAAGTGGTGAAGCCAAGGTGGCGCCACCGTCGTGGGGAGGTCGCCGGGCGCGTGTGACGTCACAGAGAGGCCTATGTGGAGGGGGGGGGTCATGTGGTCCGTGCAGCGACTGGGGGGGGGGGGTGATGGGTATTTTGTGTGTATGTGCGTGCGTGCATGCGTGCGTGCGTGCGTGCGTGCATGCGTGTAGGAAAGCCAAGGTGGCGCTGCGGTCGTGGGGAGGTCGGCGTGTGTGCGTGCGTGCGTGCGTGTAGGGAAGCCAAGGTGGCGCTACGGTCGTGGGGAGGTCGGCGTGCGTGCATGCCTGCGTGTAGGGAAGCCAAGGTGGCGCTACGGTCGTGGGGAGGTCGGCGTGTGTGCGTGCGTGCGTGTAGGGAAGCCAAGGTGGCGCTACGGTCGTGGGGAGGTAGGCGTGTGTGCGTGCGTGCGTGCGTGCGTGCATGCGTGCGTGCGTGCGTGCGTGCGTGCGTGCGTGTGTGTGTGTGTGTGTGTGTGTGTAACGTTGTCTCTTAAGAAGTCACGTAGAGGGCTAAGAAAAGGTGCATGAATTTATCCAGATGTTCTTTTTTTCAACTATCTCGACGGAGGCTCATGTCCGAGACGCTGTTATACACGGCAACGTTTCAACCACCTCGTCCGAAAGTCTCAAATTTTACGACTCTTTTTTTTCTTACGTCGAGCGCCAGGGACCGTCATACCCTATCGCTTCGCATGTGCAACTTGAGCCTCATCATTCCATAGGTCCACACTTGAAAACCCATAAAATTTTACGACAGCATGTGACGAAGACAGTGATCCGGGGGAAAAAAATGCATTTCCATTGTGCAGGGCTTTAGCTTTTCATCTCTGAATGATAATATATACAAGGAGTACAACGTCAAGCCTTGATGCCGACACTTGAGATCATGCAGGTCTGGACAAGTTAGCCCCATGGTTAAACTAATCATCGTCATCATCGGCGATATCAATAACGTCTCCGTCTACCCCAACTTCCACTTCGTCGTCATGGGCGATATTCACGATAACCTCCATCTCATCATCGACGAGATCGATCACTTCAATTTGGTTCGACATTTTTCTTAACTGATTTTCCGTTTTCCGACTCTTCCACAAGGACACCTCGGAGGTTGACGACTGGAATGGCGAAAACTGCTGTTCCGATCCTTCTTCGGATTTCGATTTTTGGATCCTCATAGGCTTATAGTAGGGTGGGGACTTATTGTAGAAAAAAACCTTGCAAGATAGTGCATCCTGGCCAGGGGATAAACGCAAGTTTTTTTTCTTTAACTATCCCTGTAGGGGTAGGCATCTGCTGTCCAGAAAAGTGTGCACTCATAGAGGTGAAAGCTGGCCAGGCTCGCCAATCATTGACTTTCGCGATCTCTACAGAACCGCGTCTAGGTCATGGAGACTGAACTCGCGTATTATAAAGAGCATCTTCGAGTTTTTAATATATATTGCCACGTGTTCCAGTATGTATGAAGTCCAGCCTGTCACGAATCATAGCGCTCTCCGCAGAGCAACATCAAACCTATTCAAGTGACACTTGAGGCTATACAGTTTTTACCAAATCAGTCATATTATAAAGACAATTTTTTTTCTTCGTCGACGTTCAATGCCAGCCTCCGAGCATAGGGAACATTTTGAAAAAATAACATTCCGCTCAAGTAATGTCTTGGCTATCCAAAACACATACGAAAACGAGGTATTTATTACAAAACGATCAACTTTGTGGATCTATGGCCGGAGATTTTTTTTTTAGGCTTCTACCACTGATCCCACTGCATGCACCGTTTGAGCATAGATGCACTCGCGGTCTGGAATACTCACAAAAATACTTTTATTTTTTGCTCCCGTTGAACCCCGATCGGCTCGTTCTGCGTGTGTATTTATTTTTCATGCTTTCCATGTTAAAAGATATCAGCGTGATATTGAAAAACTCTGGTGGAGGTGATTCTATTACATTTTCCGAGCTAGAAGGGAACGACAAAAATATTTTCTGATGGGAGACCATTTTAAATCGTCGGCAGCGCTCAAAAGTGGCCACACTTTGAATGAAGCAGTGAGTTCACATATCTCTCTGGCAAGACTTTTCAACTCATTTATATGGAGAACAACAATGAACCATCAGAAGAAATCTTGCACAACCAAGCCACGCTCTTAAGTTCGATCGACGACTTTGCTGTGTGGGAGATACAGATCGTCGAGTTCATCAAAGTACTGAAATCGCAAAGCCGAATTAAGCGCCACCGATTATCAACTAAACATCAATAGTCATTGATAGGCCAAATACCGAATCTGGAAGAATTGAAGTATTTCATGTACATGCATTCTATATGCATGGGTGCAGGACACAACGGTGATGAGTTAATGAGGCGAGAACTCGACTTGAACGCCTGATGGCTTTAAGTTCTGCTCGATGAATTTCAACAACGTGGAAGTGGTTGAGCTTTACAAAAGATACGTAATCTTACAATAAATGTAAATAAGTATAAATCAATACGCGTTAAATGTTATATCTCATTGCCACGGGAAATAATGATTATGAGGGCTGCGATTAATGTGCAATCAAGAGATAATGCACGTTTCGCATGGGTCACAGTTACAGCTTTATACCCAGCTGAACGAAACAGTGACCACGGATCTTCTTACATGCATTATTCAACGGTATTGAATCTATCGAATATTGAATTCCCAATAACTATAGGTCAAATTAAAAAAAAAAAATTTTGCTTCAAAATAATTTATCCATTAATGTGTGTACCACCGAAGAAGACATTGCTCCGATACGCATGGCTCAACATAAAAAGAAGAAAAGCATATCAATTTGCTGTACATACAAGATACCGAAGTAACAATGTATGGCATATCACATAGATAAAGAACCTGTCAAGCCTCGTGAGCGCAGAACAGAGACAACCATTAAAAAATATATATATGCCATCGGTGTATGAAGTTAACACAATTACTATATCGTCATATGTGCTAGACGAATTAAACAACAATCTATTATTTCGCTGGTGTCGGCATTACTTTAGATCAACGGATAAACTGCAGTCACATGAGATCGATTATGGAGCAATAAAGCACTGCGCCATCCGACTATCAAATGATACTAATAAGTGGCTTCAAATCATCAACTCCAATTGGAAAGCAACACATCCATTCACTGTAAATGCCTACTTGGAGTGTTTTTTAACTAATTATAGAGAGAAGATGAGAGTGTGCAAAGACTGATGCGAAGAACGTAGCAGAGGATATGTATCAATATCATGAAGTATTTACTATTGATTACCACATGTGTTTTTCATATGATGAATCACTATCATAGTATCGATCACATCACAGCGCCGATTTCATATCATAGTTTGTGACAGAACTGGAAAAACTAGTGCTGTACATAAAATATATTTTCTACGAAAATTAATGCTCGTCATGAGTTAATTCTAATACCTTCACGCGATGGCAATAATTGTGCATTCCGTCATCATCAACTACTAGAGGTAGAAGTTGAATTACTCAAGATACAATGGCGTATGCCCCACATAATATTAGATGAGATCAATAAATTATCATTACATCGACCATTGGAAAGTGGGCGATACTTGAATGTGGGTTTTCGCTCTTGGGATCTATACGACTGTCCATCGCTTCAAAGCACAACGAAACATTCATGGACCGTAAAAGCTGCCTCCCAACTAGAGAAATCAAAATATGTAATTGGTGCGGTGCAGACTGGTAAAAAAGATAATGTATGGCAAAGGACGTTATATTATTCACCGACTGCAAACTCACAAGTGCTGAACTTTATCTCAATTCAGGATTCTTTTCTCAAGATGACTCGAATATGGACTTCAAAAAAGTTTCGACATTTTGTTCAATAGGTACTCTCGATTTTGTAAATACCATTATGACTGCAATAGTGATCGTTCTTTACTAACCATCGCTGAGTCTCAATGTAACGACCCTCTCACGGTTAATGATTGATCGCATCAGAAATATGTAATTGGTGGCTGAATCATAAAGATTCATGCAAATAAAATAAATGTAACATTATGTACTTTTTATTCTCCTCACCCCGTACTTAGTTATGTCAGCATCACCAGCTATCGGATTGTGCAACTGAAAACAATATTACTTTCGAATGTAAAACTCTTTTTTTGTATGGAATTTGATTGAAAATAAATTAATATAATCGCCCAATGATAATCGAAGACATTCATCGGTATACGTTCGTTAGACGTTTGTGAGCCGTTTGTTGGAAGTTTGCGAGGCATTCGAAGATTTTCGATAGTCGTTCATGAAACGTTCCAGAGACTTCCGAAGACATTCATACGATGTTCGGAGCCATTTAAGAGACGTTCGAAAACATTCATAAGGCGTTTGAAGACACGCATGAGGGGTTCAAAAAGTTTCAAGAGCCTTTCTACGACGTTCATGAGACGTTTGAAGATGTTCGTGAGACATTCAAGAGACTTTCGAAAACGTTCATAAGACGTTTGAAGACATTCATGAGAGGTGCGAAGACCTTCGGAGACTTTCGAAGACGTTCAAGAGAACTGTGACGATATTTATAATACGTTTAAAGACATTGGTGAGGGGTTCGAAGTCGTTTAAGAGACTTTAAAAGACATTTCCAAGGGGATTGAAGACGTTCAAGAAACTTTCGAATACGTTCAAGAGACTTTCGACGACATTCATAATACGTTTGAAGACATTCATGAGGGGTTCGAAGACGCTTAAGAGAGGCTTTCAAAGACATTCACGAGGGGTTTGTCCAAAGACATTCGTAATACGTTTGAAGACATTCAAGAGACTTTCGACGACATTCATAAGACGTTTGAAGAGGTGCATGAGGCCTTCAAAGAGTTTCAAGAGACTTTCTACGACGATCATGAGACGTTTGAAGATGTTCGTGAGTTATTCAAAAAACTTTCGAAAACGTTCATAAGAAGTTTGAAGACATTCGTGAGAGGTGCGAAGACCTTCAGTGACGTTCGAAGACATTCAAGAGATCTTTAACGATATTCATGATACGTTTGAAACATCGATGAGGGGGTTCGACGACGTTTTAGGGACTTTCAAAGACATTCACGAGGGGTTTGAAGACGTTCAAGAAACTTTCGAATACGTTCAAGAGACTTTCGACGACATTCATAAAACATTTGATTACATTCATGAGGGATTCGAAGACGCTTGAGAGACTTTCAAAGACGTTTACGAGGGGTTCGAAGACGTTTAAGAGACTTTCGACGGCGTACATAATATGTTTGAAGACATTCATGTGGGGTTCGAAGATGCTTAAGAGACTTTCAAAGACATTCACGAGAGGTGTGAAGACATTCAGAAACTTTCGAAGACATTCAAGAGTTCTTTGACAATATTCATAATACGTTTGAAGACATCGGTGAGAGAATTGACGATGTTTTAGAGACTTTCAAAGACATTCACGGAGGGTTTGGAGACGGTCAAGAAACTTTCGAATACGTTCAAGAGACTTTCGACGACATTCATAATACGTTTGATTACATTCATGAGGGATTCGAAGACGCTTGAGAGACTTTCAAAGACGTTCACGAGGGGTTCGAAGACGCTTAAGAGACTTTTAAAGACATTCACGAGAGGTGCGAAGACATTCAGAAACTTTCGAAGACATTCAAGAGTTCTTTGACAATATTCATAATACGTTTGAAGACATCGATGAGAGGATCAACGATGTTTTAGAGACTTTCGAAGACATTCACGAAGGGTTTGAAGGCGTTCGAGAAACTTTCGAATACGTTCGAGAGACTTTCGGCCACATTCATAATACGCTTGAAGACATTCATGATGGGTTCGAAGACGCTTGACAGACTTTCAAAGACCTTCACGAGAGGTTCGAAGACGTTCAAGAGACTTTCGACGACATTCATGAGTTCTTTGACAATATTCATAATACGTTGGAAGACATCGGTGAGAGAATTGACGATGTTTTAGAGACTTTCAAAGACATTCACGGAGGGTTTGAAGACGTTCAAGAAACTTTCGAGTACGTTCAAGAGACTTTCGACGACATTCATAATACGTTTGATTACATTCATGAGGGATTCGAAGACGCTTGAGAGACTTTCAAAGACGTTCACGAGGGGTTCGAAGACGTTTAGACACTTTCGACGGCGTACATAATATGTTTGAAGACATTCATGTGGGGTTTGAAGACGCTTAAGAGACTTTCAAAGACATTCACGAGAGGTGCGAAGACATTCAGAAACTTTCGAAGACATTCAAGAGTTCTTTGACAATATTCATAATACGTTTGAAGACATCGATGAGAGGATCGACGATGTTTTAGAGACTTTCAAAGACATTCACGATGGGTTTGAAGGCGTTCGAGAAACTTTCGAATACGTTCGGGAGACTTTCGGCCACATTCATAATACGTTTGATGACATTCATGAGGGGTTCGAAGACGCTTGAGAGACTTTCAAAGACCTTCACGAGAGGTTCGAAGACGTTCAAGAGACTTTCGACGACATTCATGATACGTTTGAAGACATTCATGTGGGGTTCGAAGACGCTTAAGAGACTTTCAAATACATTCACGGGAGGTTTGAAGACGTTCAAGAGGCTTTCGAAGACGTTCAGAAATCTTCGACGTCATGAATGTCTTCGGTTTATGGATGTCGTCGAAGATCGTATTATGCATGACGTCGAAGATTTCTGAACGTCTTCGAAAGCCTCTTGAACGTCTTCAAACCTCCCGTGAATGCATTTGAAAGTCTCTTAAGCGTCTTCGAACCCCACATGAATGTCTTCAAACGTATCATGAATGTCGTCGAAAGTCTCTTGAACGTCTTCGAACCTCTCGTGAAGGTCTTTGAAAGTCTCTCAAGCGTCTTCGAACCCCTCATGAATGTCATCAAACGTATTATGAATGTGGCCGAAAGTCTCCCGAACGTATTCGAAAGTTTCTCGAACGCCTTCAAACCCATCGTGAATGTCTTTGAAAGTCTCTAAAACATCGTCGATCCTCTCATCGATGTCTTCAAACGTATTATGAATATTGTCAAAGAACTCTTGAATGTCTTCGAAAGTTTCTGAATGTCTTCGCACCTCTCGTGAATGTCTTTGAAAGTCTCTTAAGCGTCTTCAAACCCCACATGAATGTCTTCAAACATATTATGTACGCCGTCGAAAGTGTCTAAACGTCTTCGAACCCCTCGTGAACGTCTTTGAAAGTCTCTCAAGCGTCTTCGAATCCCTCATGAATGTAATCAAACGTATTATGAATGTCGTCGAAAGTCTCTTGAACGTACTCGAAAGTTTCTTGAACGTCTTCAAACCCTCCGTGAATGTCTTTGAAAGTCTCTAAAACACCGTCAATTCTCTCACCGATGTCTTCCAACGTATTATGAATATTGTCAAAGAACTCATGAATGTCGTCGAAAGTCTCTTGAACGTCTTCGAACCTCTCGTGAAGGTCTTTGAAAGTCTGTCAAGCGTCTTCGAACCCATCATGAATGTCTTCAAGCGTATTATGAATGTGGCCGAAAGTCTCTCGAACGTATTCGAAAGTTTCTCGAACGCCTTCAAACCCTTCGTGAATGTCTTCGAAAGTCTCTAAAACATCGTTGATCCTCTCATCGATGTCTTCAAACGTATTATGAATATTGTCAAAGAACTCTTGAATGTCTTCGAAAGTTTCTGAATGTCTTCGCACCTCTCGTGAATGTCTTTAAAAGTCTCTTAAGCGTCTTCGAACCCCTCGTGAACGTCTTTGAAAGTCTCTCAAGCGTCTTCGAATCCCTCATGAATGTAATCAAACGTATTATGAATGTCGTCGAAAGTCTCTTGAACGTATTCGAAAGTTTCTTGACCGTCTCCAAACCCTCCGTGAATGTCTTTGAAAGTCTCTAAAACATCGTCAATTCTCTCACCGATGTCTTCAAACGTATTATGAATATTGTCAAAGAACTCTTGAATGTCTTCGAAAGTTTCTGAATGTCTTCACACCTCTCGTGAATGTCTTTGAAAGTCTCTTAAGCATCTTCGAACCCCACATGAATGTCTTCAAACATATTATGTACGCCGTCGAAAGTCTCTTAAACGTCTTCGAACCCCTCGTAAACGTCTTTGAAAGTCTCTCAAGCGTCTTCGAATCCCTCATGAATGTAATCAAATGTTTTATGAATGTCGTCGAAAGTCTCTTGAACGTATTCGAAAGTTTCTTGAACGTCTTCAAACCCCTCGTGAATGTCTTTGAAAGTCCCTAAAACGTCGTCGAACCCCCTCATCGATGTTTCAAACGTATCATGAATATCGTTAAAGATCTCTTGAATGTCTTCGAACGTCACTGAAGGTCTTCGCACCTCTCACGAATGTCTTCAAACTTCTTATGAACGTTTTCGAAAGTTTTTTGAATAACTCACGAACATCTTCAAACGTCTCATGATCGTCGTAGAAAGTCTCTTGAAACTCTTTGAAGGCCTCATGCACCTCTTCAAACGTCTTATGAATGTCGTCGAAAGTCTCTTGAATGTCTTCAAACGTATTACGAATGTCTTTGGACAAACCCCTCGTGAATGTCTTTGAAAGCCTCTCTTAAGCGTCTTCGAACCCCTCATGAATGTCTTCAAACGTATTATGAATGTCGTCGAAAGTCTCTTGAACGTATTCGAAAGTTTCTTGAACGTCTTCAATCCCCTTGGAAATGTCTTTTAAAGTCTCTTAAACGACTTCGAACCCCTCACCAATGTCTTTAAACGTATTATAAATATCGTCACAGTTCTCTTGAACGTCTTCGAAAGTCTCCGAAGGTCTTCGCACCTCTCATGAATGTCTTCAAACGTCTTATGAACGTTTTCGAAAGTCTCTTGAATGTCTCACGAACATCTTCAAACGTCTCATGAACGTCGTAGAAAGGCTCTTGAAACTTTTTGAACCCCTCATGCGTGTCTTCAAACGCCTTATGAATGTTTTCGAACGTCTCTTAAATGGCTCCGAACATCGTATGAATGTCTTCGGAAGTCTCTGGAACGTTTCATGAACGACTATCGAAAATCTTCGAATGCCTCGCAAACTTCCAACAAACGGCTCACAAACGTCTAACGAACGTATACCGATGAATGTCTTCGATTATCATTGGGCGATTATATTAATTTATTTTCAATCAAATTCCATACAAAAAAAGAGTTTTACATTCGAAAGTAATATTGTTTTCAGTTGCACAATCCGATAGCTGGTGATGCTGACATAACTAAGTACGGGGTGAGGAGAATAAAAAGTACATAATGTTACATTTATTTTATTTGCATGAATCTTTATGATTCAGCCACCAATTACATATTTCTGATGCGATCAATCATTAACCGTGAGAGGGTCGTTACATTGAGACTCAGCGATGGTTAGTAAAGAACGATCACTATTGCAGTCATAATGGTATTTACAAAATCGAGAGTACCTATTGAACAAAATGTCGAAACTTTTTTGAAGTCCATATTCGAGTCATCTTGAGAAAAGAATCCTGAATTGAGATAAAGTTCAGCACTTGTGAGTTTGCAGTCGGTGAATAATATAACGTCCTTTGCCATACATTATCTTTTTTACCAGTCTGCACCGCACCAATTACATATTTTGATTTCTCTAGTTGGGAGGCAGCTTTTACGGTCCATGAATGTTTCGTTGTGCTTTGAAGCGATGGACAGTCGTATAGATCCCAAGAGCGAAAACCCACATTCAAGTATCGCCCACTTTCCAATGGTCGATGTAATGATAATTTATTGATCTCATCTAATATTATGTGGGGCATACGCCATTGTATCTTGAGTAATTCAACTTCTACCTCTAGTAGTTGATGATGACGGAATGCACAATTATTGCCATCGCGTGAAGGTATTAGAATTAACTCATGACGAGCATTAATTTTCGTAGAAAATATATTTTATGTACAGCACTAGTTTTTCCAGTTCTGTCACAAACTATGATATGAAATCGGCGCTGTGATGTGATCGATACTATGATAGTGATTCATCATATGAAAAACACATGTGGTAATCAATAGTAAATACTTCATGATATTGATACATATCCTCTGCTACGTTCTTCGCATCAGTCTTTGCACACTCTCATCTTCTCTCTATAATTAGTTAAAAAACACTCCAAGTAGGCATTTACAGTGAATGGATGTGTTGCTTTCCAATTGGAGTTGATGATTTGAAGCCACTTATTAGTATCATTTGATAGTCGGATGGCGCAGTGCTTTATTGCTCCATAATCGATCTCATGTGACTGCAGTTTATCCGTTGATCTAAAGTAATGCCGACACCAGCGAAATAATAGATTGTTGTTTAATTCGTCTAGCACATATGACGATATAGTAATTGTGTTAACTTCATACACCGATGGCATATATATATTTTTTAATGGTTGTCTCTGTTCTGCGCTCACGAGGCTTGACAGGTTCTTTATCTATGTGATATGCCATACATTGTTACTTCGGTATCTTGTATGTACAGCAAATTGATATGCTTTTCTTCTTTTTATGTTGAGCCATGCGTATCGGAGCAATGTCTTCTTCGGTGGTACACACATTAATGGATAAATTATTTTGAAGCAAAAATTTTTTTTTTTAATTTGACCTATAGTTATTGGGAATTCAATATTCGATAGATTCAATACCGTTGAATAATGCATGTAAGAAGATCCGTGGTCACTGTTTCGTTCAGCTGGGTATAAAGCTGTAACTGTGACCCATGCGAAACGTGCATTATCTCTTGATTGCACATTAATCGCAGCCCTCATAATCATTATTTCCCGTGGCAATGAGATATAACATTTAACGCGTATTGATTTATACTTATTTACATTTATTGTAAGATTACGTATCTTTTGTAAAGCTCAACCACTTCCACGTTGTTGAAATTCATCGAGCAGAACTTAAAGCCATCAGGCGTTCAAGTCGAGTTCTCGCCTCATTAACTCATCACCGTTGTGTCCTGCACCCATGCATATAGAATGCATGTACATGAAATACTTCAATTCTTCCAGATTCGGTATTTGGCCTATCAATGACTATTGATGTTTAGTTGATAATCGGTGGCGCTTAATTCGGCTTTGCGATTTCAGTACTTTGATGAACTCGACGATCTGTATCTCCCACACAGCAAAGTCGTCGATCGAACTTAAGAGCGTGGCTTGGTTGTGCAAGATTTCTTCTGATGGTTCATTGTTGTTCTCCATATAAATGAGTTGAAAAGTCTTGCCAGAGAGATATGTGAACTCACTGCTTCATTCAAAGTGTGGCCACTTTTGAGCGCTGCCGACGATTTAAAATGGTCTCCCATCAGAAAATATTTTTGTCGTTCCCTTCTAGCTCGGAAAATGTAATAGAATCACCTCCACCAGAGTTTTTCAATATCACGCTGATATCTTTTAACATGGAAAGCATGAAAAATAAATACACACGCAGAACGAGCCGATCGGGGTTCAACGGGAGCAAAAAATAAAAGTATTTTTGTGAGTATTCCAGACCGCGAGTGCATCTATGCTCAAACGGTGCATGCAGTGGGATCAGTGGTAGAAGCCTAAAAAAAAAATCTCCGGCCATAGATCCACAAAGTTGATCGTTTTGTAATAAATACCTCGTTTTCGTATGTGTTTTGGATAGCCAAGACATTACTTGAGCGGAATGTTATTTTTTCAAAATGTTCCCTATGCTCGGAGGCTGGCATTGAACGTCGACGAAGAAAAAAAATTGTCTTTATAATATGACTGATTTGGTAAAAACTGTATAGCCTCAAGTGTCACTTGAATAGGTTTGATGTTGCTCTGCGGAGAGCGCTATGATTCGTGACAGGCTGGACTTCATACATACTGGAACACGTGGCAATATATATTAAAAACTCGAAGATGCTCTTTATAATACGCGAGTTCAGTCTCCATGACCTAGACGCGGTTCTGTAGAGATCGCGAAAGTCAATGATTGGCGAGCCTGGCCAGCTTTCACCTCTATGAGTGCACACTTTTCTGGACAGCAGATGCCTACCCCTACAGGGATAGTTAAAGAAAAAAAACTTGCGTTTATCCCCTGGCCAGGATGCACTATCTTGCAAGGTTTTTTTCTACAATAAGTCCCCACCCTACTATAAGCCTATGAGGATCCAAAAATCGAAATCCGAAGAAGGATCGGAACAGCAGTTTTCGCCATTCCAGTCGTCAACCTCCGAGGTGTCCTTGTGGAAGAGTCGGAAAACGGAAAATCAGTTAAGAAAAATGTCGAACCAAATTGAAGTGATCGATCTCGTCGATGATGAGATGGAGGTTATCGTGAATATCGCCCATGACGACGAAGTGGAAGTTGGGGTAGACGGAGACGTTATTGATATCGCCGATGATGACGATGATTAGTTTAACCATGGGGCTAACTTGTCCAGACCTGCATGATCTCAAGTGTCGGCATCAAGGCTTGACGTTGTACTCCTTGTATATATTATCATTCAGAGATGAAAAGCTAAAGCCCTGCACAATGGAAATGCATTTTTTTCCCCCGGATCACTGTCTTCGTCACATGCTGTCGTAAAATTTTATGGGTTTTCAAGTGTGGACCTATGGAATGATGAGGCTCAAGTTGCACATGCGAAGCGATAGGGTATGACGGTCCCTGGCGCTCGACGTAAGAAAAAAAAGAGTCGTAAAATTTGAGACTTTCGGACGAGGTGGTTGAAACGTTGCCGTGTATAACAGCGTCTCGGACATGAGCCTCCGTCGAGATAGTTGAAAAAAAGAACATCTGGATAAATTCATGCACCTTTTCTTAGCCCTCTACGTGACTTCTTAAGAGACAACGTTACACACACACACACACACACACACGCACGCACGCACGCACGCACGCACGCACGCACGCACGCACGCATGCACGCACGCACGCACGCACGCACACACGCCTACCTCCCCACGACCGTAGCGCCACCTTGGCTTCCCTACACGCACGCACGCACACACGCCGACCTCCCCACGACCGTAGCGCCACCTTGGCTTCCCTACACGCAGGCATGCACGCACGCCGACCTCCCCACGACCGTAGCGCCACCTTGGCTTCCCTACACGCACGCACGCACGCACACACGCCGACCTCCCCACGACCGCAGCGCCACCTTGGCTTTCCTACACGCATGCACGCACGCACGCACGCACGCATGCACGCACGCACATACACACAAAATACCCATCACCCCCCCCCCCCAGTCGCTGCACGGACCACATGACCCCCCCCCCCCTCCACATAGGCCTCTCTGTGACGTCACACGCGCCCGGCGACCTCCCCACGACGGTGGCGCCACCTTGGCTTCACCACTTTTGACACACCACCTCCCCTTGAGTTAGAACCGGCCTAGCTCTTCTACTGGCGTTCGTACTCCTTACCTCTAGTCTTCCTGAGGAAGATGTACAACGCTCCCCTTTTCGGCAGAGACTAGTAGGGCGATGCACAACGCTCCCCTTTTCGGCGTGCCTCGGAAATGGCGCTAAATCGCGGCGGCGACTTCGGGAATATGATTTCGTGATCATCGCCTCTGTCGAGGTTGCAGATTCCCTTGTAGCCGCGCGAGTCCGTGATCACCGCTCAAGTCGGTATCGCAGTCAGCGTGAGGCTGGTTTTACAATAAGTCGCTTGTCGGCGTCGTATGTCGGTTGTCGGTTATCGTTTGTCGTTGGTCGCCCGATCGATCACAGTGCGTTCTACAATTCCGTAACGACTTATGTATGCTTGGGTATGCCATAACCTAAATTAGATCGGTCCGTTGTTGTATTTCGGAGTTTTTAAAAATGGATATTGAACGATTACGCATGTACAGCAATGTACGATTAGCTTTATTTCAAATCATAAAAATTAGATTGTTGTTAAAAAAAAGGAGGCGATCACGACGGTGGTGGGTAAAACCGCATTTAACTTGTGGTGTTCGCGAAAATTTCGCATATTGAAACGTCGTCGAATATTTCCGAACAAGCGACCACGAAGAATTCTTCAAATTGACAAGAATGTCTGTGCAACAATTTGACTTTTTACATGATCTGTTGAAAGACAAATTAATCAAAAGAAGTCGAAGGGAACCATTGTCAACAGAATTACGACTTGCAGTATGTTTGAGGTTAGATTTTGATATTTTGATATTAATATTGAAAACTGCTGTGGTTTTTGAAGTAAAGCACTCGGGGTTACGGATGAAAAAGATATATTTGGATTAGAAATATGCGGATGAGAATACACGCTTTTGATGGCGTTACTTTTTGCTAACCTCTCCGAGAGAGTAGTGTGTTCGAAGAAACTTTCACAATATCGAGGTACATATATCGACCCATCGGGTCTGTATCGATACAACCAAAATACAATATGGCGGCTGGCGCCAGGTTTAAACAAAAATCTTTAACTTATGAAATACCGCATGATATGCTCTTAACACTTCCACTTTTCATAAGCTCTTTCCTTTTTTTTTTAACAGAAAAATATTTGGGTTTACATTTGACTTAGATCCGTGACAGCGGCTTAATATTCAACAATTCGCGTATGTAACAAAATTATTCCCTCAACAACGGTTTTGTGAATATGTCGGCCTCTTGTTCTTTCGTAGGAACGTACTCGAGATCAAATAACGCTTCTTGTATCTTCTCACGAGCAACATGATATCGCACGTCGATATGCTTTGTGCGCTTATGGAACTCGGCATTTTTAAGCAGTCTGATTGCACTCTGATTGTCGAGTAGCAGTTTTGGTTTAGCTACATCGTCCTTCGTAATTTCGTGCATCAACCGGCTTAACCAAATTAATTCTTTTATTGCTTGTGCCGCTGCGATAAATTCGGCTTCTGTGGTAGACAGAGCTACTACCTTTTGCTTCTGTGAATACCAAGAAATAGTGCTTTTATTTAATTTAAAAACATAACCGGAAGTTGACCTTCGGGTCTCAGCGTCGCCTGCGTAATCGGCATCACTGAAAGCTAACAGATTCAAGTTTGTGTTTGCTTAAAAAATTAAACCATAGTCTACAGTTCCCTTTAAGTATTTAAAAATTCTTTTGACAGCATTCCAATGTATTTTATCGGGAGATTCGAGATATTGGCTTACGGTGATTAGGGCAAACGCGATGTCTGGTCGTGTGCCTATTGCCAAATACATTAACGACCCGACAGCTTCTCGGTATGGCGCTCGTGTTTCGTCGGAATGTTGCTTTCCAAGCACCAGCAGGTTCAGCTCCTGATGCTTGTCCATGGGCACGGACACTGGATTTGCATCGACCACATTGAAACGTTCTAACACCCTTTCAGCGTACCCGGATTGATGCAGAAAAATTGAACCATCAATGCTCCGTTCTATCTGAAAACCTAGAAACAAACTCAGATCTCCGGTGGTCGATTCAAACTCCTTTTTTAATTTCGACAGCAATGACTCTGCGGTTGCACTTTCCGCCGCAGCTATGAGTCCATCATCGATGTAGATCGCGAGTATCAACACATTTCTCAGTTGACTATTGATGAACACGCACGGGTCCGACTGTATCGGTTTCAGGTCGAACTTCTTGAGAAAAATGGTGAAACGCTGGTGCCAACACCTCGAAGCCTGCTTCAGGCCGTACAAGCTTCTCTCCAGCTTGCATACGCCGCTCGTTCCCTTCTGGTAACCCTCTGGTTGCTCCATAAGTATGTTTTCTTGCAGTTTTCCGTTGAGAGAGGCGGTTTTTATGTCGAACTGTTGCAAAACCATATTTTTCGACGCTGCGAAAGCCAACCATGCGCACAGAGTCAAATTTTACGACTGGGCTGAACGTCTCGTAATAATCAACGCCTTGCTTCTGCGAGTAGCCTTTTGCCACGAGCCTAGCTTTGAACCTCTCGATTTGACCGTCTGCTTTTCTTTTTAGTTTGTACACCCAACGGTTCTTGATTGGCTTCCTTCCTTCTCGACAACTTACTATACTCCATGTATTGTTTTTGTTCAACGACTCGATTTCTTCATCCATTGCTCGTTTCCACTGGATTGCGTGCGGACTCGTAATTGCTTCTTGATAATTCTGCGGTTCTTCGATTTCCGCTGGAAAAATAGAATCGGGATCGATTCCATTCTCGTACCTGCTCGGTCTCCTGATGGTGCTTCTGTCTGGTAAGGACCTTGTCTCCCGAGGTCCGATAGCTGGCTCTCGTTCAGGTCCTTCTTCATGAGGATCGATTTCAATCGATTCGTCCGCCGAATAAAAAACGCTGTCTCCATTCGACTCATCGTCCTCACTCGGCACGTCAGGTATTCCTTGATCCTGTGATTGATCATTTGGAGGCTCGGCCTCCAATTCTTCTTCGGAACCGAAAATCTGCGATCGATCATCTCGTTCGGTCTCCGTTGGAACGACTGTGAAGGAATCATCTTCATTGAAAACGACATCTCGTTTCGTGTCTACCCGGTCAGTTTCAGGAAATCTAATCCTGAATCTTTTGACGTCCTCGTTGTACCCTACGAAGTATCCTCTCACAACTTTTGAATCCAGCTTCCTCCTCTTCTCTTTTGGCACATGCGCGTATGCAGTCGCTCCAAAAGTGACCAGTTTTCCCAACTTTGGGGCTCGCCCAAACCACAGCTCGAATGGAGTTTTTCGTTTTACACAACTTGTTCCTGTACGATTGAGGACATAAGTCGCCGCATTGACAGCTTCAGCCCATAGCTTCAACGGTAATTTCCTGTCGTGGATCATGGCTCTCATGGACTCGACGATCGTGCGATTTTCTCGTTCGGCAGAACCGTTCTGTTCCGGAGTAAACGCGGTGGTCTTCTGATGCTGAATCCCTTTCTTTCTCAGTATTTCCTTTACCTCTGAGTTTACAAATTCCAAACCGGTATCCGTACGTAGAGCCCTTATATCCACTCCGACGTGATTTTTTGTTTTGACGATGAAATCTTGGATTCGCTCTGCAGTCTCGTTCTTGTGTTTAAGATAATAGACAGTCCTGTAGCGAGAAAAATCGTCCTTGAACAGCAGAAAATATCGCGAACCATTTATCGAGTTTGCTTGAAAGGGGCCACATAAATCGGCATGCACAAGCTCCCCGGGAGCCTGTGACTTGTAATCCTGTTCTTTTCGTTTCGGAAAAGACAATCGGTGCGACTTACCCAAAACGCATCCTTCGCAGAAAAAATTCTCGTTTTCATCTACCTTAACTCCTTTCGTTTTCAGGTATTGTTTCACGTGACGTACACTCTGATGTCCGAGCTTCTCGTGCCATGATCGGAGACTGCAGTCGGTGGCAAGATTTGCTTCGATTTGCTGATTCTTCGGATATAGTATTCGGAACTGTATTTCGCACAATTTATGTTTGCGAACTCCCACTGCAACCGTAATCCCATTTTTCTCGAAACGACAGCTTCTCGCAGTTGATACTTGAACGAGTCCTTTATCTAAAGCTGATCCAACTGATAAGAGGTTGCACCGAAGATTAGGTACAAATAACATTCGAGACAGATGCTTTTCTGTCCATCGACTCCCATCTTAGGCTAAAATATTTATGTCTCCGCTGCCAAAAGCTTCGACCCATTCCCCTTTTTTACCTACATGGACAGGATGAGGCTTTTCGAAGACCTCTAAATTTATGAACCATTTCCTTTGATTCGACATGTGATCCGTAGCATCAGAATCTACATACCAAATTTCTGCATTGCATACAGACTGTTCCAAACACAGCGAGGCTTGCGCAACCAGAGCTTGTCCCCTCTGTTTACTATCGCTGCTCTGAACGTCGTCTCTCGGCGCTCGACATCCACGTGCCCAGTATCCAGGTTTCTTACATCTATGGCATACATCGCCCGAGCTGCTTTTCTCCGTTGCATCTGCTTCTTTCGAAGATTTGGAAACGCGCTGCTTTCCTCTGTCGTACCTTCTTTTTGACAGCTTCATGGCTGCGAAGGCTTCATTTGAGGCTTTAACTTGATCCGAATGCCTCGTTTCCTCAGCGATAAGTTTCGACTAGGTTTTCTAGTGTTCGCTGAACTTGCGGAGTCGATTCCCATGCAGTGACAAAATGGTTATACGTACCAGGGAGCGTCATGAGAATTTTTGTCGCAATCATCGAATTTGCGATAGGCTCACCTAATGCTTGCAAGCGATACGCAAGATTCTTTGCGTATCGCAAAGAATCTCAATATTTCCGTTCGTCACTTCGAGAGCATCTTTTTCTCTCAATAACACTGACAACTGAAATTTCCACTGTGCCCAGTTCTCCGCATTCTTCAATTTCGTGATCCGTGTCGTTTCGGATTCTATTATGAGTCTTTGCACTTTTGCACGCGGGCGGCTTAACCTCAAAACAGAGTCCACACGACAGCACTGTTTATCATAGAAAAAAACTTTTTTCTCAAGAAACTTTATTTCTCAGGGCGTAGCCTGGGCCCCTAACCTGTTGTGGTCTTTGAAATAAAGCACTCGGGGTTACGGATGAAAAAGATATATTTGGATTAGAAATATGCGGATGAAAATACCCGCTTTTGATGGCGTTACTTTTTGCTAACCTCTCCGAAAGAGTCTCCGAGAGAGTTCTTTTGTTTGTAGGTTCCTTGAACGATGCTGGAATTTGGTCGAACACAGAAATTAATGCAGCATTCGAAAACAACACCGTCAACTTGTCATCTCCCCGTCATTTATCGAAAACAGAAGTTCCGATGCCATATTATCTTGTCGGTGACGAAGGTTTCCCTCTGAAATTTTTTTTAATGCGACCGTACGCTAGACGAAATTTGTTGTCTGATAGAACGAACGTTTTCAATTATCGACTGAGCCGAGCACGTCGCGTTGTTGAAAATGCTTTCGGCATACTCGCAGCACGATGGCAAATTTTGCAAAGGCCGGTAGCTTTAAAAGTACAGATAATGGAATCAATTATTCAAGCGATTACCTCCCTACATAATTTTATAATAACGAAAAATATGAATAACACCGACTACTTGAACGAAACAACGATAGATCGTGAAGATTTCAACGGCCGAGTGAGATTAGGAAACTGGAAAAATATGCTGAGAGAAAATAATATAATTCAGCCACTTGGACAAACTAGTTCAAATAATGCGACAGTCTCCGCGATACGACAACGGGACATGCTTGCAAATTACTTAGTTTCTGCGGAAGGGAGTGTTCCTTGGCAATGGGAAGCTATTATTCAATAGAAAGTGAAGATACAGACATAAATTTAAATACGCTGCAAATTTTAATTATAAAATGAATTAAATTATTAAAAAGAAATTCAACATCACAAAGCTTCCTCCATGAGGAAGCAAAAAAAATGCGAAAAAATTGTACAATGTAATGTTTCAGAAAATTTATTTTGTAAATATATTGATGTATTTTGTGAAAATAAAAATTGTAGTAAAAAAGTACAATATTTATACCTTTTGATATTTATCAATAATTTGTAAAATTTCGATCAAGCACTTTGTTTTATCTGCTACTGGCACGTGCTTCAATCCTTCTTCCACTGCAAGCAAGTACGGATCCTTCCTTGGCGTACTAGCCGCCCTATCATCGACAACTTTTCCCAATAATTCAGTTGCAGCATCGATTCCTTTTTCGATGTCGGTACTGGATTTCCTGCGTCTTTTTGCGAAATGATCCAGATTCGGTACGATTTATGGCTTTTGAATCGGTCGAAATACCGGCATTGTTGCGGTCGATGAGCTTGAGCTACGGCCGCTTGAAATTGTTGCGCTGGGAGTGAGCGGTACGGCAGATGAGCTTGGACGGCAAGCTGAAAAAAAACATTATACTTATTTGAACAGCCCGAGTAAAAATGATTGTATATACTTAGATACAATTATATAAAAATGATATACAATCATATATATTTATATATATGTTTCTTAGGGTGTGCGGAAAAAAATCGATATTTTTTTTTCGGTTGCATCCGCCGACAAAAGGTGAATTAAGGTAAAAAATGGAGAATCCTCGAAGTAGAGCTCAAAAAAAAATTATTTCTAATGGCGCATTGCATTTGAACATTTTCCATAAGGATAACCCAGGAAAATATTGGGATTTCTGAATGTGGTAGTGCAACTCGTCAGAAAAAAATCACACAAAGATGTCATTAACATCGTCTCATGGGGAATCGAATTTCCAACAAAAAAGTTTTTACGAAAAATTAGCTCAGAACATCCGTTCAAGTGGAATCGCTATCAGAAATTGAATTGATAGAAAATTTTTGCTTTACGAATTTTTTGCTTTACGAAAAATCTTTTTGGGTTTTTTTTTTGTAGAGAATGTTCTGCTCTAACATACAATTTGTATGGAATCGTTCTCAAAATATTTCTCTGATACAAAAAAGAATCAAGTACAACAAGAAATATAAAACAAGCGACGTCCATCATTGATCGTGTTTCGAAAAGTTTTGTGAACGAGTGCCGGATTGAACGGCCGCGCCAAGACCGGGACTTCCGGGGAGAGGGCGCGAGTGGGCCTACCACGTGCGACCGGTGGGCAACGCTACCGATAGCGGCGACAACGACGGGGTGCGAGAGGTCCTGTTCGATTAGAGACGTGGTCAAGAGCGGCACGGTCTTCCGAGAATCCGATTATAGCGAGTCCTTGGCGCGTGGTCGTGTAAACCCCTCTTACGTCGGGTGAAATAAAGCGGCCAACGTGGCCTTAGATCAGTACCATAAACCTCCGATATCTGTTGGGAGCGTTATTACTCCAAAAATACATTTAACAGTTTTATTCAATGAATTTGGTTTAATAAGATAAAATAAGATAAAAACATTATAATGCTTGATAATCATCGTTCCTTTTTTTAAAAGTCTGTTTGTTGCAATCAGGGTATTGCTGTCGATGATGTTGCACTACGCCCAATAAATATTGTAGCTGCTCTTCGTTTTTTGTTAATGAACCGTTGTATGCATCAAAGTGACACCACGTTCGGCTGCGTTATTAACGACTTGTGGATTAAAAAAATCTAAGCAACTCAAATAAGTGGCATTTTCCGACCATAATTCAATATGTACTCTCAAAAAATCAAGAGGTAAATTGAATTGCTGGAAAGAAATAAGGATTCTTGAGTAACGAAATCGCTTATGTCTTTTTTCAGCAACATTTCCCAATCATTTTTTTTAACAATTACTCACTCGGAAGGATTTTTGGATTTTTCTCGAGATTGCAGAGCTTGTACCATTTTTACCTTCACACTTATCGGCACAGCATTGTCGAAAAACGACAAAGCAACAATTTTTTCGTTAAAGTACCACAAGTGACTAGCTAATTTTTTCGAGGCAGCCTCCTCTACTACAGAATTCACTGCGCAATAACGAATGAAATTTTGTAGCACTGACAGATCTTGATTTGGGGCCAAAATGGGGGAAAAACGTCACGGTTTCCCATTTGTGGCGCTAGTGTGAAGCTTGTAATTTTGCACTACGAGCTACCGCATACTGCCGCCAGGTGGCAGCGTGTGCTATGGCGCTGTGGAGATACCCTCCACCAGCGGTAACTGTATTACCGACGCGGCAGTGCACCGAATACAGCTCCTAACAGCCGCCGCCACGAGAGTGGCACCGCGAGAAGCCCGCAAGAGAAGCGTTTCTCCTATATGTAGTCAGTGCTTCCGCCCACCAAAAAGAAGGCTATTATGCAATATAGTTATATTCTGGTTATCATTATTTCTCCTTCGATTGTGTGGAATTATTTCAACTACCCCCACAATTTGGTACCCCGAGTACACAAGGAACACGATAAAAGAGAAATGAGCGTGCATCGAACGCCCGAGCGGCGTCCGCAAGAGCCCGAACACGCGGTCGCCGAGCACCATACGCCAACACGTGGACAAAATGCAACGCACCTCGAAAGACCGGATACAAGTCTCATAGATTTTGAGGGGGAAATGTCCGTTTTCCATGGCGAAGAGTTGGGAGTTGCCAATGTCTGACTCGTAAAGCTGCCACCTTTCTGGACGAAGAATCCAAGGCTGTGGTTTCTGCAAGTCGACGCACAGTTTCGTACACACCGCATCACTTCAGACACCACCAGGTACGACACGGTCATCGCGAAGCTCGAAATGGACGTTTTGCAACAGGTCTCAGACCTCGTCGAAACTCCACCAACAACAGATTAGTACCAGATGCTTTAAGAGGCGCTAATAGAGCGATTTTCCGAATCAAGACAAAAACAGCTAAACACGCTGCTGTCAGAAATGGAATTGGGAGACAAAAACCCTTCCCAACTACACAGGGAAATGAAAACTCTAGCTGGTGACAACATTTCTGCGGAAGCCCTCCGCACGCTTTGGCTTCAACGAATGCCATCTGGCATCCCTTGCGCACTTGCCGCAAGCGAAGACATCGAGTTAACTAAACTCACTACGATAGCAGAGCGAATGCTGGAAATGTCCTCATGAAACAACAACCGGGTTCTCGAGGTGGAGGCAGTAACAAGAACGGGGACAACGCAGGTGAGCAGATGCGTTGAAACTGAACGCAGATTCCGAGAGATAGAAAAAGGGCTCGCCGAGCTTACAACCTTGGTCAGAGACGGTCTAACAAGCCAACGCAGACGTGATAGCTCCAGACCACGGTCGAGGCCGAGACAAAGATCAACATCGCGGAACAGAGACGCCAACATCTGTTTTTTTCTATCGACGTTTCGGGCCAGAAGCCAAAAAATGCGAAGCGCCTTGCGGTTTCAACTCCGCCGCACCGACAAAACCGCAGGCGGAAAACTAAGCGCACCGTTATCAGTCCAGTCGGTCAACGACGGTATACCGCTAAAGTACCGGCTACACGTCACGGATCGAAAAACAAACATTACGTTTGACGTCTCAATTATCCCTCGCCGTTTTTCCAGAGAACTTTTAGCAGAGTCCGATTTGAAGCTGTATGCTGCCAACAGCTCAACTATAAAAACTTACGGCACACGACGCGAGAGTATCGATTTAAATCTCCGCCGGAATTTCCGTTGGACTGAATCAAAGAAATGTGCGGCCGTGTAGATAACAAGAGATGGTTAAGGATGGCTTCGGTCCGGCCAATGAAGGATTTTCCAAGGTTATCGATGGAAATAAGAAGATGTCTTTAACGTTTCGGCCCTCTGGTTTGGGTCCTCTTCAGAATATATATTTTATCTGTATAAATAATATTACACCGTTTTTAACAATCACGTTTGAGAAATTCATATATGTGAGGGTTGTATGTTATGGTTTAGTTATCTAAATGTTGTGTTATTTTGTGTAACAATCATGTTAGTTCTGTTTTAATTATCATTATATAAATGTAGTATGGATGATATCTTCTATTGCGTTGTTTATTGTTGTGTGTATGTATAGGTGTGTGAAATGTAGTATGTGTGAGAGCGAAGATTTTTATGTTATGGAGATATACAGAAATGAAAAATGATAGTTAACTAACCTCGAAGTTGTGGTATTTCAGGTTTTTTTTAACACATATTTGGAAAGATGTTATGACCAAAAACATCATTTATAGAAATAAATGATGTTTTGTAGGAAGATGCTCCATAGATAGAGTAATTATCGTTTGTCAGCGATTTTTCATTCTGAAAGGATAGATAATTATAAGTAATTTTTGTATGTTTAATTATTGAAAATTTTAAGTACAAAAAAGCCAAAGAAATTTTTTATTTTTTATTTTTGTTGATCTGAGAAAAGTTTTAATGAGGAATAGAAAGACTATGGTAATTACCTATTGAGTTAGTTCTTAACAATTTGTTTTCTTTCCAAAATGAGAAAAAACATGAAATTTACAATTTGGTACGTTACATGTTGAGATTGTGTAGCGGACGAAGGTTCGAGAAAAACTGAGTGATGTATAATTTCTTGTGGTATATTCGAGTCTCTGTACTACGAATCGGGGGAAATATCATACCGGCAGTGACGTGTCAATAAAACTAAATTAGGTGCGCCAAGTTAGGGGTATTTAAAATTAGTTTGCGATGTCCTTAAAATTAGCTTGTCATGTCAATATTGTTAAAAAAAAGGCTACACACCAGATCTGTTCACCTTAATCCCAGTCTATCCGTTGTTTCTATAATTATGGGAGGATAGGAACGCGAGGAAAGAATGAAGCTTGAGAGGGTTCACTTCCGGTTTGATCCGTGAACGTGTTTTATTTGGTAATTAAGCTATCTCTTAGAATTAGAGTCTTAAACTATCGCGGGTTAATGTTAAGCCTAATACACGACGCGGTTTACACGCAGACCGCGGTTTTGACTCACGGGAGCACGCAGCTCCCGACCTCGGACTTTTCTCTTACTTCGCCCGAATTATTACTCTATTCGCCGGGTGCCTTGCCTCTCTCTCTCGCACGTCCTGTCTACGCGACCGTTTTCCCGAGAAGAGACTCGCTCTGCCTTCTCTCGCACCGTGTGCCCAACATGGCCGCCCCTACTACCGGCTTGCTCGCGTCTCCCTGCTGGACACGTGGCAGACCACTCCACCATCTGGGCGGCGCCACCGTCCTAGCGTGCGCGAAGCATCAATCAGACTTTCATCTCTAACATCTCGGCCATCCTAACCCTTCGCTCGTCCTCGAGCGGTTTAAGGCCTCGACACATGTCACAGCGCTACTAAAATTTAAATAAATCCTTTGCAATAAGTTAACAATGAACAAATTATACACATGCCACCCCCTCCTCACGCGACATAATCCGCCAATCGTGTGGGTGCCCGCTTCGACCTCCGCCGCCGTCCTGGCACGGCGTTGCGTCGACTACCGTTGCCAGGTCCGAAGTCGTACCATCTGCGTCGGCGTGTTCCCCCTCGGATTCACCGTCGTCTTCGCTATCGAAGTCGTCGACGGCCGGCATCCACGGCTTAAGTTGACTGGCGGGGGCCGTCGAGGCGTAACGTCGCCTGCCCGCTGCCTCATCTAGCTCGGCCACCTGGTAAGTATCCCCTGGCAGATTTTTGGCGATAACGAGGGGTCCTCGATACTTTAGGCACAGCTTGGTTGATTCGCCAGTCGCTGGAGGTGCCGTGCGGCCGTAAACGATATTCCCTGGGCTAAAATCGTAATTTCGTTGCCGACCCCGATCGTACCGACGTTTGGCTCTGCTTTGCGCCTCCGAGATCCTCCTTTGCGCCTCGCCCTGGAGCTCCGTCGGATGCACGTAGTTTCCCCCTTCGTCTCGGGATAGGTTGCGCAGCCCGCCCTCGTCTCGCCGCGGCACATACCCATACACCAACTCGAATGGGCGAATCGTTGGTACTCGCGTTCCGCACCTCATTCAAGTCGCTTTGTATTCGCCGCAGGTTCTTGTCCCAGGTACTGCCATCATCCTTCTCCAGGTTAGCGCGAATAGCTGGCACTAACGTCGCGTTGAGACGCTCAACCTGACCGTTGGCCTGGGGATGTCGAGGCGAGTTCAGGTGGTGCTTGATACCGTGTTTTGCGCAGAACTCCGCAAACGCCCTCGACGTGAAGCAGGTGCCTCTGTCCGAGATGATGCAGTCCGGGGCCCCGTACTCGTTGACGAATTCCTCCAGGTGACGTACTGCGCTGGTAGTCCGCGTGTCCCTAACGGCGCGAATACAGTTTGGTCAAATTATCTATTACCGCGAGTACATATTTATTGCCCCGTTTGCTCGTCACGAACGGCCCGAGATGGTCGATGTGAATGCGTTCGAACGGACGATTCCCTGGCGGAATAGGGTGCAGCAAGCCCGCTTGACGGCCCGGTTTTGACTTGCCGGTTATGCAGGTGACACAGGCTCGAATATGACGCTTGGTGTATGCCCGTAATCCAGGAAATAATAATGTTCGAGTATCCTGGCTGCCGTTCGCTCTGGCCCCGGGTGGCTTTTCAGGTCATGGAACCTCACCACTACGCTTTTCCTCATATACTTTGGCACAACGTACAAACATTTTTCGCCACAACGCTTGTATACGAGGCCGTCGTGTAGCTCGTACCCCTCGACTACCCCTCTCTCATACGCGGTTCGCGCGCCGCTCGGTTTGGATAGAATTTCTCGCTTATATTTCACTGAATTATCGCTACCTTGATATAATAACACTAACTCCTCGTCGTTCCCTATGGACAAAATACGTTCAACCTCATCTGTCTGCGGCGGTTCAACCGGCTCTCGACTCATAGCGTCGACATGCGCCATTCTTTCTCCCGGACGATGCACGATCCTATAATCATATTCACTCAAGAGGTCATTCCACCGAATAATTTGGGGGTTCAACGTCTTTTGAGTACTAAAATAACACAAAGCTTTACAATCGGTTACTACAGTGAACGTAAGATTGGCCAACAACGCCCGAAGCCGCGTGATCGCCCATACAATGGCTAATAATTCTAATTTACTACTGTGATAATGTCGTTCGGGTTCGCTTGTTCGCCGACTGACCGCATATACAAGACGTTCTACCATCCCGCCCCTTCTGCATGAGCATACCAGCAAGGCCCAGTGCGCTCGCATCTGTATGGAGCTCTGTCTCGGCGCTGGGGTCGAAGGTCTGCAATACCGGCGGCTCACTGAGCCGGTTCTTGAGTTGCTCGAAGGCTTCGTGCTGCGCAGGACCCCATTCAAAGGGCACCGACCCCTTCAACAATCTTGACAGAGGTTCGGCGAGCTGGGCGAACTTGGGAATGAATTTTCCAAAGTAGCTGGTTAGACCAAGAAATCTACGAACATCATGAGCGTTCTTGGGCACCGGGATCCCTCGCAACGAGGCAATCTTTGCCGCTCCAGGTTCGATCCCTTTGCCGGAGATCTCATGCCCCAGGTAGGACACTTATCGATACAAAAACGGCACTTGGCCAAACGAATAGTTAACCCAGCTTTCTGTAGCGCCTCCAACACGAGACGTAGTTTCGGACCCAAATACTCCCACTGATGCCCCGGGAATAAAATATCGTCTAAATAGAAAAGCGCTACGTTGTCCCTCAACGGCCCCAGCGTTTTGTGCATGGCCTTCCCAAAATACGCAGGACCATTCATGAGTCCAAATATCATTCGCGTGAATTGCGCTGTCTCTTCGGGAGTAATTATTGCGGTCTTCTCCTTAGCGCCCTCAGCGAGGGGTATTTGCAAATACCCATGCGCTAAATCTAAGACTATAAACAACGTGCTATCGCGAATTTGCGCCAAATGGTCGTCTATGTTTGGTAATGGAAAGTGCATTCTTTCAGTAACGGCATTTATCTTTCGGAGATCTACACAACGCCGCGACTCCCCGGTTTTCTTTTTGACTAACAATACAAGACTCGCGTAACTCGACTGCGTATTCGTGACAATACCCGACTCGCGCCATTCCTGAATGATACCCCGCATTTCTAGCCGTTCTTTCTCGGTCGCCCTGTATGGTTTACATTGTACGGGAGGTGCATCTCGTTTTACCTTAATGTCCATGGTGACCTCCCGCGCACAGCCTAACTCACGCAAATCGACGGCTACGTAGTCACGAAATTCACCGAGGAGGTTGCGCAGCTCACGCCGCACTGCGTCGGGTTGCTCCGGTCCGACGTCGATGTCCCCCTCTGGAATCGTCCTCGGTGAGGTTGGCCTCTCGACGATCTGGATGATCGATAAACACATCGACGTCACGTCCGTTAATGCGCGCCTTTTTTAGATAATCCGCCGCGGTACAGTCTGGTTGGTCACTGAGTGTCATGGTGGGTTGCGGTTCTCTACTCACCCCTGCGGTAGACTGGCTCCGCACATGTCCCTTCTGATGACATTTATAACATGTCAAGCCGCGCCGCTTTTCCGGACAGTCACGGGAGAGATGGCCCGACTTACGACAGTTGTAACAGAGACGATCCGCTGTCGACCGCTCGACAGCTACCGGCCTGCCTGTCACCTCACGCGGCCCCTTATCCTGCACTCGGCTGGTGTCTTTCGCTCGGTTCCTCGGCCACATCGTTTCATGTGCGTGTCGACCGTCACCCATACGCAGATGCTCGTTGATTGTTTTCTCGAATTGCACCAAGTCGTGCAACAGCCCGTCCAAAGTATATTGCGCCGAGGGCATTACTAAATTGAACAAATCCCTCGACCACAAGCCCGCTAATATTTCGGCACGCTCTTCCCGAAAGGTCAGCCCAAGAGGTGTGCACAGTCGAGCTTTCGAGTGGAAATATTCTATTAGGGGCTCACCTTTTTCCTGGCGTCTTGCTTTCATGCGGGACCACCTGGTCGACATGTCCTCGTACATCATGAAGGTTGTCACGAGCGCCTCGCGAATCTCTTCCCACTTCGAATATCTGCGGCACGCGATCGGAACCAGTCTTTAGCCGCTTTTAACAGGTGCATCCGGGCAGCCGCGAGAAGGTACTCCTCTGGCCATTTGTGCTGCAGTCGCAGAGACTCGAGATTCTCTAGCCACTCCTGTGCCCGGATAGAAACGGATTCTCCGCGGGAATACTCGATATCACTCGAAAAATTCGGAATGACACAGTATTCGGGGGCTGTACTTGCCGGCTGTTGCGCATCGTTCGGTGGTCGTGGTGCGACGACCTGTGGCAGTTGGACTTCCGGTTGTGATGCAACGACCTGTGGCTGTTGCGCCTGATTGTTGTTGTTGCCCAATAATCCCGCGATTTGCCGGATCACCGCCTCCTGGGTATCCTCTGGGAGCATGTCCCTTAAAACGTCCATTAATCGGGAGCTCGTGTGGCCCTCGAGTATCGATGACTGTCCCCACGGAGTCGACCTCACACCCGATGTTCCGCTGCTACCACGGGATATGTTATATACCGCACCCGCCATTTCCGCCGTCTAAGGCATATTTTCGCCGACCTGTCGCACAAATTGCTCGAAGACCGCTTCGTCGACCATCTGTCTTCGGACGGTTTTTTAAATCCATACGCACACTCCGATTTCGCGTTTTTTTGTCCGTACGCGCCCTCCGATTTCGCGTTTTTTTTGTCCTTACGCGCACTCCGATTTCGCGTTTTTTTTGTCCTTACGCGCACTCCGATTTCGTAACGCACGTGGCAATCCCACTTATGAATGTTAAAAAAAAGGCTACTCACCAGATCTGTTCACCTTAATCCCAGTCTATCCGTTGTTTCTATAATTATGGGAGGATAGGAACGCGAGGAAAGAATGAAGCTTGAGAGGGTTCACTTCCGGTTTGATCCGTGAACGTGTTTTATTTGGTAATTAAGCTATCTCTTAGAATTAGAGTCTTAAACTATCGCGGGTTAATGTTAAGCCTAATACACGACGCGGTTTACACGCAGACCGCGGTTTTGACTCACGGGAGCACGCAGCTCCCGATCTCGGACTTTTCTCTTACTTCGCCTGAATTCTTACTCTATTCGCCGGGTGCCTTGCGCGCACGGCTCTCTCTCTCTCGCACGTCCTGTCTACCCGACCGTTTTCCCGAGAAGAGACTCGCTGCGAGTAACTCATGGGTTTTTGTAATGTAATCTGATTTTTTAAGAATGACTGTTGAATTTCCTTTGTCCGCTCGTGTAACTAAAACCCCCAAAGTTGGGGGTTGTTTTTTTAAGAATAAGGATGTGTGTCTTATGATTTGATTGGTGTTGGAGAATGATTTTGGGATAATTATTTTGGTTAAAATTTTATTGAATCTGGTTCTGATTTCAATTTGTCTCGGCTTGTAGAGTAAAAAATCTAGTTTGGCTTCAAATGCAGAAATTAATTTGTAGATGCGGGTTTTTATGTTTGACGGTTTAAGGTAAGGAAAACAGAATTTTTCACCCAGAGACAGGAAAGTGGAAATGTGTAGGGGAATGTCTATATTGGGTAGGTTTATGAGCCAATCTTTAGTTTTGTTCAATGTGATTGTTGAATTTATATTGTTTAAAGGATCAGTGGGAAGATTATTATTTTTGTCATGTTGTCTATTGGCGAGTGATGAGTATACAATGTTGTGATTTTGTGTCGTTTGATTTGTATTTTGATTATTTAGGTGATGTATCTTGTTTTGGTCGATATGTGTTTGTGATGATATTGTTTTCAAAAATTCTTCATGGTTGTGTCACGTCCTGAGGGGACGTGGGCATATCTATATGTGTGGTATCCCTCTTTCTTGCCTACGCCTAGCGCAATAGCACGGGATGAGGGTTAAGAAGGGGACGTGCTGGTAGAAGGGGGATTTTTAAGGGATTCCGTGGATGATCCGATTATTGAGATAATGGTTGTGACACTTGTGTTCGATTGACTCGTAATTTATTAGAATTAACCGTATGGGTTAATTCTAGTATTTCTTTAGGATACAAATTGGAAACAAGAAATATAAAAGTCTGTTCGCTTACATTGGTGCGCCTCGGTGATGACCCAGTCGCTTGGGTGTCAAGTAGCGGTCGTAAAACTAAGAGCCCTGCGCCGGAGGGCCAGAAGCGCTCGCAGATGGTGTGTGTGTGTGTGAGTGAGACAGATACAGATGTTCGACGACACAGATTCTAATATTTGCGAGTTTCACGGATCGAAAATGGAGTGTACAATAAAGTAATGCGCGGAATACGACGTCAAGGTTCTTATGATATTCGCGTAACGTGACAGAGGTTTCGCAGTACAAGATGTTTCAAGCTTGAATCGTATGATAACGTTCGCGTTACAAAAAGAGAATAAAGGTTTGACGCGATGGATATCGATAAGTGAACTCTAGGTCTGACCTCGTTGGATTCTAATCGGAGACTGATGCGAGGAGAACTCTTTCGGAGTACCAGAAATCAGGGTGAGATAATTTTTTGGAGGAAGAAATCTTTGGGAGAGTGGAACTTAGGTGACGTAGGTTTTTTGGATTGGTGGTCCGGGCATAAACCATGACCTGATTCGTGTGGTTGGCCGGAAGAAGGAAGCGAGAACGAGTTGTCGGTGTATTATTGGGTAAGGGCGCATATAATCGAGATCAGCGCTGCATTTCCGAGAACACAGCGCGGCTTTTCTTATTGAATATGTGGGGAAACCGAGAGGAGACAAATAGGGCCTTGTTCGTGACGGTATGCGTCACGCGAGAGAGAAAGAGCTAGTTGGCCAGCCTGGGAAAGCGCGTGGCTTATGTCATCAAATTTTGTTACTGCAAGAGTCAGAGGCCCTTTCTTTGGAAGAATGTATTTTTTTGTGCATGCAGAGGATTAGGCCGATTCGTTCGTCCGGGTCTTGTGCCGTGAAGTCGCGTAGTTTCAAATTTTTATGACCAAGATCTTAGGGTGGGTTATGTGATACACTCTTTGTGCATGGTCGCAATGTGTTGGCCAGTCTTGGAATCTTGAACTCTCTGTTTCAATAATTTTTTATGTAAGGGGAAATATGGAGTGTGCAGTCTGGTTTGGCTTAGGAATATGTATCGAGATCACTCTTTTCATCTTTAGTAGAATTTTTCTGGCACGTGGCGCAATCTATTTCGCGGGGATGCAGTTACGCACGGACGTGACAGTTGAAAATGTGATGGTGTATGTTTTTGGTTCGTTGAAATCTGAGATTTTGGAGTTTTTTTTGTGTGTTTCATATGAGAGTTTTGATAGTTTATTAAGTTTTATTTGTTCTAAAGTGAAAAATCTGTCTTCAATATTGTTTAGGGTCATGTTGATTGTTTCTGTGTTCTTTTCTATTTTTTTGTTCAGTATTTTTATTCTAAAGTTGAGATCGTCAATTTCTATGTTTAATGATGATTTATGGAATTTGTGAGATATTCTATCAAGTTTTATTTTACCTTTGTTATTGGAGATTTGAATATTAAAGTGTTTGGAAAAAATGTGTTTCGGTGTCAAACCTTCTTGTCTACATTTAAGTACGAAACGAAGTTGTTATTTTAGGCGAGTCTTCGTGGCAGTGTTGTGTTTCAAATTCTTGAACGCTGCACAGTAGGAGAAAAGCCCAAAAACCTGGCCAAAACCCCAAAAAATAAATTTTCGAAATAGGGTCAGTTGAGTAGTCATTCAGGTAGAGGACTAGTAACTGCATTCTATTGTGGAAGGGAAAGCCCTTTAAGTGTATACCTGCGCCGCAGCGTCAGTTGGCAGTGAGTGTTCGTGAAGAGTGTACGTGTCACGCGCTGAACAGACGAAAATAACGCTGACTTCAAAAACCCATAACTTTAAAGTGACGGGTTTAATTTCAATTCTGCAACATGGATACGACTTCTGGAGGTATGTAGAACATGTTTTTACATCGGTTGAATCGAAAGTTTATGTATAAATGATTGAAATGTAGTATAGCCTTCGGCATAAATAAAATTGAATAATTTTGAAAACTTATATTTTCAACGGTCCGAAAAGTTATATATTTTGTCACATTTTGCAAAGCTCCTAGTCTCGGCCTTTAGTTTAATGTATAAGCTTTCGAAATTTACAAGAGTTACCTGCGGAAAACGTGCGTCTTGTCCGTTATGATTTTTTTCGCATCGTGCGGTAGCCGAGCGTGCACGCGGCACTATTGAGCAGCCGCTGCGCCTCAACCTGAGAATGGGTGAAGTTGCATCATAACGGACAAGACGGCTGTTATACGCTTGAAATAAATTATTTTAATATATATGTATGTGTATATATATATATATATATAAATTTTCTGTGATTTAATTATGATATATACGTATGCATATATATATATACATATTAAAATCAACCACATAAAAATTTCTTAAATATGAATGAAATGTTATAACATTCGAATAAAATATTTGAATATATATATATTATATAGTAAGCAAAGCTTTCTTTTAACCAAATCCATGTCAATATTTTCTGTCTAATTTTCTTAAAATTATTTCAATTATTGCGGTTATTTATTTGGTAAAATAATGTACATTGTTCAAGTTTTTGTATTAATTGAAAATTTTATCTTTTCCTTTAACACCAATTTTCTACAATTTTATGTCTTTATTACAGGATCCGGTTACAAAGAATTGGTGCTGACAAGGAAAGAAGTATTTCTGATACTCAGCGAGCATTTATCCGATAAATTTGCTTCCTTGATCGAATTTATGGTAGAAAAAATTTCCAAGGACACCGGACGTACAGTTGTAGTGCCTGAGGACTCGAAACAGACTTTTTCGATACTCTTCAATCAAATGAGAACGAGGTGGCAACAAGCTCACAGAAAATCCTGTGTATTTTTCAAGAATAACGGTGAATGGCTTAGCAAGCAGGTATGTTTTGCCGCACCTACAGACACTGTAGTAACAAGCCCGGGTAATACGGGCGGCCGCCCGTCCCTTGAGTTTACAATGTCCAGTGAAAGATCTAAACGAAGGAAGACCCAAGATATTCGTACATCGTTCAACTCGGTCGAGTTAGCATACGCTACTCAGATGAGCCTTCGCTCTTCAGGACAATCCGACGCCGCAAAAGTTATTAAGGACGTAACAATGACGAGTCCTTTAAGAGCTTCCAAGTATCGTAAAGCTTACTCAGCAACGGATGAAATTACTTTATCCGAAGAGGCTGCACTTTCCGCTATGATTGAATATAAATTCTCCAAGAGTACTTACCAGGGAATGAGAAGATTAGGGAGGGAAAATAACTGTAAGCTATATCCGTCTTACGAAAAAGTGATGATAGCAAAAAAGCGTTGTTATCCACCACGTGATGCAATCAGGATTACAGAGAGTAGTGCAGAAGTCCAACTACAGGCACTATTAGATCATACAGTTGAACGTATTTTACTCGTCCAAAATGTACTCATTCAAAGATTGACTCCAGATAATGTTCGTAAAATGGACTTGATTTGCAAGTGGGGTTGCGATGGAAGTTCTGGGCAAAGTGAATATAAGCAGACGTTCAGTGATGACAGCAAATCTGATGCGCATGTATTCTTTACTTCAGTCGTGCCATTACAACTCGTGTGTTATGATCAACAATCGAAGGAAGAAATAGTTGTTTGGAAGAACCCCAGACCCTCGTCTCCACGATTTTGTAGACCGCTTAGACTACTGTTTCTACGCGAAGACACAGAGTCAACACTTAATGAAGTCCAAATTGTTGAAGAACAAATAAAGTCACTTCGTCCATTCGAAAGTGTAATAGATGGAAAAGAAATCTCCGTAATGTACAAGTTGTTGTTCACCATGATAGATGGTAAAGTTTGCAACGCTGTATCATTGACGAAATCTGCTCAACGGTGCTATTTGTGTGGAGCAACCAGCAAAGATTTTAATGCCATCGACACTGTATTGCAAAGGGAAATCAATGAAACAAATTTGAAGTTCGGATTGTCGACGCTGCATGCGTGGATACGGTGCTTCGAGTATTGCTTACACGTGTCTTACAAACTCGGCATTAAAAAATGGCAAGCTCGAAGTGCCGAAGAAAAAAAAATTACCCAGGAACGCAAGAGGGCTTCTTGAATTCAAGAAGGATTCAAGAAGCAATTGGGTCTAAATATCGATCGCCCAAAGCCTGGATACGGCAGCAGCAATGATGGCAACACAGCTCGGCGATTCTTTGAAAATTCGACGGTTTCCGCTGCGATAACGGGGGTCAACGAAGAAGTTATTAAACGCTTGTACGTAATCCTACAAGTTATATCGTGTGGCCACGAGATAAACTGTGAAAGATTTGAACAGTATGCTATTGAAACGGCAAGAAAGACCGTTGCATTATACCCTTGGTACTCCATGCCTACTTCGGTGCACAAACTATTAATTCATGGTCCAGTGATAATAACTCATGCTCTATTACCAATCGGCCAATTATCCGAAGATGCTCAGGAAGCTCAGAATGCTCAGACGAAACAAAGACATCAAACGATATCGAGAAGATTTTGCGCGAAAAAGTTCCAGGGTTAAAACTATGGAAGATGTTTTTCATCGGCTCTTAGTTACTTCTGATCCGTACATTTCAAGTGTCAGAAGACTACCACAGAAGAAGCTGAAGAGTTTGTCGCCGGAAGCTGTAGCGATGTTGATCGCTCCTAAAGTGACTGCTGCAGCAGACGAATTTTGCGCCGAGATTGAAGCCGTGCCGGGAGTTGTAATAGATACAAACTCGGATAATGATTCTGACTCCGACTCCGACTCCGATTACGATTTTGATTAAGAATAAAATTTTCTATTTTTGAAACGTTCCGTATGTATTTTGGAAATAAAAATAATAATTGCGTAGAATACACTGTTCACGTTTATTTTATTATGATGATTTTTTTAAATATATTAATTTATCTATTTAGCAGGATACTCGGCCATTTTGTTTATAACAATTTGCTGTAAGCTCTTTGTTGCAAGTTATAAACAATAGATATCGGATTGGTAATCAGTGGCCTTGAAAACCCGTATATACCAATTTTTGTCAACATCTGGTAACTTTTTAACGTTCATGTCGGCCATATTGGATCGACCATTTTGTTTACGATAATTTGGCTTTCAGATTCGTAATCAGCGACCTTGAAAACCCCTGTAAGCCAATTTTCATTCCCGTCAAAGGTCATCTGAGGTTTTGGCCAGGTTTTTGGGCTTTTCTCCTACTGTGCGCTGCTAGGGTGAAATATCCGAAGAGTTGTAGTATCTCGCTGAAGAAGGTCATTGTGTCTGTTTATAGCCAGTCGATTTAAAATGAATCAAAGAAATGTGCAGCCGTGTAGATAACAAGAGATAGTCAAGGATTCGGCTTCGGTCAGCCAATGAAGGATTTTCCAAGGTTATCGATGGAAATAAGAAGATGTCTTTAACGTTTCAGCCCCCTGGTTTGGGTGCTCTTCAGAATATATATTTTAGCTGTATAAATAATAATACACAGTTTTTAACAATCACGTTTGAGAAATTCATATATGTGAGGGTTGTGTGTTATGGTTTAGTTATCAAAATGTTGTGTTATTTTGTGTAACAATCATGTTAGGTCTGTTTTAATTATAATTATATAAATGTAGTATGGATGATTTCTTCTATTGCGTTGTTTATTGTTGTGTATATGTATAGGTGTTTGAAATGTAGTATGTGTGAGAGCGAGGGTTTTTATGGTATGATGATATACAGAAATGAAAAATGATAGTTAACTAACCTTGAAGTTGTGGTATTTCAGGTTTTTTTAACACATATTTGGAAAGCTGTTATGACTAAAAACATCATTTATGGAAATAAATGATGTTTTGTGGGAAGATGCTCCATAGATAGAGTTATTATCGTTTGTCAGCGATTTTTTTATTCTAAAAGGATAGATAATTATAAGTAATTTTGTTATGTTTAATTATTGAACATTTTAAGCATAAAAAAGACAGAGATTTTTTTTATTTTTGTTGATCTGAGAAAAGTTTTAATGAGGAATAGAAAGACTATGGTAATTACCTATTGAGTTAGTTTTTAAGAATTTATTTTCTTTCCAAAATGAGTAAAAACTTGAAATTTACAATTTGGTACGTTACATGTTGAGATTGTGTAGCGGACGAAGGTTCGAGAAAAACTGAGTGATGTATAATTTCTTGTGGTATATTCGAGTCTCTGTACTACGAATCGGGGGACAGATCATACCGGCAGTGACGTGTCAATAAAAATAAATTAGGTGCGCCAAGTTAGGGGTATTTAAAATTAGTTTGCGATGTCCTTAAAATTAGCTTGTCATGTCAATATATTAGTTAGCTTATAGTGTCAATAATTTAAAAATTGTTATGTGAGGTAAAATACATTAAATTCTGTCGATAGTTATATTATAGAATCGTAGATTGAGCTCAGTTTTTGTATGTCTGTTCTAAAATTTATGGCGTTAGGGTGTGCTTTAATTTGTATCATTTCCAGGATAAGTCTTTTTTTGAGCCAACTTTTGAGCCAAAAAAAGACTCATCCTGGAAATGATACAAATTAAAGCACACCCTAACGCCATACATTTTAGAACAGACGTACAAAAACTAATTTATTTTTATTGACACGTTACTGCCGGGGTATGATCTTTCCCCCGATTCGTAGTACAGAGACTCGAATATACCACAAGAAATTATACATCACTCGGTTTTTCTCGAACCTTCGTCCGCTACACAATCTCAACATGTAACGTACCAAATTGTAAATTTCAAGTTTTTACTCATTTTGGAAAGAAAACAAATTCTTAAGAACTAACTCAATAGGTAATTACCATAGTCTTTTTATTCCTCATTAAAACTTTTCTCAGATCAACAAAAATAGAAAATAAAAAAAATAAAAAATTTCTTTGTCGTTTTTATACTTAAAATTTTTAATAATTAAACATACAAAAATTACTTATAATTATCTATCCTTTTAGAATGAAAAATCGCTGACAAACGATAATAACTCTATCTATGGAGCATCTTCCCACAAAACATAATTTATTTCCATAAATGATGTTTTTGGTCATAACATCTTTCCAAATATGTGTAAAAAAAACCTGAAATACCACAACTTCGAGGTAAGTTAACTATAATTTTTCATTTCTGTATATCTTCATAACATAAAAACCCTCGCTCTCACACATATTACATTTCACACACCTATACATATACACAACAATAAGCAACGCAATAGAAGAAATCATCCATACTACATTTATATAATTATAATTAAAACAGACCTAACATGATTGTTATACAAAATAACACAATATTTAGATAACTAAACCATAACACACAACCCTCACATATATGAATTTCTCAAACGTGATTGTTAAAAACTGTGTAATATTATTTATACAGATAAAATATATATTCTGAAGAGGACCCAAACCAGAGGGCCGAAACGTTAAAGACATCTTCTTATTTCCATCGAGAACCTTGGAAAATCCTTCATTGGCCGGACCGAAGCCGAATCATTAACCATCTCTTATTTCCGTTGGACATTCGTCATCGTCGATGTTTTTAACGCGTTTCTGGGAGCAGATTTCCTTGTCAGTTTCGATCTCCTGATCGACCTGAAACGGAAACGCCTCATCGACAACGTCACGGGCCTAACGTCGAGTGGAACAATTCGACGTACCACGGAACACAGCATCTCGACGATCAGCGAAGAATCCAGGTTCAAAGACATACTCACCGAGTTCCGCGAAGTCCTGAACCCATCTAGAGCGACGTTAACCGCGCAACGAACCGTGGTTCACCACATCGTCACAGAAGGACCACCGGTAGCAGCAAGACCACGTCGCCTTGCTGGGGAAAAACTCAAAATCGCCCAAAGGGAGTTCAAGTTTATGATGGAGCAAGGGTGTTGCCCTCCTCCAATAGCCCATGGCAGAGCCCGCTCCACATGGTCCTGAAGAAATCCGGGGCATGGCGACCGTGCGGAGACTATCGCCAACTTAACGCCAAACCCGTGCCAGACCGATATCCGATCGCGAGAATCGAGGATTTCGCCAACAAACTCTATGGGACAAGAGTTTTCTCATCGCTGGATCTTGTCCGAGCTTATCACAATATTCCCGTGGCAGAAGAGGATGTTCCGAAGACCGCCGTGACAACGCCTTTCGGATTGTGTAATGCCGCACAAACGTTCCAAAGGTTCATCGATACTGGCTTCCGAGGTCTGGATTTCGTATATTGTTATCTGGACGACATATTAATCGTGTCTCGGAACAACGAAGAACACAAAGAGCACCTGCGGGTTATACTGCAACGGCTTAAGCACTACGGACTCACCATAAACATCGATAAGTGTATCTTGGGAGTGAACGAAATACAGTACCTCGGTTACACAATCGACCAACACGGCACGAGACCACCCACAGAGCGAGTTAACATTCATGAAAACGTGTTTAGTAACTGATCATTTTGAGGCAAACCAGGCGTATTGAATCATGTCTCGGAATATTGGTGACGATAATTGATGGTGAATTATTGAATGGATTTGTATACAACCTCCCCGGGAATTAATTTCACGATTCTACTCTAATAATTCGCTGCAATTTTCTAGAAACATTTGGGGATGGCAACGAGCAAAACGCACAAAAGGACGCGTTGCTGTGAGCAGAATATTTTGAGCAAGCTAGAAGGCAGAATTCGGAGGAGAGAAATAGAAACGTCGCCAAATCGAGGAAGATTAGTGAGTGAGGATTAAGTGAGGATATAAAATCCGTGCGAGGGAAATGAAATAAAAGTGAGTTGGACCGATACTTGTCGGGGAAGGAAAAGTGGACGGTGAGGAAGGAAAAGAGAGGTTAGGACAAAAACGGCAGGAGATGATAGAGAAAGACGGGGTGATAGCGCAACGATGGAAAGAAGCGCCACCAACGAGGAACGGCAAGAGGAGGAAGTACCAGGCGAAACGGAAGGAACCGTCGGTAAAAAGAAAAGAGGACGTCCACTAGGGTCGGTGGGGGCAAAGAAAAGAGGAGCGCCCACGACGAGGACCCTGGACAAATTCTGGGGGACCAATAGGACGGAAGGGAGCAGGGAAGTGAGAAGAGAAAGAGAGGGCGGAGAACGGATAGACAGGAAACTTGAGGAAATAGCAGAGAGCGAGGTATTTACAACAAAATCAAGGAGACTAGAGAAAAGGAGTCGACACTCCCGCCTCAAACAGTTCTTTCAATAGGTCGCAGAGGTGTAGTGCTCAGTTCCACCGCAGGCGTTGCTAGTGTTCTTCAGAGCCAATAATATATAGTAATACAAAACTGCATAAGGTGAAACTGACCGTGTTATGGCGGCAAAATTGTTTGCGCCTGTCAAACACAAATATATATGTCGTGTACACCAGCACAGCAGGTATCGAACTATGTGTACAATAATGGAGATAACTCCTCGCGAGTCAATGAGATAAAGGGAAAAAGTAAACAGTCTAGGTAGGAATTATAAAACAAATTTCAACTATTGATGGCAGTAAATTAAAAAATATATTCTTCCATGTTATTTTTGTTCGAGTTCTTTTGGGATTGGACGAGTTGTTTGATTGGTTGAAACTGCTTCAATTCGCTCGTACAACCAGATACCTAAACGATTGCAAAAGAAAAAAAAATCAAACTACCCAGGTCCGAACCAGGGCCTTTAAGGGGACCCGGTGGTCTAGAGCACGAAAATTTCACCTATTTTCACGATTTTTTTTGCCATAAAATTTTTTTTTAAATGATGTTTCAACTTGTCGGGCTTATTACTCCGTTCATTGAGCATACAATTTTTTTTTGTTCATTTTAAAAACAATATTTATTATTATAAAAATGCCGCTGGAGATGACCCTCTCGAAAAATCGGACCCGGACGGCGTAGGTGATTTCGAGACTTCTACTCATCTGAAACACAAAATTCAAGAAGAATATTAACCAGAAAGAGTGCAGTTATGGTCGGTACTAGAACAAATCGAAAAAATTAAAAATTGACAAAATGGCGCGCTTTTGAAAAAAAAGTTCGTAAAATCGGGTCTTTTTTCACTAGTTTTTTGTGTAAACAATAGGAAATTATGTAAATAAAATTATGATTCTAGTTCCAAAGATAGCCGTACATGTTGTGAACAACACATCGAAACTTCAAGTGATTCGGTTGAATAGTTTTTTTGTTTTCACCACCCCCGTGCCGAAAAAAGTCGTTTCGAGATAAATGAGTTTAAAGTTTGAGGTACAGATATTTTCAAAAATTGAGAAAATTTTGAATACTTACAGTTAGTCCGCGATTCCGGAACCATATAGGGTGTTACATCCTAGTGAATGTCCCTTCTCTCATCTAGTTTTTTTTTCATCTCGGTTATTCCCAATATCCTCATTTGCCATCAGAAGCGTATTAAATGTATAAATCTAAGAATAAGACGCGTAACAGCGTTTAACGGAACTTGCGTACGTTCCGCGAGCATATTCAAATCATAGCGATATATACACGATAGCAGCACCGCCACAGTCATTGACTTTTCCTATCACATTGGCTTTCAACAAGAACATGATCTCAGGCAAATATTCCATGGAAAGCCGCAGCTAAAAAAATTGAACAGGCACTCACTCCAAAAACTTTACGCTAGCCATCCGCATGGGGACAAAGAGAAGTCTGCATGATTCGACCCGGTAACCAGAGCGGAGCATGAAAACATCCGGCCGTCCAAATCAAACGGTCGCCGCGATATCGCGAACGACTTAGCGCGAATTTCGACCACACACCTCATGCACGTTCCGTTAACAAAGCGAAATTTCCCCTCCCATCAGCGCCATTATTTCTAGGAAGAGAAACCAAAGATTGTCTCCCACTCACTCGAAAAATTCGCATGTGAACCAAGAAGGGGCAGTGTGCAAAAGGTCGAAGCAGTCGCCCGTCAGCTACCATCGACTCAAGTTCTTCTATCAAGTCTAAATCTCAGTCTCCCGATAATCTTAATCAAATTCAATCTTAGTCTTCCGTCAACCAACATCGAATCAACTTCTTCTATCAAGTCTTAACCCAGAAGCCTAACGAATATCTCCGATTATTCTTCATACGAACCGTCTTCATTTTTCGAGTCACAAAAGTTTTATTTACACTTGTATAATTTCTATCATCGGTCCGTGAATATCAATCTCAATTCATCGACCTTCCGCGTAGTAAACACGTCGAGTATATACACGACCCGTCTAAAATCCTGCGATCATCTTACCAGCAATTGTACCAGCGAGCGCACCAGGCCAAGAGCGAAGGCCCTTGTAACGCGAGCGACAACAAACATCCACGCAAGCGAGCGAGCGAACGACCGAGTGTCAAACACAATTAATGTAAGCTAACTTTACCTTTCCTTTTTGTATCATTTATCGTAAACCTGATTGCTTCAAACCGTCTAGTAATCTTACAATAAACAACATCGTGTCAATCGTACACCAAGTCTGTCGAATTATCCCTCAATTTCGAAACATCATTCGAAACGTCAATTCCTTAATTCTACTCTTTCCCACGCACTACCCCTTTTTACCCTCATCCCGTGCTATTGCGCTAGGCGTAGGCAACAAAGAGGGAAACGAAAATATTATGCTCTCATCCCTTTCGGATGTGACAAAGGTCCTTTCGGAACGTTCGCATTCCTCGATTTGCTCACTCCTTTCATTTTTTCGAGCTGTACGAGCCTTTTTGGAGTTGTCGGTGCTCCTACGGTTGGGGCTCGATACTCGCCGCCCGTCTCGGTCTCGCGCGAGTTGCTCCGCTTGTGGCCCGATTGTGATGCCCATGGTCTCCATTATTTTTAATAACGATGCAAATCCTTCATACATATTCAATCGTATCCTCTTGGCCTTTCCAATTTGAGCAGCCTTGACATATACTGTATTTGATGACAACGTCTAAAACGTTGTTACTGTATTTCCCTATTAACGAGACAATACCGAGAAGCGATGAGAATCCACGTTTCGCCCACGATCCATCACCAGACACAGAAAGTTCATCCGAGGGCCGTCCTGCTTTTACATTCAACTCGACTTTTTCTTTGAATGCTTTTTTGAAAACGATTTTCGCGACGGCTTGACCTGCAATTTTTATATTGTCCACGATGCTATAATATGTACTATTACAAATACCTTGTCCAAGATCCATGAGACCGCAGAAATTTTTCATGCCTTCAAATCCTACTCCAAGCATTCTCAGGGCGAGAACAAGTCGACGGTTAATTTCAAACGCCTTATTGATTAACGGCGAAGACAAAATAAAAGTTTCTTTACACCCACACTTCACAGAGAGCTTGAATCCTAGACCACGTTGTCCGTTTTTGCTAAAAGCGACTGCACCGTTACAATCTTTACACTTCAACAACTGCTGCAACGTTAAAAATACCACGCTGAATTCGATGATGCAATAATTGAAAGTAGGATTAACGTTTACTTCCAATTCCTCATTGTCTTCTAATTTTTTCGCAGACGTGCTCGTAAAATCAGTCGTATTTTCGATAGTGAATCGATTGCCCTTGAAAGATCATTTACGCCCTATAAAAGATGGTCGTCTAGACGAGTTGCCGCCTTGCTTTCTATCCATATTTTCTGATATTTTATTTCAAACTGCTCGATGTTGCTTCGTCAAGACGAGACGTTGTACTGATGAAGTCAGGGGAAAGCTAAATGACCGTTACCCTTACTAATGTTCAACAATAGGTATACATATTTCGGGGAGGGGAAGGGTATATATAGGTATATAGTATATACTATATACAGGTATATATTTTCGGAGAAGGGTCGGGACAACTGCCGCGCGCCGAGCGCTAGACCCATTAGGAGCGCGCGGACCGCTCTCTACCTGGTTATATAATATACACGACAACGCTATAACAGGGGCGGCTAATGGAAGCTCTGGCTGCGGCCGCATATAGTGGTAAGCAAATGCCGCACATCCACTCCAAGCGGGGTATAAAAGGAGGGGGCCCTATAAATGGGCGTCGCCTGAGAGAGAGTAAGCCCACGGGATCCCTCTGACGGAACGCGAGGAAACAAAGCAGAACCCCCTGGTGGGTGGTAAAAGTGGCCGAGAGGGAAGAGAAGTGGCTCTTCCGGTGCTGTGTGCGCGCCCACTCTGGAGGGTACAGTCATAAAACCAGAAAGGCGCTCCTGAGCCGCCAGTAGTAGGGGGACCAAACCCGGCCCAGCCAGCCAGGAGGCAGCCCCACACACTGGTAAAGCGCTTTGCGCCAAATCTCGCTCCTCGCAGTGGTGCCAACTGGCGACCGGATGGGCCCCCGCTGCGGGGGTGCGGGGGAAACGGCCGAGGCCACCGGCCGAGGCCACCGGCGTAGGCGCGCTCGGTGCACGGGGGTGGCTCAGGACAGACCGCCGCTACCACCATCTACAACCAACGCGGATCTCTGGTCGCTGCACACTTACCCTACACGCGCAGGACAAGGAGGACATGAAAAAAATGACAATGAACACAAAGAAACAAGCAGGCTCACAAGCGCCACCTGCACCGAACACCGACTCCGAGGAGCCAAGGGGCTTGCCCCCCCCCCCCCCCGACGACACCGGTAGGAAACCTGGCCAGTGTCATGGTAACCGCGACAGGAACCAACGAGACAGACGGAGGGTCGCCAGGAAACTGGGATGCTACGGAGAACAAGCTGCGAGAGCAACTTGTCATGATAAGCAGCATCCTAGAGAAAATGATGGCACGGACGAACGTACAGAAGCATGTCAGTCGAGTCATTACGACAGGAATGTGTGAGATCAAGGAAGCGGTAGAGGTGGGAATCTTCGAGCTGAAACGCATGAGAGAACTCCGAAGGACAGCGACCACACAACCGAAACGGTGCGACCGGACTGACGTGACCCCCAGAGAAAACGGAAGAGAGAGAAGCAAACCCCAAGCCCCGAGGAGGTAGCTGCTGAGCAGCGAAAGCCCGAGACTTGGGCAACGGTAGTCTAAAAAAAAAGAAACGAAAGGCACCGACGACTGAACGGACAGACGCTGACGAACAAGAAAACGGTACTCAGCCGCAAAACCGGCGACCAGAGCGCCCGAACCTGCAACCCAGGAGAGGTGCGGTTCTGATCAAGCCGGCGGAGGGGCACACGTACGTAAACGTGGTCAGGACAATGAAACAAAAAATGGACAGCACAAAACATAAAGACGAAGTATGGACGATCCGAAACACCAAGGACGGAGCGGTACTACTACAACTGGAAAACGAACAGGACCGGAAAGCGTTCGAGACGGCACTACGGGAAGCGATCGGACAGACGGGACGGATCAGAGACATGACCCCTAGAGCGACGCTGGAATTCCTCGATCTCGACTGCGACACCGCGAATGACGACGTCGCGGACGCAATCAACCGAGAGACAGGCACAGACACGGAACGCAAGGTCCATATCTTTGGCATGAACCACCGGGGCCAAACGATGGCTGTGTGTGAGTTCGACAGCACAGAGGTCATGGGCCTACTAAAAAAAGGGAGGATTAAGATCGGGTGGGTCAATTGCCGCATAAGGCAAAGGCTACGTGTGACAAGGTGCCACCGGTGCCTCGGATATGGACACACGAAGAGAGACTGCACCGGACCAGACAGACATGACAGCTGCTGGCGATGCGGCGACAGGGGACACGCGAGCAAAGAGTGTAATAGCTCTCCCTCGTGTTTCCTCTGCGCGGCAACTGCTGACCAGGACCACGCACACGTGCCTGGCACGGCTCCGTGTGCTGCGTTCAAAGCAGCCCTAACAGACGCAAAAAACAAGACGACAAAATGACTACGACGGTACTCCAATGCAACATGAATCGGAGCAGTGTGGCATACGCGCTGCTCCCTCAGATTGCGGCGGAATTCGACGCTGACATACTTATAATTAGTGAACAATACAGAGACTTGCCTCAGACAGAATGGTTTGCCAATAGCTCGAGCACATCAGCAGTGTGGGTCCGAGGGAAAAGCGCGGCGCGAGTCACAACTTGCGCGCGAGGCTCGGATTGCGTCTGGGTGAAAATAGGCGTACTGACATACGTCAGTATCTATATATCCCCAAACTGTACGGCGCGCGAGTACGCGGAAAAACTGAACGCCATTGAAGACGCACTAAGGGATATCCCCGGGGGCGCAGTTATCGTCGCCGGCGACTTTAACGCACGAGCGGTCGAGTGGGAGATGCCAACGACGAACAGACGTGGACGACTACTGCTGGAGATGGCCGCACTAGGCTAGAACTGGCGGTAGTTAACCAGGGAACGACACCGACTTATAGACGACCAGGATACGGAAACTCGATACCCGACGTGATGATGGCCTCGGACCGAATTCTGACCAAAGTAAAGGCGTGGAGGGTGACTGAAGACTACAACGCTAGCGACCACCAATACATCGCCTTCGACATAACGGACGAGACAAGGACAAACAGGGGTCAGGGACAACGGCCCACAGGTGGGACGTAAACCGCCTTGACCAAGACGCACTGACGAGACGACTGATGACTGCACAGCGCCCTGAGCAACGACCGCCGCAAGGGACAAGCCGGGCCAGAGCGGACACGCTTGCTGGAGAGACCACCAAATTTCTCCAGCAGCTCTGCAAGGCCTCTATGCCGCTGAAATGATACGTACAAAACAGACGAACAGTGTACTGGTGGACAACGGAGATAGCGAACCTCAGACAAAGCTGTAGGACACTTAGGCGGAGAGCCCAGAGAGCCAGAAATCGAGAGGACGTAGCTGCCTGTACGGAACAGTACCGGCGCGCCAAAGGGCAGCTGAGGTTCGCGATCAATGACAGTAAAAGACAAAACTGGAAACGACTCACGGACGAGGTGGACTCGGATCCCTGGGGCGCGGGACACAGGATTGTGACCCGAGTGCTGGGGACCAGAGCCCCACCGGTGACAAGGGACGCCAGTACGATGGACAAGATCGTTGGCGGCCTTTTCCCGACACAACCGGAACGAATGACAGAGACAGATACAGAAATACAGACCGAATGGCCCTTCTCCACGGAAGAGGAGCTGGCGACAGCTGTCAAAATGCTGAAACCGAACAAGGCGCCAGGCCCCGATGGGATCTCGGGGGAGGTACTTCGGATCGTTGCTTCGTAACGGCCGAATGCACTCCTGGATACGTACAACGGGTGCCTGGCCGCCGGGGTTTTCATTAAACACTGGAAGACCGCTCGACTGGTCCTCATTGGGAAAGGCAAGGGGGACCTAGACCTGCCGTCATCCTACAGGCCCCTCAGCCTACTCAACACGACTGGAAAACTGTACGAACTGTTACTAAGACCCAGACTGCTACTGGCGGTTAAGAACGCTGGAGACCTATTGGACCGACAATACGGCTTTCGCAAAGGGCGCTCGACAATCGGAGCTATAACCGAAGTGACCGACATCTTTCACAGGACGAACGAGATCTGCCACGGAGCGAGACCAGTGGTCCTCCTGGCACTACTGGACGTTCGAAATGCCTTCAACTCCGTTAGGTGGGAGGACGTACTGGATACATTGGAAACAACTGTCCGGGCCCCTCCCTACCTCCTCCGGGTGTTGGAGGACTATTTCCGAGACCGCATTCTCATGTACGAGACAACGGACGGACGAAGGGACAAACGGATAACGGCAGGGGTTGCGCAAGGCTCCATCTTGGGCCCCGACATATGGAACGTACTGTACGACAGCCTACTGAGAGTGGACATGCCTTCGGACACGTGCCGTATGGCGTATGCCGATGACGTCGCTGTTGCGATAGTGGCCCGCGATAGCTACCACATCGAGCTTAAGCTGAACCAGGTGATGAGGCGCGTGGACGAATGGATGACAGGACACGGTCTGAAACTGACACTACAAAAGACCGAGTTAGTACTGCTCACACGAAAACGAATAGAGACAATTAAACTGATGAACATAGGGACAGAACGAACAGAAACACGGAATGAAGCCAAGTATCTAGGGGTTACCCTGGATACGAAGCTGATCTTCTGGCCGCACATACGAAACGCGACAAGCAAGGCTGTGGGAAAGACGAAGGACCTAACTAGACTCATGGCCAATACAAACGGACCGAGACCAAGTGTACGGAGACTACTAATGAGCGTCACCCACTCGATTATGCTCTACGGGGCGGAGATGTGGGCCGACGTTCTAAAAGTGCGAAAGCGGGCGAAAGCCATGACGAGCGTGCAGAGGGTGGGGGCGTTGAGGATTGCGTGTGCGTACCGGACCATGTCTGAAAACGCGGTCTTCGTTATCGCGGGCGTGATCCCCATCGACCTGCTCGCTGCGGAGCGTCGTCGCATTTATCGCCGCAATGGACTTTCTGGGAGGGAAAACGCTGCGACGGAGGAACGGATAAGAACGCTCGAGCTATGGCAAAACCGATAGACGGCAAACGAGGACGGACGGTGGACAAAAAGACTGATACCGGAAATCAGCTCGTGGAAGGAGAGGAAATTTGGGGAGGTGGATTTCTACCTGACCCAGTTCCTGTCTGGACACGGGTACTTCTGCAAGTACCTCTGCACGATGAACAGACTGGCTTCGGCAGGGTGTACGTACTGCAGGGGAACTCGGGACGATGCAGAGCACACGTTTTTCGTGGGCGAGCATTGGACCGAGCAAAGACGTAGACTGGAGACAGTACTAGGACCGATCACACCAGACAATGTGACGACACTGATGACGGCGGACGCGGACAATTGGCAATTAACCGCTAACTACGTAACGACGGTCCTTCGGAGCAAAATAATGGATGGATGCCTGGAAGACTAAACGAAGGCGATAACAGAAAAGGATCTCAGGCACGAGTAACAAACGGATTTTAAGGGAAGGGACGTGTCTGTAGAGCAGGCAAGGACGGCCACCCAGTCTGAAGTAATGTGAATAACAGTTCCGGGCTGGTGTCGGGCGTACAGGAATATATGTGTTTAGTGGGTAGGAACGGTTGAGTAGCCGCCGAGTCCCACACTCGACAGAGCGCGGTCCGTCGGAGCACACTCGACGAAGCACCACCACGGCCCATCGGTAGTGCGTCAACGCATTCACAGACTCTCAAAAAAAAAACCATACATTCCCAAAGAAATGGCTGCTAATAAATGTAGAGCAGAATTCTCTTCCCTCTTTGGTGTTCACGAACGCGAAATCGCACTTTGCTCTGACGTCCCAAAAAAAACAAAGCTGTGATCTTACTTTCTACAGTACATTGCGACACTGCTGTCAACAACGATGCAAAGAGAAAACCGCATATGATCGAGTATTACAATAAATATAAGATTACCGTCGATACGATGGACCAAATGGTGACACGATACACGACACATAGGCGCACTCAGAGGTGGCCTCTTGCATTTTTTCAACATAATTGATGTCGCTGCTCTTGCAGCATACATTATTTTTTATGAAAATAATAATATGCTCAAGAAAAAAAAAAACGAATGAGCGTCGTAGTCTCTTGCGCCAATTGAGCGAAGAACTTGCAAAACCAGTGATTGAGGATTGCTCTTCGAACATTCAAATCATGCGACATCACCCGGCGAGACTCGCGATTGAAAGCATGATAGGATCCTCAGTCTCTCCTTCCACTGCTGCGATTAGAGGAACTGAGGCTCGCGATAGATCTGGGCGAAAAGTTATTACCGCAAAAATTGCAAGAAACCTGTGTGCGATGAGCACTCGGTGACTCATATTTCATGTTGAGATTGCGAAAAATAAATAATTTTTCATTGTATTCATACCTTAAATCATTGTATTTGTTTATTTATAAACCTCTATGACCCCAATAAAACATTTATTAACATTAACTTTGATTCACAGGTGAATATATCAAAATTTTCTCTAGTGGGATCCGGATACCCTGGTTGCACCCTGGGACTACCCGTACTTCGAGGTCATTTTTCTAAAGCAAAATTTTTTTTTCGTAATATAGCAATGTCAATCTCTTTGTAAATATTAAAACTTCCTAGATCCGGAGGCGTAGGTCGATTTTTTTGTTCTAATTACGAGCAAAAATGTTACGAGGTGGGTACCCGGGTACCCGGTCGCACACATAAGGGTTAAACGAAACTAGCAAATTTACAAAAATTCACAAAAAAAACTTTCCACTTCGTCCATTAGTATCATCAATCAATAGCCCAACACATAAATTAGCTGAATTTATCCAATTAAAACTATCTAAACTAATAAATACAACAAACTCACACGTCAAAGATAGCTTCTACTTAAAACCATCAGTTTAAAATATCTCAATTCCACAAAACTACAAGCTCGTCTCTTTTGATGTCGTATCCCTCTACATCAACATTCCACTACAACTAGTTATCCAAAGTCTTCAAAAAAGATCAAATCTATTTTCTGAAACATTTCCACTAAACGAAATAATTAAAGCCATAGAGTATATCATGTTCTCAACTTATTTTACATGGAAAAACAAAATTTATCAACAAATTTCTGGATTACCAATGGGTTCACCTCTTGCTCCGATACTATCTAACATCGTAATGATTGATTTAGAAACAAATTGTTTAGAAAAATAAAAATTCTCATTGCCATTATACAAAAGATACAATTAAAAATACATTATCCAATATCAATATCAATGCATCATACAACAGACAAAATTGAATCCACTATCAATATCTTCAACTCATATAATTCAAAATTACAATTTACATCAGAATTAGAAGAAAATAGTAAAATTCCTTTTCTCAATATACTTCTAATCCGCAATCAAAATTCAATCACCACAAATTGGTGCAGAAAACCTACTTGGTCTGGCAGATTTATAAACGTCTTTTCACACCATCCACATTCCCAAAAAAGCCATAATTTACATGTTAGTTGACTAGCAATAAAACTATCCCATCTATCTTTTCACAAAAAAAATCTTCAACGTATTATGAACACGATGACAAAGAACTGTTATCCGGTCTCTTTCACGGAAAAAATAATGAAACAAAGACTTTTTACAATCAACAATCAAAATAACAAAAATAAAAACTTTGTTTCCTCTAGACTAATAAATATACCATACATAAAAAACATTCATCACCAACTAATTCGTCTTTTTTAACAATAAAATATAACACTAGTCACAAACAATAAACACAACATTTTATCGATTACAGGCCACCAAAGACAAAATAGATAACAACAAAAAATCTAACATAGTTTACAAAATTGATTGTAATGATTGCAATTCTACATATATAGGCCAAACAAAAAGATACCTAAAAAACAGAATCAATAAACACAAAAATAGCCTAAAACACACCACCACAATACACACAGCCCTAGCACAGCACGCAATAGTACAAAAACACGATTTCAAATTTGATGATGTTAAAATTTTAAACAATAAAAAATGGCTCAAAAAAAGATAGATCCTAGAAATGATTCAAATTAAAGTGCATCTTAATGCCATAAATTTTAGATCGATATATAACTCAATAATATAATCATAATCATATTTTATAACCATAACTATACACATCAATTTTAAAACGCGTTGACACAACACTTTAACTTCATAACTCCTGACACGACACATGAATTTAAAAAATTCCCAACATGACACAGGTATTTAAAAACCCTTGACACGGCATTGCCAAAAGGATCATTCTCCCTCTCTCCAGAAAAATTAAGTTCACCACTCAGTTTCTTTCGAAATCTCTGAGACATCACTACTTGACATGTAGAACAGAGAAAATTTCTAGGTTTCTTCTTTGTGCTTGCGAAGGCATAGTTATTTTTATTTAAAAAATCTAAAATTTCAATAGGTAAATATCACATTCACACGACATTTCATTGATTACATTTTTTTTTCATAGATCAAACTAAAGATTCTCTTACAATTCTAAATCTTTACAGATAATAGAAATCGCCAAAAAAACGATAAATTCTCTCAATCGATTGAAACAAAGGGTCCGAATCAATTCAATCCTCCGATTCACCTCATGAGATAGTATTGGACCAACATAAATACTATCCATGGTTATCATCTTCCAAGCACAAACAAAAAGAAAACTGGAAATATCGACAATATTCAGGTTCGTCATTGACACATTTCCTAACCAAAAAATCTATAATAGATAACATCACACTCTCACACACCACTCTTGTCACGCAACAAGAAGAATAAATTAACATACTACAAAAACTTACTCATGCAATATCACTATGATTTAAATTAGTGAAAAAAACTAACACACAATTCACACAAATCATTATAACACATTTATAACTTATTTATAACACAAAGCACAATTATAAAAAATCTTGTAAACTGTGTCTATAGAATTCGTATCTCATAATTTATAGAACAAATAAAATTTCTGAAGAGGATCCGAACCAAGGATCGAAACGTAACAGAAAAACATTGTTCCATCACGACCTTGGAAACTCTCATTGGCCAAATCGAAGCCGATTCCTTAACAATACGTAACTAGCAAATCACGAGTTTTCATGGGTATACATATAATAAGCACGTGTTGAAAAGACAACCCCAGTATGTAGAGCCAACATACCCGCATTCGCCCGGTTCCTTGCATGTACATGTTATTATTATTATTTTTATTTTTATTATTGTACCGAAAAACAGAGTAACGCGCACCCGCATAATAAATACATTACGAGATACATTACGGTTGGTTTATCGCTTTATTTGCGTTTCATTAAAATTAGCTATATTTTTAAACATAACAGGCAAATCATAAGTTTCCATAATAAAATAACTCGTGTTGTACTTATTATATAATTATTAAATCTGATCTGCTTGTTATATAATAAGCCCATGTGAATAAAACAACACGAGTTATTTCATTAATATGTGCTCTATTAACATTATTTATATTTTATTTATTATATATACGTATATACACAATATTATTATATATTATAATAGAAGGAATCCCCACTTGGGTGTATTATCGTTCGGGTGTGCGAGAGAGAACGCACCATGACTGTCCCAAGTGAGTACGAGAGAGAAACATGATCACCCTCAGTTTTGTAATTGTGTTTTGTGCAGTTTTCTATTACTATATATTATTGCCTCTCAAGAACACTAGTGACGCCTGCGGCGGAACTCAGCACTACACCTCTGCGACCGATTGAAAGAAGTTCGTACATACAGGCTAGGATAGGGAGTTTGAACTCATTTACTCTAGTCTCCTTGAAAAAAAATGTAAATCGACGATTACGCCGGACAGGGGAAACGAGATGACATCTTAAGATGAGAGAAGAGAAGAAGACAGCACAAAGGAGAGGGAGGAGGTCGACAAAGAAGGAAATGCGGGTATCAACGGGACGGAAGGCCCGTACGAAAAGTCTCGGGAACAAGGGGAACAGACAAACGAGGAGATCGTGATATCACAAATGAAAAATGGAGAAATGATGCCGGTGGACTGGAAAGAGTGGCTAAACAAATGGAGACAGGAGTGCGAGACGTCCTGGAAGGCGGACCTAAGAAAGGTAGTGAAGGAGATCAGCACCTCTCTAAACACCAGCATGAAGAGGAACGAGGAATTGGAAGAGGAGCTGGCACTAAAGCAAGCCAAAATATAGAGCGAGCAAGCGAAATGAGAGGTGCAGGTCACAAACAGAGATGTCTCTGTAATGGCTCTGTAACGAAGAATCGAGCAACTACAAAACGAGCCAACGGCACGGAAGGCATTTGAGAGGGGGGAACCGAACGAAAAGGAGGATTGTAATGGAGGAGAAAGAAGGAAGGATGAAAACGGGAACGATAAGTCGGTTTGCGATCTCAATGAGAGGAACGCGTGCAACATGGTAAGAGAGAGGCAGGGAGAGGAGAAGGAACTAGAAAAAACAAATGATCATAACAACAGCAAACATGAGGGAAACGGAGTCATATACTCTCAGGAGGAAGACAAACAAAGGCAGCAAGAGACGGATAGAAGAAAACCAGGAAGGAAGGGCGGAGTGGAGGCGAGAAGAAGAAGAAAGAAGAAGGAGAAGGGCAAACATAATAGTAAGAGGATTGAGAAGAGAGAGCAGAAACACAGAGGTGGAAGTGAGAGTGGCACTACAGATGCAGACAGAAATTAGACCGGACATCAAAAATTGGAGGTGGATTGATGGAGGTCTCCTGGTCAAGTTAGGTTCTGTGAAGAATAAAGCAGAGATAATGAAGCGGAACGACCAAAAACGAGGAGGGGACGTGAGCATCTTGGACGACTGGACGGCGCGGGAAAGGGAGGTGCAGAGATACCTAGAAGCGCAGGTCGAGAACAGAAGAAGAAGAGGGGAGGATGTACGCACAGGGCACCTGAAAATCCAAATTGGAGGTGAATGGAAAAAATGGAACGAAGCGGTAGGAAGACGGGAAGCTGAGAGAAGCTGGCAGACCGGTAGAAGAGATGTCTCCAACAGACCTCGGGGGTTTCGTGGCAGAGGAGGAGGATGTAAGAGCAACGATTTAAGAATAGTGTCGTGGAACATAGCGGGGAAAAAATACAGGAAACTTGGGAATGGATGAGGCACCTTGATATAATCGTGCTGCAAGAGACTTGGCTTGAAGAGAAAGAAGGTAACAAAGTGAAATACAGACTAAATAGAGACTTTAAGTGGAGCGCGAAGCATGCGTTGCGTAAAAATAAGAAAGGGCGAGCGATTGGAGGGCAATTAGTAGGGGTAAGGAAGAGCCTCAGCAAAACAATATCAGTGCAAGAATGGAAAGGCGAGTTGCAAGTAACGGGGGTCGAAACGGGCAGGGATAAGGAGGAAATAACACTATTTACGATATATAATAACGGTGGCTTCTTGCAACTAAAAAGCGATTTAGGCACCTTAATGAGTCGGGCAGAGGCGGATAAAAGGAGCGTTATTTTGATAGGGGACTTCAACGCAAGAATAGGGGAAGAGGAAGGGAGACTGAGAAGCCAAAAAGCGATAGGAAGAATGTCGACGGACAAAAAGAAAATTGCGGAGGTAGGAAGCTAATGGACTTCTGTGACGAAGGTTTGCTGATATTAAACGGGAGGAGGGAAGGGGATTGGGAAGGGCAGTTCACCTTTGTCGGCGATAGGGAAAGGAAAGGCACAGTAATCGATTATGCCATTATCGAGGAGGGGAAGGAATGCCTGGTCACCAAATTGGAAATACAAATTATAACCGAATCAGACCATCTACCCGTAACGCTCAGTTTGAGAGGGGGGGGGGAGGTAGTGAAGGGAGGAGGGAGGCTACGTCGGCGGCAGGTGAGGGAGTGAGTAGGGCAGAGGTTGCCCTAAAGTGGAAAGGCCAGTTAACAGAGGAATATGCGGCTACTTTCAATAAATGTTGGGAGAGTAGGCACGAGGCGACCGGAGGAAGAGAGGGATGGAAGAGATTAAAAGACTTGATTTAGAATACGGCTCTTGGAATAGGCATGATTAGGAGGATGGGGCAAGGAGTACAGGGCGTGAGAAGACTGGATGACGAGGTAAGAGAGCAAAGAAAAACAGTGTGGAAAAGCCTTAAGAAGTACATAGAAAGCAGAAGGGCGAGGGATAAGAAAATACTAATAGAAGCTAGGAAAGAACTAAAGAAAATGAGAAAACGGAAGCAAGAGGAGTTTTGGGAGGAAAGATGGGAAAAAGTGAAGGCATGTAGGAACTTAGGAGAGATCTGGGAAGCAATAAAACCATTTAGACCAAGGAGATTAGGATTGGGAGGTCAAATCAGCAAAAAAGAATGGGTGGCACACTTCCAGGATCTAATGGAAGGAGGGAAGAGGACTGCAGAGGTAGAAAGTTCGATAGAGGAGAATGGAAGGGAGGGGGAGGACGAGACGTGGCTGCAAAAGATCAACAGAGAAGTCGAATGGGAGGAGATGATAAAAACATTGGAAAAAATGAAAAATAGGAAGGCAGCAGGAGAGGATGGGCTGAAGGTTGAGTTCCTTAAAGATTTACCGGAAGCAGGGTTGATAGAATTGAGAGAAATTTTAAACGAATTGTGGAAAGAAGGGAGATTGGCTGGGGTTGGGAGATCGGTAAAATAGTTCCCATACACAAAGCGGGGGACGTAGAGTGTGTGGGTAACTACAGGGGGATCACACTCCTGAATACAGGTTACAAGCTACTAGCAGATATAATCACGGCAAGACTTAGATACTGGATGGAAGGGAGAGGAGTGCTTAAAGAGAATCAAGCGGGATTCAGGGCGGGAAGGGGAACACGCGACCACATCTTCGTCTTAAACGCATTAATCAACAATAAACTGAAAAGAAAAAAAGGGAAGCTGTTCGCAGCATTTGTAGCTTTTACGGCTGCTTTTGAGACAATTGATAGGGCTATTTTGATGAAAAAAATAGGGATGATCTGGATACAAGGCAAGGTTGAGGACATGATCAGAAAAATATATGACAAAACGGTTAACGAAGTAGTGACAGGGGAGGGAATTTCGGATAGATTCGAGACGAAGAAGGGGGTGAGACAAGGATGCCCGCTCAGCCCAACACTTTTCAGTCTTTACATTGAGGACATGGACAAAGTTTGAGAGAAAAGAAACGGACTTTTCCGTGTCGTCCGTTTTGGTAGCGGACGAGGAGGAAGGGTTAAGGAGCATGTAATTGGCTCCGGAGAAATACGTGGAGGAAAACAAACTTACGGTGAATATAAGTAGAACAAAAATAATGATGTTCCAGAAGGGAGGAAGAAAGCAGGAGGGGGAAAATGGGAATACAGGGGGAAAAATTAGAAATAGTCAAGGAATACAAGTATCTGGGAGTGTGGTTCTCCACAGGCAACACATTCGAGAAACACCTAAAATGATTGGCCGGGAAAATAAAGAAAGTCACCAATGCAACCGGGGGTATCTTTAAGCGGGCAAGGATAGGGTGTCTCGAAAGGAGGCTACAGTTAATGGGGGTAATGGTGAAAAGCGGGATGATGTACGGGGCAGAAGTATGGGGTTGGAGGAAGAGGCAAATCTTGGATAGATGGCAGGGTAGGTTCGTTAAAATGGCCATGGGTATTAGTCCAAACACGCCCAACTACATATGGAGAATGGAAGCAGGTTGCCGAGGCTTAGAAAGCGAGGCATGGAAAAGAGCGGCGAAATACATAACAGAAGTCATTAAGATGGTGGAAGAAAGGTGGCCGAAGGTGTGCCAGAAGGAGGAGGTGAGAGGGATTACGAATAAAAATCCGTCCAAGTGGGGAGAAGAAATGGTTACAGCCATGGGAGGAGTCGGAGAAGGAGGAGTGTGGCACCTAATTCGGAACGTGGAGGTTAGAGGCATAGAAAAAATAATAGATAGAGGGATAAAAATCAAAGTACCGCAGGAGATGCAAGGCGACTGGTGTAAGATTGATAAATCAAGGTACTGCCCTGAGTACAAAAGTAGAAAAAAGAGAACAGAAACGGAAGGATACTGGGAAGCAAAGGAGATACGAGGCGAAACTAAAGAAGTCTGGGCGAGAATATGGTGCGGGAACATGGGTAAAAAAGGGAACAAGGGGTACGGAGATACGAAATGTCGATTTTGTGGGGAAGAGGCAGAGAGGTTGGAGCACATATGCAGTTGCGGAAAAATAAAGGCAAAACAAAAAACAGAGACTGTGAAAGGCCTAGAGCAAGTGACGGAATTTAAGAGGGGGGATGATCTCAGACAAAAAATAGGAGAGTTGACAAGGAATGACCCGGTAAAAGAATTCTGCTCCTACATCAAAGAATTCGAAAAAATAACGAAGAATGCGCATAAAGAAAAGTAGGAGATAGAAGGAAAAATGAAGGAAAAAGAAAATCAATAAATAAAATTGCTGATTGGTTTTGAGGCATGATAAGGAAGAGGATAGGTGAAAGGAGAATGTAAGTTACATTTAAGCAAATATTGTAAAAGGGGAACCACATGTATGGGGGGACTCTCAGTGTAAACGCCTATGAGGGTATACCATGGAATAAACTACTACTACTACTAGAAAAATTTGCATGAATGTTAATGGGACATGTTTTTGTACGGATGTATTGCAAACTCCCTGCGAGTGTAAAAAATCTGCTCTTATATGTTGCGCAAGATGCCGCAAAAATTATTGCTTTGTTTGTTTCTACGACAATTACCACTGCGGTTTTTTGTATATAATTATTATATGAATAAAAATTGAATTTTTCATAATCGACTTTGTTATTCTCATTAAAAACCCAATGTTCCTCTTCATAGACTTTACAATGAAAAATAAAAAACCCACGGTTATGAATTGTTTTATTGGAAAAAAAAGAAAATATAATAATTTAAAAAAAGCGAAAATAATTAAAACAAAATAATGTAAATGAATTTGAAAAAATAATGTAGGGGTGAGAAACGTTTTAAATAAACGGATAACAAAGAAAAAAAAATAAAGAAAAAAAATAAGATCCGAAGGAGGAATCAAACTCGAGACCTCCGGCGCAAAAGACCGAGCCCTAACCGTCTAGACTAGACGGCGGCTCGACAAGTGCCTGACATTTTAAATTCATAGGGCGCCTAAGAAACTTTGAATCGATTTTTCTCGGAATTTTCCTAGTAGTGCGTCCTACTACTTTAACCACGTGAGGTGCTAGGGAATACTCTTTCACCACAAAAAAATTCGGCCAAATCCCCGACCTCACGGTCGTGCCGTCTCCTTGTCAGTTGCTCTCTCACATGTTTAGCAAACACGAAAGTTTTGAATGCCCGTTTCTCTCTCTCTCTCTCTCTCTCTCTCTCTCTATATATATATATATATATATATATTGTAATGAGGTCCTCTATATTTTTTCCTTGGTCGTTCTTCTCCCTATTATCTTCCAACGATCAATACTACTGACGCATATGTGTAAGTGGCCTTTCACCAAATTTATAGCGTCCGTGTACCTACATTCTGAATATCACGCATGACTTTCGACACTCTTGGGAAACTTATGACGAAAGCCCTCCGTGATCTTCATGAGCGACACTTTCACGTCCGGCCAGTCATATTAGGAACGCTTTGACTTTTCATTCGGCAATATGCTTTCTCAAATTCTGATGAAACCGATGGCCAACGTTTCTAACATCACGTAGGCCCTTCCTCCCACCATTTCGACTTTCCCAAACTCCATCACTATAAATTACCGTCGTTCTAAGCCAAGTTAGTCAGTAAGTCTCCGAACACTGTACAACGCTGAATCTCTGTCCATCAATTACCTGAATAAATTCGTCTCAAGTAGCTCAATCCGTGTTAACCGAGTTATTCCGTCCTACGACCGAGTTCTGGAGCGAGTCAGCCACTCCTTTCCTCGAAAATTATAATAAAAGTGTCCATCCCGACATCACAATTGGTGCTAAGTGTGGGGTGTGCTGACTAATCAACGCTGGGAACATAGGACCGATTGACGACACTCCGAGTCTACGAGGGACGACGTTTGAAACTGGATCTACGAAAGGAATCGGTGAGTAAAGACTTATTTACTCATTATCGCGAGCCGCAAATTATAACTACCGATTCCGAAACTGACTCAGTAGATCAAACCGAAATGTCGTTGTCTAACGTAAACGCAGCCATCAAAACGGCGTTCAGCCGAATAAAAGACTCAGATTCACAAACCGAAATGGAAGATAACGCTTCGCGCATTACGCACGCGTTACCGGAAGATTCTTTCGAAGAGCTAACACCGAAGGAAGCGCTGGAACTAATCCGTGAATTCGATGGTAAATCTCTGGGGGTCGAAACTTTCATTACGTCAATTGAAGATGTAAGACCACAAGTGAGCCGATCAGATTACCTTCGTCGATTAATAATCACAAAAAAAATTATCGGCGACGCGGCAAGAGAAATTCAAGAGTACGAGACAAACACGTACGAACAGCTCTATGAATGCTTACGGATCCTCTTCGGAAACTTGCAACCGGTCAGCGTTTGGAGAGACAAAAGATCACGAATGTTTCAACAAAAAAACGAAAGTGTTTCGAGATTTACGAATAGATTTTTAGAAGTACAAAATCAACTCCTTTCCGTATTAGCTAATTCAACTCCAGACGAAACACAAAGACGATTCATTGTGGAATACGAACGCCAACAAGGGCTCGACCAATATCTGTTAGGGTTAAAAAAAGAGATTTCCACTGAAGTACGGGCTCAAAAACCGGAGAACATTCGAATGGCAATAGCTCGGGCACAAGCGGCAGAAGCCTACGACTACACAAGAGAGATGATGACGCGCAACATAAACATTACTGAAAAAAATACAGGTAGCTCAGAAATCCGCAAGCCGCCCCATCATAAATCTTTCGGGACTCCCTCAGCGGCACCGTTCTCTTCGATAATATGCCGATATTGCAATCGCATGGGTCACTCCGAACGTGACTGCCGTAAGAAAGCATACGACTCACAAAACCCCAACAGAAACGTACCACAACAATCGGGTTTTCACAACAGGCAGTCTCACAATCGCCGACCAACGCGAACAACAGTGAATTATATACCGGAAGGAGAAGCAATCACTACGACACAAGAAAACATCCCCCGAGTCAATGCCATCGGATCCGCTAAACGAGTGGTCAAACTTCCCACACGAACAGCTAGCAGAATAGGCTGTTTTCTTCTCGATACCGGATCAGCCATAAATCTCATAAAAATCAACATGTTAACGGAAGGATCGCAGATAAATCGGAACATTAAAACACCGTTCTCCATGGGCAATGAACAACATGAATCGTTATTTGCTGCTAAACAGGAATTTCAAGGAAAGATTCACATCTTTCACGTCGTTCCCAATGACTTCCCATTAGACGAGGATGGGTTGATCGGCATTCCGTTCATGGAAAAGTACCAAACAAAAATCGGTATCGGAAGAGAAAATTACCCAACGTTCGACGATCAACGATTTGAATTCGAGAAAGTTTCTGTCACCATCCCGCCACGAACGATCTATTTTATTACGGTTCGTACGAATATTGAAAACGGAACAGCCATCACGGACGAGAACAATCCAGGAGCAACAGTGCCTTGCATCTTCGAAGCCAAGGATTACGAAACCCGAGTGCCATTTTTGAATGACTCGGAAGAACCGATGACGGTTACAATTGACCAGCTACAGGGCATTCCTTTCTGTGAAGCCGCCCGTTCGCCTGAGGAGGAGCGCCAAGACGCACCGAAGGATGTAGCTCGTGTCAATGCTATAGAGATTACGAATACTGCCGAACGTATTCACACATTAAAAGAAAACGTTCGACTCGAGCACGTCCCACCTGATCAAGCAGAAAAGGTTTGGGACATCGTCTCCAGCTTTCCAGATGTATTTGCCCTACCTGGTGATCCACTCCCAGGCACAAAAATGGTCAAGCATCGGATCATCACGAGTGATGATACACCCGTGAACACCAAACAATACAGGTACCCGCCGGTTCACAAGGAAGAAATCGACAGGCAGGTAAACGAAATGCTGGAAAAAGAATTAATAGAGCCGAGTGACTCACCATACAACTCGCCTATTTGGGTGGTACCTAAGAAATCGGATGCATCAGGAAAACAGAAGTGGAGGATCGTCATTGATTTTCGGAAATTGAACGAAAAAACGACACACGACGCCTATCCTCTCCCATGTATCGACGAAATTTTGGATCAATTAGGTCGAGCAAAATATTTTACCGCATTCGATCTAGCGTCGGGATTTCATCAAATCCCAATGGACGAACGAGACAAGCAGAAGACAGCGTTTTCCACACCATCAGGTCACTATCATTACAACAGAATGCCGTTTGGATTGAAGAACGCACCCGCGACATTTCAACGCATGATGAATAACGCGTTGAGGGGATTGATCGGAAATACATGCTTCGTTTACTTGGACGACATTATTATTTACGGACAAACCCTCGACGAACACAATAAGAAATTAATTGACGTGCTGACCCGTCTTCGCGAGTCAGACTTGAAGTTGCAGCCCGACAAGTGCGAATTTCTACGGCCAGAATTGGAATTTTTGGGACATGTAATCTCGGAAGAAGGAGTAAAACCCAATCCAAAGAAAACAGAAGCAGTGCAGAATTTTCCAAGGCCAAGTGACCAGAAGCAGATTAAACAGTTCTTAGGACTCGCTGGATATTACCGAAAATTCATAAAAGATTTCAGCAAATTAGCGAAACCACTTACAGAACTCCTGAAGAAGGATACACCATGGTCTTGGACAGACAAACAAGAACAATCATTCAGCCTATTACGAACAGCGCTGACGACATCTCCGGTCCTCCAATATCCGGATTTCGAGGGATCTTTCGTGCTCACAACCGACGCGAGCAACCACGCCATAGGTGCAGTGCTATCGCAGGGACCCATCGGTAAAGATCGTCCCATCGCTTACGCATCACGCACTCTTAATAAAGCCGAACAACGATATTCGACGACGGAAAAAGAGATGTTGGCAATAGTCTGGGCTGTCAAACACTTCCGCCAATATCTGTTTGGAAAGAAATTCCAAATTGTTACGGATCACAAGCCGCTAATCTGGATCCTCAAAACCTCGAATCCTCCAACGAATAGTCGCCTAATGAGGCTCCGGTTAAAACTAGAGGAATACGAATACGAGGCCGTTTATAAAAAAGGAACGCTGAATACAAACGCTGACGCACTATCACGGATATACCCCGTAACAACCCGTCAAGGAAAGCACAACGGCGCTCCGAATGAGGGGCCCGAAAAGCAAGAAGTATCAGATAACGTCATTGAAGAAGAAAGCGACAACGCGGCAGGCACCGAAAACACAGTGGAAAAAGAAAATGATCGAGAAGAAATGGAAAATGAAAATTTTCCCCTTTACATAGAGTTCGAACTATCGAAAGAAAGTCCACAGGTTCCTGAAATTTTGGAGGAAGCACCACCCAGGAACACACCGCGGATCAAAATAACCGACCAACTTGAAAACAGTGAAGATGAACTGCACCTCGATTTCGCAAGAGATGAAATCGAGTGGTATAACGTGTTAGCCGAAAAACTGTCGGTTACCAATGAACCTACCAAGATTTATTTAGGTTGCAAATACCTGAATGAAAATCCAGTTACAAAAATGAGAATTAAGCAGATGATCTCGTTTATTTGGTCAAGGAAAACAGAACGACCCTTTCTTTATCTTTACGACATGGAACTGTACGAGCCAGGTACAGAAGAGGAACGGATAGACATCATGAAGCAATACCACGGGACAAGCGCCACAGGTCATTTCGGAGTAGCAAAGACCCTCGATCGGGTGAAGGCTGTTGCTACCTGGCCCAATCTGCAAAGAGACATCGAAGATTACATCCGTAGATGCGACACGTGCCAGAGGGTGAAGCTCGTGCGAACACAACCACGAGCAGAAGCAATAATTACTGACACACCGGAGAAACCCAACGAAAAAATTGCATTGGACCTCGTGGGTCCACTACCTGAAACGTACGAGGGTCATAAGTACATTCTTTCTGTACAAGACCAGCTCACAAAATACATTACACTGATCCCATTAAAATCACAGGATGCCCAATCAACAGTGACAGCACTGGTTGAAAACTTTATTTACATTCACGGAGCTCCGAAAATCATCTTAACCGATGGCGGACGAAACTTCATCAGCCAAACGTTCAAGCATTTAGAAAAGCTCTTTAAGATCTCCCACATGACAACGACAACGTTTCATCCTCAGAGTAATGGGAGCCTCGAGCGAGCACACGGACCGATAAAAGAACAAATTAAAGCATTGATATACGACCATCAAGAAGATTGGGACAAGAAATTAAAGTTCGTCTCTATGGCTTATAACACAGCCAAACACGAAGGGACAGGACTAACTCCATTCGAAATGCAGTTCGGAAGAAAACCCAATATTCCAAATAATTTGCCAGCTCAAAGGACTAATACGACGATTGACGAATACTTCGAAGGAATACGTGCGGATCACGAACGCATCATCAAACGAGGACGCGATAATTTGATCGCAGCTAAAGAAAGATACAAGGCAGTCCAGGATGCTCACATACATCGCACTATACCCGTCTTCGCAAAAGGCGACGAGGTCCTCGTTGCTCAAGAGCGAGACAAGACACCCCTTGCCCCGAAGTGGGAAGGACCAGCCATTATTTTGGAACAAACATCAGACGTCAACTACGAGATCTTGCTTAAAAATAGAAGAAAATTAATCCACGTTAATAAATTAAAACCTTACCATAGAAACTAATCAAAAATTCTGTGCAGGCATTATGATTGCTGTTACTTCTTCCTCTCCTTGTAACGTGTGTTACATCCGAAGAATTAAGGGTGGAACCACTCGAAGGCACCGTATATATGGAAAACCTGGGAAGTGCCGTAATCTACCATCAAACCTGGACAGTAGTCAACTACGTCGACATCACCGAAATAAATCTACACCGAGATGAGCTGGATATGGCTTCGATATCTTTGTCAAGAATTTGCAACGGAACCGACAAAAAAGGGACTTGCGCCGAATCAGCATCAATCGAAATCCTTCGACAAAGGTTAAATAGGATAGACTCAAGGAGATCCAGATTAATGAACATAATTGATTATAGACCCCGTCTCAAAAGAGGTGTTTTTAATTTTATCGGCGACATTAGTAAAATTTTGTTTGGAACTTTAGGGAATTCCGATGCCGAATATTATAACGATGAGATTGATAAACTTCATACTGACAATAAGAAAATGAGTACTTTAATTCAAAACCAAACGGCGATAGTTAAAGGGATGGCATCAACACTTTCCAAAGCTATTGAGGAATTGCGCACCGAAAATCAACAACTATTGAACTCTTATGGAAAACTAAATTTTGCAGTAGCTGATAATACTAGAGATATAAAAATTAGCGCACAAGTGACTCTTCTAGAAACCCTTATAGACGAATACAGTGAATGTATCAACAATGTTTTAAATGCAGTAAACGATGGTAAACAAGGGATAATCCATCCGCAAATTTTGAATCCTGCTGACTTGGTCAGAGCACTAAAATCAATTCGAGAACAAGCCTCATCCAGTAATACTCCTCCCGTACCTCTAGAAGAATCTGTCTTTGCGACAATTATTGGAATTAGCGACGTAAACGTCATGTTAAAGGATAATCGTTTTACTTATATAATTAAGGTACCAGTAATAGAAAACAATCTACTTGACGTTTTCCGTATTATCCCCATCCCTAAACAGAAGGGCACATCAACTACATTTTACTATGTGAATCCGCCGGATGCGTTAATAATCATTAACGGAGCCAGGACAATGTTTACTCCGAGCAATGAGGAAGACCTCGATCACTGTAAAGAAGTAGGACCAAGACGTTTATGCAAACGTAAGAATCCTGACTATTTTGTACGTGATCCTAATAGCTGTGAAGCGGCAATCCTACAAAAGCCGACAGATATATCCGACTCCCAATGTCAAGTACTATACATAAATCTAATTAAGTCATTGTGGATTCAATTAAAATCAGGAATTTCTTGGATTGTGACATCCCCATACGAAGAAACTCTCCACGTAAGTTGTGATGATCACAAAACACACCAAGCAATGCTGCGGGGCACGAATAAAATAACGATAACGGGTAATTGCATCGGGCACACCGAACACATTTTCATAAGACCTAGTTACGACAAAAGAGTTATTCAAGCAACTGACATTATTCTCAATAAGACTCTTAGAGTCCCAAATCTCGAAGAAGTTCTTCGAAACCATTCAGTATCCTTGGACGACATTCAGTTGACGACCTTAGGACGACCTACGCACGTTGATCTGACTCAACTTAAGGCCCTTGGACAAACGTTAGATGAAATCTCAGAAGAAGCAGCAAAAATTGGACAACATAAACGAACTAAATCATTTATAGAAACTACCTACGAAAGCATCAAGTACCTCGGATACGGTTGCACTGCAATTGTTTTCTTATATTTCACGATGAAGTGCGGATTATGTGGATGCTTATTTAATTTATTTACCGGAGCATTTAAAGCTACTTGCGCTCCATGTGTCAACGTGTACAATAATTGTTTTCATCAAAACACCGAACATGTAGACTACAACGTTAATTACGATAGGGAAGAATGCGCTATGCTAGGAATAACCGGAAACAGCAACATAAGACATGCTGTGAAACCAACAGGTCGTCGGCGATCTACCAGCCTCAAGGCTTAAAGAAAATTCATCTTGTTTTATGAATTTTCTTAAATAAGGGGGGAGGTGTAATGAGGTCCTCTATATTTTTTCCTTGGTCGTTCTTCTCCCTATTATCTTCCAACGATCAATACTACTGACGCATATGTGTAAGTGGCCTTTCACCAAATTTATAGCGTCCGTGTACCTACATTCTGAATATCACGCATGACTTTCGACACTCTTGGGAAACTTATGACGAAAACCCTCCGTGATCTTCATGAGCGACACTTTCACGTCCGGCCAGTCATATTAGGAACGCTTTGACTTTTCATTCGGCAATATGCTTTCTCAAATTCTGATGAAACCGATGGCCAACGTTTCTAACATCACGTAGGCCCTTCCTCCCACCATTTCGACTTTCCCAAACTCCATCACTATAAATTACCGTCGTTCTAAGCCAAGTTAGTCAGTAAGTCTCCGAACACTGTACAACGCTGAATCTCTGTCCATCAATTACCTGAATAAATTCGTCTCAAGTAGCTCAATCCGTGTTAACCGAGTTATTCCGTCCTACGACCGAGTTCTGGAGCGAGTCAGCCACTCCTTTCCTCGAAAATTATAATAAAAGTGTCCATCCCGACATCACAATATATATATCTATATATATATATATATATATATATATATATATATATATATATATATATATATATATATATATATATATATTGTAACGGTTCGGCTATAGAGGTAAGCCACCGTCACACAAAATACGATAGCGTCTGAACATTCCCGAGACACCTGCGTATTTCTGGCCAGCGTTCTGAGCAACCGGCCATGCCGCCGGCAAGGCGTGTCTCTCACGTCAAGAAATCGGAGCGAGCCGCGACGCCTCGCAAGGGGCCCCGCCCACTGCGAGGAACGAGACTTCCGCGGACTCGCGGAAATTACCACCTTCCGCCGAATTGCTCGTCCCCGTACTCCGGGACCATGCCCACAATATCAAGAACATGACCAATTCTCTTCATGACGCCTCTTCACACCGCATGCTCGCCTAATATCCGAGAGAGTGATATCGGGTATACTTTGTCCCTCGAGATGAGTACAATGAGACAAGGTCCTCAAACTAACGAAAGCAACCAACCCCACCATCGGAGTGTTCCTCGGCGGAGTGATTTCCCACCTAGATCTCAAACGTCGCGGGAGAAATGGAATTTCTCCTCGCGGCCCTCAGGCTATTTAAGGGCGAGCATGAGCCAGAGCGACACTCTGTCGCAAATTCTCTCATCATACTACGTGGAGTCAACAGGATCCGTCATCGCGGATCTCAGGATGGAGGCCTTGCTGCCGTTGCCCTGGCCCTCATCCTAGAACGACCTCAGCTTCGGGATAGATACACTATTCTCTTGGGAAGCCCCAGCATTGCGCTGGAAGTCCTACCTCGAGAATAGTGTCTTCGTGGTGATTGCTAGACAGGGAACTCTTACTTAACATCGATCCGTTGTCCCTTCGACAATTGGATCATTATTCCACTCAACTCACGCGATCTACTCGAAGTGTACAGCCAGGAAGGTGCCGGACGCGCCTTGCTGTACACCGAGGCCCATTCACAACCGGCTTCTCCGGTTTTTCGTCCTCCTTGCTTGGCACCAAGGAGGCCAGCCGTCCCTTCCGGACGGCCCCGCTATGTGCACTCGGGGGGATTAATTCCACCTCGAGCCAGCACATTATTGTACGCTAGAAAACTAGCGCGTAAGCTACACGGGTTGGCAACCGTGAGCTTTGTTGCACTTTGCAACTAGTGCCAACCAATTGTAACGCCATATAGTAACCGATCTCAGTAAATTCACGGGCTATCGCATTCTGTTACAGAAGCGACCCCGAATCCGGCGCAAAGCGTGCACGGCGACGCTCGCGGTTTGTGCGAGCGCGAGCGAGAGAGCGAACGAACGAGAGCGAGAGAGCACGCACGAGAAATACGTGCGCGCGACACCTCACCGAATCTCCCTGTCTTCGTCTCACTAACACGACCGCGCTTCTCGCAAAACGCTCCTCATCCCGGTAAACGCTGTTACTCGAAATTAACCTTTTCAAAATCCAAAAATAACACATTAACAAAGATTTGTTCTCCTTCTCAATCATATCATCCGAAAATCCGAAACATCAACTGCCGATGATGACGGATTCTGACAGATGTCCCTGAGACCCTCAAAACCACTGAGGCATCTCCTAAAAAACCTTCAAAATCCTTATCATCAATCCCGGCACACGTCGTGTACATCGTCCTTCAGGAGGCTACGGGAATCCCCTATTAAAATCTTACGGCGGAATATTCGCCGTGCTACGTCGTTTTCCTCGGTAAACGAGGAAACACGAACAAAAGCAATCGCGATAAAACGCGAAACGTTTCATTGGCGCCCAACGTGGGGCCCGATGCCTTAGGTAATATCCTGATAATGTACAAAATTACAAGAAATATCAAATACACGCTTTCGTAATTATTAAGAATAATTAGTCAGGCGCTGCAATCACCACTAGATCGTATAGCCAGCTCACGCTGAGTAAAACACCAATTTCAGGTCATACATAATAAAATAGAACGAAAGGGAAAAAGAAAACAAGCACTCGCACACCGTGCATGCTCGTTCTCTCTCGTGCGAGCCGAAAAATAATCTCAAGCTTAAACGTCGACCTTTCGTCTAGGCAAATCACATAAATAACGAGGAACGAGCATACGCACACTGTGCATGCTCGCTCTCTCTCTCAAGAGTCGCCAATATTTCTCGTGGCCAAAATCAAATATTTCGTCTGTCTCGCTCTCTCCGAGCAAAAGAAATATCGAGTGTGAGTAGACCACGCTTCGGCAATACCACCGTGCTCCCGAGCAGCGAGCGAGAGCGAAGGAAAACTTTTTTTTTCTCTCGCCCGTGAGGGATTAGCGACGCTCGCGCGCGACTCGAAATCTCGTGCAAAAACACCAGAGAAAGAGAAGCGACTCGAGCGTCGCAATCCTCGCACGCCAAGGTCGGGAGAGAGACAGAAGCAAAAACAAAACAGAACCCGCTAGGCCGAGAGAGAAGACTTCCCTCGAAGGCCAACGGGCGACGTGAACAACGAAATTCGCCACGAAATAGAAATATTACGTGGGCCGAAAATAAAATAAGACATATCGCGCGGTGCGCGAGGAATACCTCTCCCCTATACGCACCGAGGCGTAGCGAGCACTATGAGCGAGGCCCGGAAGGGGAATCCTCCTCAGGAGGGGCGGCCACTCAACCTCCCGCCCCGAGCCGCTACAGACTCGGCCCTCGCGCCCGGCCTTCCCGCCGAACCCGACGCCTTCATGGTGAATCCAAGGAGTGAGCCGCGGGGAAGTGAGAGGGGGGCCCGTCGCAGGGACGACGCGAGCGGGAAAATGATGAGGGGTCTTCCCGCGTGGAACCCCAATAATCCTGACCCGCACAATTTAGACGATAGCACTCGTTCTCTTCCCGAGGAGGAGTTGCTATCAATGTCAACCATTAAAGAAATCATGGCGAATTTACAGCGGCGCGTTGATGAGGATGCAAAGGCGCTAACCGCGACTCTCATCTCCATTAACGACAACTTCGCGAAAAAATTAGAATCCCTCGAAGACGCGGTAAATGTTCAAGTCAGGAGTCTACTGCAGAGGCCACCCGATGCGAACTCCCCTATGGAACCATGGGGTAACGAACCGCTGTCGTCGACGCGCCATTGCGCACCTGCCCCCGGAGGACACGATGCCCCGCAGGGGGAATCACGTCACGTCCCGGAGGGGAAACGACTAAATCTAGGCAACTTGGGTCTACCAGAAGCGTATACTCAAGAAATCATGCACCGACATGGGAATCCCATCAAGGACAACCCCACGCCACACCAACCATCAGCACCAGGAGCTCCGTGTCAAGAAACTCAACCCTGCAACAGCGGGGGAGTTATGAAAATCATCGCCCCCACCTTCGGAGGGCATGATCACGAGCTTCCCTGGCAATTCCTAATCGACGTACGCGAATACCATCGCGTATTCGGGATGCGATATGACTACAAAATCATACTGTCGCAATGCTTCTCGGATCTTGCCCTCCAGTGGTGGAAGATCACGAGAAACGACATCCACTCGTGGGAATCGTTTGAACGAATGTTCGTCGAACGATTCTGGAGCGAGGATCGGCAGTACAGGGCCAAGAATAAACTAGAATACGGGTGGTTCGACCCCCTTAAGAAGGAATCCCGCTTCGGATATGCGCTCTCCTTGATCGGGCTGGCAAAAGATCTTCAGCCGCCCCTCTCGGACAAGGAAATCATTCACAAACTGAGACGACACTTCCCGGAGGAGGTGCGAATGATTGTCAGAGCCAAATGCATAGATTCCATACCTAATCTCCTCGATCTCCTGTCATCCCTCGATGAGGAAGGACCAGGAAATAAAGAGAGAGAAGGGTCGGCCCGTCCACCTCGACCACCTTACGCGGGTTTTTCCAAAGAACCCCCGCGCCATGAATCCCAGCTGGGAAACAACAAACTGCCTCGATTCGGGTACCCACGAGGCCCGCCCGATAAAGGGAAACTTCCGGATAATACACGTGACAATCGCAAGGTGATGCGAAGCCTAGAGATCGATGAGGCCCCTGAGGAGACAATCTCCGATCAATCGGACCCTCCGGACCAGGGAAACGACCAGACGTCACCTCCTCCCACTTCGCAATGAAGGAGGTGACGCTGGGCGTGGGTACAGATGTTAGGGGCGACCTCTTGGCAGAGGATACGGAGGATCGAAGATGGGCCAGAGAATGCCCCAAGGTCGCGATCCTGATCGCCGGAATCCCGGTGCAGGCCCTCGTGGACACGGGTAGCCAAGCAACGGCTATCGCATCGGACCTTTTTAATAACCATCATGCGCTCCAATCCTGCCCTCTGCTCCCACTTACAAGAACCACCGTCACCGGAGCGACGCGAGGACGTCCGACTCCGGTAACCCAACAAATATTCGCCGAAATAGAGATCCTCTCGATAAAGGTACGCCACACCTTGCTCATTGTCCCCAATCTCACGAGCCCGTGTATCCTAGGAATTGACTTCCTCATCAGGACACGCTCGGTGATCGATTTGGGGCAATATAATTTGACGCTCAACAGCAGCGAGGAGGATGGGCACGGCCATTCAATAGCAATGCAATCCACCAACCTAGCTACGCACCTACCCGATCACGGATCCATCCTCACCACCGAGGAAATCACGGACCGTGAAATCGACCTGAAGGTATCGGAAACGACCGGCCTCGGTACTAACGAAAAGGAAGACCTTAGGCTCCTTCTCGCAAAGTACAGGCGGGTCTTTGATAAAAGACCAGGTTTGCTCCTGACCTACGAACACGTGCTCAGAGTGAAGGAGCATGAACCGTTCAAAGCCATGAGCTATCCCGTACCCCTCGCCTACCGCAAAGCCGTAGACGAGGAAATACGGCTACTCATGGACCAAAAAATTATCCAGCGCTCAAGAAGTCCCTACAGTAGCCCTCTCTTAATATCCCGGAAAAAGGATGGAGGGGTCAGGCTGTGCCTGGACGCGAGGCGGATCAACCAGATCCTGGAACCGGATCCCGAGCGCATGGAGACCGCGGAAGAACTATTTCAGGAATGCCGCCGAGTCTCATTTTTGACGACCCTAGACATGCGTGCCAGTTTCTGGCAGGTTCCTCTACATCCCGACTCGAGAAAATACACCGCCTTCTCCCACCGCGGAAAAGGATATGAATTCCGCGTGACGCCCTTTGGTCTCGCCACCAGCACGGCTAGTCTGGTGAGAGGACTGGAAAAGGTCCTTCAGGGGCTGCACGACGTGACCAACTTCGTAGACGACATACTTTGCACCTCCGAGACATTTAAGGAACACCTCGAATGCCTCGAGGAGCTCTTCCAACGATTCTTGGAACATGGACTAACCCTCAGCCTCGAAAAATCCTATTTCTGCAAGCAGGAAACGAAATTTCTGGGGCACATCCTGTCCAGAGACGGGATAAGACCGGACCCGGACAAGGTCGAAGCCATACGAGCCTTCCCTGCTCCGAGAAATCTCAAACAACTCAGGGGTTTCCTTGGGCTTATCAACTACTATAGTAAATTCACCAAGGAACACAGCGAAGCAACGGCGCCCCTCCTCCACCTGCTACGTAAAGGTGTAAAATGGCAATGGGGGGAGAAGGAGGATAATGCCCTAGCAAATATCAAGACAAAATTTTGTGCGAGCGTAATACTGGCGTACCCCTTAAAAAACCGTCCGTTCTACCTACAGACGGACGCCAGTGACCTTGCGCTCGGAGCCGTACTTTACCAAAAATCTGACAATGAGGAAAACATGGTCCTACACTTCGCAAGCCGCACCCTAAAGGGAGCAGAAATACGCTACACCGTCACGGAGCGCGAACTGCTGGCAATCGTGTGGGCTCTCACCAAATTCCGGACGTACCTACTGGGGTCCCCGGTGATAGTCGTGACGGACCACGTAGCCCTAACCTTTCTCAAAGAATGCCGACTGTCTCACGCACGGCTTACCCGATGGGCCCTTGCTATCCAGGACTACAACCCCACGATAGAATTCTGCGAAGGAAAAAAAAACCTTGTCGCGGACCTCCTGAGTCGCCCTGACACAGAGCACGCAAAGGAACATGTCCGGATAGCCGCGCTGGACGAAGATCAGGTGGAGGCCCTAACGACGACCGTAGCCCGCATCAAGGATTTGCAAAGGGGCGATCCGGCGTGCGTCAAACTCATAGAGCAGGCCGAGCAAAACCCTAAACTCATCCTCCGGGACGGTCTCCTCTTCAAGAAAGCGAAAGGGACCGAAAGGGTTTGGGTGCCTGCTGCGGGAGTACGTGAGCTCATATTGAACTGCCACACCACCTACGGCCACGCGGGGGCAAAGAAGTGCCACCTGATGCTAAAAGAAGACTTCTATTTCCCGCGATTCCATCACATAATCCGTCAAATCCTGGCTAGCTGTGACAGCTGTCAGCGCAATAAAATCTACACCGTAGGAAGCTTCGCGGATCAGCAAAATATCTTGCCCTCCAGACCCCGTGAACTGGTTTCTTTGGACTACTACGGTCCGCTTCCAAAAGGACGATACGGCCTGATGTACATCTTGGCAGTCATCGACGTATTCTCCAAAATCACGCGCCTGTATGGTTTGCGTAAGGCCACCACCGATGCCGCGTGGAACGTGCTGGCGGACGATTACTTCCTGAAGTTTGGGAAACCCGAGGCCATCCTAAGCGACCAAGGGACCCAATTCACATCGAAGAAATGGGGAGCCTACCTGCGCGGGAATGGGATAAGGAGGATATGGACCTCCATACGTCACCCACAAGCCAATCCGGTCGAAAGAACGAATCGTGAACTGTCCCGATTTTTCCGTACCTTACTCAGAGGGAAACACAACGAATGGGTCAAATGGCTACCCGTCGTCGAGGAGTGCATCAATATGACGCATCACGAATCCACAGGGTTCACGCCGTGGGAGTTGCACTTCGGAACGGAGGTAAATCGCCCCTGGCAGAAGGTCCTGCGCAAGCATCAAAAGACGCCGATGCCACACGAAAACCTCATACTGACGGCGTCTGAACGAATGCGGAAAGTACGAAAGAAGCAAGCGGATAAGACCAACCAACTGCATCGGACGACGGAATATCAAGTAGGAGACGAGGTACTTGCACGAGCTCTCAACGTCTCACGACCAGCAGTGTGCCTGATCGCGAAATTCCTACCGATCTACGAAGGGCCCTACGTTATTTCGCGAAAAATTCACCAGTCGTCGTACATCCTAAAACACGCAGGAAGCGACAAGGAGCGAGGACTCTTTCACCACAGCGATTTGCGCCCCTATCGGCGACACACGGAATACCCCCTCTCCTAGGATACCGATCGGAAAGAAGATAAGCGCGAGCACGACCAAGCCTACCTCAGTTCACGATAGATCATGGACAAGGCTACACAGACGCGCAGTGATTGGGAGGGCCACGAGATTACCCCGCGACCCTACACACCCGCGGAGACGGGGAAGCGGAACGCGCATCGCCCTCTAACCGGGAAGAGCCGCCAGGCACAGACGGAGCCGTGGTACTTCCAATACTTGGAGGAGGACGAAGCGCGACAGCGAGAGGTGATGGGGATACCCGAAGGGACGCCGAGCCGGTTCGAGCCCGGAACCTCCAAAATAAAGAAAAAATTCATGGTCCCCACACCTCCGGCGCCACCGCCCACTCCAGTATGGAAGGTACCGGCTCGCGAGGGTCCGCGAGCGGTACGCACCGCCGAGGGAATGCGCATCCTTTGGGGACGGCGACGCACGGCAACCAGGCCGGACATCAAACGCCCTGCCGACGACCCCGCCATCGAGGAGGCGTGCACTCGAAAGAGTGCACGGGGTCGTCTCTCCACCGGGAATAGGCGTTAAGGTCGTCGCCCCCTCGAGAAGGGTACACCGACCTTGGAGGGGCCATGTAACGGTTCGGCTATAGAGGTAAGCCACCGTCACACAAAATACGATAGCGTCTGAACATTCCCGAGACACCTGCGTATTTCTGGCCAGCGTTCTGAGCAACCGGCCATGCCGCCGGCAAGGCGTGTCTCTCACGTCAAGAAATCGGAGCGAGCCGCGACGCCTCGCAAGGGGCCCCGCCCACTGCGAGGAACGAGACTTCCGCGGACTCGCGGAAATTACCACCTTCCGCCGAATTGCTCGTCCCCGTACTCCGGGACCATGCCCACAATATCAAGAACATGACCAATTCTCTTCATGACGCCTCTTCACACCGCATGCTCGCCTAATATCCGAGAGAGTGATATCAGGTATACTTTGTCCCTCGAGATGAGTACAATGAGACAAGGTCCTCAAACTAACGAAAGCAACCAACCCCACCATCGGAGTGTTCCTCGGCGGAGTGATTTCCCACCTAGATCTCAAACGTCGCGGGAGAAATGGAATTTCTCCTCGCGGCCCTCAGGCTATTTAAGGGCGAGCATGAGCCAGAGCGACACTCTGTCGCAAATTCTCTCATCATACTACGTGGAGTCAACAGGATCCGTCATCGCGGATCTCAGGATGGAGGCCTTGCTGCCGTTGCCCTGGCCCTCATCCTAGAACGACCTCAGCTTCGGGATAGATACACTATTCTCTTGGGAAGCCCCAGCATTGCGCTGGAAGTCCTACCTCGAGAATAGTGTCTTCGTGGTGATTGCTAGACAGGGAACTCTTACTTAACATCGATCCGTTGTCCCTTCGACAATTGGATCATTATTCCACTCAACTCACGCGATCTACTCGAAGTGTACAGCCAGGAAGGTGCCGGACGCGCCTTGCTGTACACCGAGGCCCATTCACAACCGGCTTCTCCGGTTTTTCGTCCTCCTTGCTTGGCACCAAGGAGGCCAGCCGTCCCTTCCGGACGGCCCCGCTATGTGCACTCGGGGGGATTAATTCCACCTCGAGCCAGCACATTATTGTACGCTAGAAAACTAGCGCGTAAGCTACACGGGTTGGCAACCGTGAGCTTTGTTGCACTTTGCAACTAGTGCCAACCAATTGTAACGCCATATAGTAACCGATCTCAGTAAATTCACGGGCTATCGCATTCTGTTACAGAAGCGACCCCGAATCCGGCGCAAAGCGTGCACGGCGACGCTCGCGGTTTGTGCGAGCGCGAGCGAGAGAGCGAACGAACGAGAGCGAGAGAGCACGCACGAGAAACACGTGCGCGCGACACCTCACCGAATCTCCCTGTCTTCGTCTCACTAACACGACCGCGCTTCTCGCAAAACGCTCCTCATCCCGGTAAACGCTGTTACTCGAAATTAACCTTTTCAAAATCCAAAAATAACACATTAACAAAGATTTGTTCTCCTTCTCAATCATATCATCCGAAAATCCGAAACATCAACTGCCGATGATGACGGATTCTGACAGGTGTCCCTGAGACCCTCAAAACCACTGAGGCATCTCCTAAAAAACCTTCAAAATCCTTATCATCAATCCCGGCACACGTCGTGTACATCGTCCTTCAGGAGGCTACGGGAATCCCCTATTAAAATCTTACGGCGGAATATTCGCCGTGCTACGTCGTTTTCCTCGGTAAACGAGGAAACACGAACAAAAGCAATCGCGATAAAACGCGAAACGTTTCAATATATATATATATATATATATATATATATATATATATATATATATATATATATATATATATATTTATATATATATAAATATATATCCAATAAATATATCCAATAAACAAATATCGATAGCACTTTCTGATGCCGTTTGAATCCCGTTTTGTCAACTTTATGGATGCCGTTTGGACAACTTTAAGAAGCCTGTGGCATCGTGGCATTTTTATGCCTTTAAGAGGATATCTTTCGGATATATTGATATGATAACTTTACGCTAACGTACCGACGACCGAAAAAGGTTAACCTCAGATTGTCAATTAGTCAACCATTGAAAGTTGTCGTATAGTTAACTAATTGGATAAAAACAAGTTATCCACGAAGCGGTCATTAGTGATACTATTTGTAATTTAAACTGGCATTTTTTTTGGACAACCAAAAAGTTATCCATATCATTTTTGAGATATCTTTCGGAATCCATATAGATAACATTTTATGTAACTACCTGGACACATTTAGGAATCCTCAGCTGTCATTGGATGTCACTTATCGCTGATCGTGAAACGCGTAGGGCGTGCAAACGTCATTAGCTCAAGGATACTATTTTATCAGCAGCAAAACGTAGAAACATTTCGCCACCTCCGCAGGTGACAATTTGCAAAAATTTGTCCAGAAGTCGTCTGAATAGGTACCAAATGCCTGCTTCAAACTTACCTGTCAGTTATCATGTGTCCAAAAGTTATCTTTGCGGACGGTTGTCAACTCGAAGGTAACATCTGGGTGAACATTTCGTACTCATTTAGATGACCTATGAACAGCTTTTTGAAAATTGCTACTTAGGTTACTAGCATCGGTTTGCTGATTCCACATGCTATTGGACTAACGCTATTGTGTGGGCCAGGTATTGATGATTCGATGTAAGTAATTTTTTAATTAGTATTTCTATACATAAATCAACTGTAAAATTGGAAAACTCTTTGGAAAACTCTTTCAGAAATTTTCAAAAATGTATGACTCGAAAACTATGAACTTTAGCACAATTTTATAAAGAAAACTTTCGTTTTTAAATTGCCCAAAATGTTTCAAAAAAATAATTCATCCCGAAAAACGTTAATTTTTTGAAAAATTGTTTCAACAATTGGCTATAAACAATTAAAGGCTCGACTTTTCGGCAAAAAATTGTAATATTCCGATTCAGCGGATCAAAATACATAAAAAAAGTTTAGCTTCATCCATCGAGCTCAAAATTTTACGAACATATAATACCGTATCCACATCGAAAAACTTTAAACACATTTTTGTCGAAACTATGTTTTTCAAATCCACTATAATTATCACCCTCCACTATAATTCAAGAACTACTCGATGGATTTTGATGAAATTTGGTGTGCTTATTGATAGCATTAAAAACTAGTCCTTAATTGAAGGATTTTTATTTCTGTTGAAAATTTATATTTTTTAAACAAAAAACGAGCGATTTTTTTGTCGAAAATCGAAAGTTATCTGTCGAAAGCGGCAATTTTGTTAATTTTTGTAAAAAAAAACTGCGATTACGAACTAGATTCATTATTAAACTAATGATTTTTTTTGGTTTTTTTTATTTCAGATGACTCAGTAAAATTTTATGATGGTCACCGCAAAGCACGACATGCCGAAGGGGTCTTACAAAGATGGCGATATTTTTATAAATAATAAATATTTTTCTTTAAAAATTGTACAAGTCAAGATGAAATATAACATAAAAAGTCTGTGTAACCACTTTTGTAAAACAAACTTAATTACTATAAAAAAAAAGATTGAAAATGCTCGTTTTTTCACGCCTCTGACTGCGTCTCACTCCTTAACCCCCAAAAATGTGGTTCTGCATTAAAAAAAATACGTGTCGAATATTTTTACCTGCTCTACAAATATGCCAAGTTTCATTAAAACCGAAGGAAACACCTCGCGCGGCTTCCTTGTCTGTGTGACGACAACGTCTCTGCTCATGGAGACTAGAGTGGGAAGTGTCCGAACTCTTATGGAGAGACTTGAAAAAAGTGGCTACTAAAATGTGTTCAAACAGGGATGGCGCCACTATCGCTAGGACCTCGAGCAGTGAGCTGCGTGTGAGAAAGATGGAACAAATGAATTATGAGAAGTAAGCTGTATGTGAGGCTGAATGATACTTGCGAAGTGTGCTGCGTATGAGGCAAAATGATGATCTAAAAAGTGAGCTCCATGCGAAAGAGAAAGCAACATTTTCATGAGTGTTGCACGATTTCCTTCTTACATACCATACATACATGACGAATTCCTTGTCTTCTTTTTTTTCCACATCGATCCATTGTCTACGAACTCAGGAGCGCATGTTTTTCTTTTTTCTTCGTTTGTACAATTATACAACCGACTAACTACCGTTAACAGTAAAGAGTAATTACAATTAAAGGGGTCACCACAATTACAAAGATCACGCTAATTCACCCTCTCCAATATGGGGCGTATGCTGGAATATAGCCTTGCTTTTTTTCTTATCCACCCGTGCCGTACGGAACTTCGTTTTGTACCTGACGAATCCGTATCTGTACATCTGTTTTTTCGTTGCCATTTTGGCGTACGGGAATGTCGTTTATCTCCGTTACACATCTGAACCTCAACATTGTTATTCAATCTGATTTATTGTTTGCCTTTTAATTATAGTTTCACAGAGACTAACAGTTGAAAAACGGACTCTATGAAATCATCTTTTCAGCCCGTACTAATTTTTATTTTTGCTTGGTCGTTCGCTTCACCCTCACACAGTTTTTTCGTATCATTTTGCTCCTTTCAAACGTCAATATTGTATGTGCTTACAAAAAAAACAATATGTACGTAAGTCACGGCTGTTCACAACTGGAAAGAATGAGAGCATAATTTCCTTTTTTCTGTTCGTATTCGTCGCAAGCTGAACGCGTGTACAGGACTCTGGCTGCGAGACCGTGATGTACGACGGAACCCCGGCGAGCACAGTGCAAAGAACCATCGTCGTCCCGAGCATACAAACAGTTTCGAAATGGGTGGCGTTCGCGCGTCGTAAGGCTTGCACATTGGGAAGACTCAGCGACCTAAAGAGCAAAGGCATCTTATTACCGTTAGGGCAATGGTTACCGTCCGCGCGAAGCAGCGGTATCGTGGCTGAAAAAAAAAAACAAAAAAGAAAAAGCGAAAAAAAAAATGCGCATTTATTTTAAATATTACAAAAAATTATTTTGTTAAAGATGCTAACCACGATATGTAACACTGACGACGACGCGTTAACGCTGATGATCAAACTTTTACGTTTTCACACGACTTTCTTTCTTTTTGCCCGAACGCCTTCCCCTTGGTCTTTCAACTTCTCTATTTCTTCGTCTTCGTTTCGATAGAAGATTATTACTCTCCCGTAGTACCCCTAGTGGATTGGGAGACCTAAAAAAAAGACCAAAAATTGGTCAAAGTGACCTTATTTCGGTCACGGTCATTTTCTGCCCTTTTTCAACCGAAAAAAGCGACTGAACAGTGACCGAACACTGTTTTTTTTAGGTTAGTCACTTGACCGTTATTTTTCGGTTTTTGGTCACTGAAATAAAAGTGAGGTTAGTCACTTGACCGTTTTTTTTCGGTTTTCGGTAACTGTAATAAAAGTGAGGTTAGTCACTTGACTCTTGAGGTGTTTCATCTGATTGTCCATCTGTAAATGAGAAAATAAATAATTATTATATGTTGACAAGAATGAAAAGAGATATACATTCTTTTCTTGCAATTATTGCTATTTCATGTAGCACGTTACAGCATATATGTATGCCACATATGTGTTCTACGCTGCTGCTGCTGCTGCTGCTGCTGCTGCTGCTGCTGCTGCTGCTGCTGCTGCTGCTGCTGCTTTGTAAACAAGATGAAATTAAAATATTGTAACGAAAAAAGTACAAGCATGTGCACTACATTATACATATACGTTATAATATCCTACGCACTGAGTATTCACTTCAAATAAATAATAGATAATTGTACTCCACGTGGTGTACTCTCGGTTCTCGGCAGTCCTCGCCTCCCCGCCGAGGAGTCCTCGATAGCGTAGATGGCCGCTCAACGTACACGCAGGCGCAACACGTCACTTCATGCGCAGCCATATTGAACGCTGCATGATGCAGCAACGCGACGCTAAGTGATACATTTGACGAGTTCTTTTCAATCAATCTTGTGGTTCTAGAATCAACGATTCAAACTCGTAGTTAAACGGACGTTGGGACGCGAGGGCTATCGGGTTGTGAGCGACAGAGAGATGCAGGGTCTATACAGTAAATGATTTCAAATAATAAACAATTCGAGCGTAGCAGGTTATATTTCTAAATGGGCTACCATTTACCTTGTTACAAAAAAATAACAATGCTCTGTTTCTGTTACGATTGCATGCCGGAAACTCCAACATTGCCATCGTCTAAATCAACAGGAGAGGCTAACGGCAGCCATAGTACGCGAGTGGTTATCCAACAAATTGAAGAGCGAAATATACCGAGCGAAGTTTCTTAGAACAAAGGACAGAGGCCAAAAAGAGACAAGAAGAAGAAAGAAGTTCCGAGATGGAAACCAACTCCGACGAAAAGGAGGAGGAAGAGGATGAGTATTGAATGGATACAAAAATGTTATTGTTGTTTCGTTTATTTCAAGATATAAAAAAAAACGTTCAAATTCACTGATGTTTTTGTGTACGAGTTTCTATTATTATATTTCCAATAGCGTTCCAGAAGGACCCTCTCTCTGCCCCATGCACTTCGGTTCGCCTTCGGTCACGACTAGGGTCGGTGACTGAAACGCCCCAGTGACCGAAAACCGGTCAAGTGACTAACCTTACTTTTATTACAGTGACCGAAAACCGAAAAAAAACCGGTCAAGTGACTAACCTCAAAAAAACGTTGTTTGGTCACTGCTCGGTCACTTTTTCTGGTTCAAAAAGGGCAGAAAATGACCGTGACCGATGAACGAGGTTTTTTTTTCGGTCTCCCAATCCGCTAGGGTAGCAATAGGTAGTGGTAGTGGTGTTACTTTTTTTCGATGATCAACTTGTCACATTTTCCGACCCCACATGATAATCGATTTATTGGAAACGTACGCAAAGTTGATCCGACCAGTTTCGTTCCGTGCCAATGGACCGAGCGATCCTATTCTTTTATTCCCAATCAAATAAACTGTTCCTTTTTTCAACGATCAAAACCAAAAAAGATCGAGGGGTTTCAGAGATCACAGTTTTTTCGTATCATTTTGCTACGTCAATCTGAACGACTTTGTCCCGTATCGATGGATCCGCATTTATTTCCACAACGGTTGCGCCTCACTGTGTGAACATACTCTTCGTGTATTTATCTCGTGCGCTTACTTCCTTGCAGTTGTTACGTCCGGGTAACATAAATAAAATTTGCCCTGTTTTTGACCTTAGCTACGGCTAATTAGTCAGGGATCCGGGCACAGTAATTTGGTAAATTGACTGGTTTTTATAATTTAAGAAAAACGGGGCGATCACTTCGAGCGACGACGTTAAGGAAATCGCCAAATTCGCGGTGGGCCGCGCTATTTGACCAGGGATAGTAGAAAACAGAGCACGAGGTTGTCCGCACTGCACTGTTGAATACCGAGGAAGAAAAAAGTCAGAGTACGAGGTGGTCCGCGCTACTCTGTTAGAGATGGAAGGAAAGAGTCAGAGTACGAGGTGGACCGCGCTACTCTGTTAGAGATGGAAGGAAGGAGTCAGAGTACGAGGTGGTCCGCGCTACTCTGTTAGAGGTGGAAGGAAGGAGTCGGAGTACGAGGTGGTCCGCGCTACTCTGTTAGAGGTGGAAGGAAGGAGTCAGAGTACGAGGTGGTCCGCGCTACTCTGTGTAAAGGTTGAGAGTGAGGAAAAAGATCTTACTCTTTTTGGTTTTGAACTTGAAGATTTGTATTCTACGTCTTGAAAGTTTTCCTCCGTACTGACAAATTGTTACAAAATCGGGCTTTTTATACCCGAAGATTTGGGGGTGGTTGAAGGAAGGTCCTACGTGATTGGTGGAGTTTTCCGTCTCCCACCCTGTACATTTTCATCTTATAACTACAAGCGGGATGCTAGACTTCTTATGCTAGAGGGTCACATATCCCCTCCGGACTTGGTTCTTATCTTTCTTATTCCTTGGTGCTGGTACTGGGCTCTACAGCAACGGTGGGGGTTGAGTCTACGCGGACGTGTCGATGGGAAGACGCAACACCTCCCCATTTGAGATTAAATGTCGTATTTTGTAAACGACATTTAAGATTCCGGAGGAAATATGGCCTGGGCTTTTTTTTTACATTGTGATTTGTGTAATTTTCCTCGCCCGTGTTAACGTGTTGGTTGTTCAACCCTTCAATGAAAATGAGGCCTTGGAAGCTGGAGGTTTGTCTGATTTCGCCTTGGTTAGTTGGTCTTCTTCCTCTTCGATTGTTGGTACACATATCGCTGTGAGTTCGTCAAGTTCGGTGTCGTCCGTGGATTGGATCGATGTTTTGTGCGTTCCCTTTTTAATATGGAGTAAGAGATGCCGTACCGAGTCCCAGATGGCTCCGATTAGATATATGGACCATCCATATACAGTATGCAGTGCGTAACCGTGGATTATAGTGTCTGCGACGAGTTTGATTATCCGTATTAAGAGTATAATGCCAATAAGTACAGCGCTTGCTGTCCCGAAGAACATAAAACGACCCCACAAGGTTTCCTAAACGGAATCGACTAGGTTGTTTAGTCCATCTTCTCCCAACATGTTTGAGAATGCCAACTCGTGTTTACCAACTGGTTGTCCACTGACCCCGCGGGCGATGGTGTTCAACACGGCTGGTTTTTCCACCGGGAACGTGATATGGTCCCTTAGTTTGTCGAGATCTTCCTGACTGTAGATTCCGCTGGTTGCTAATGATGCTGGGTTTGTATAATTCCATGTGGGTTTGGTCATGGGCTTGATGATTGTTGGTGGCAAGCTTTGGATTAGTACTGGTTGGAGTTTATACTAAGCTCCTCCCAAAAGGTACTCTGATGGTAGTAAGGTGTCGCACGTTGTTTCGATCCCCGTTTCCGTAATAATGTGTGTGCGGGGTGATAGAAACAAACTCCGGTTACCCCTGGTTACTGGGAGTTGATGATAACAATTCTCGGTTTCTCGTACTTGGACTTCGACAGGGATGCATTTTACGATGTGGACGACCTCTCCAGCGATGACGGCCATATACCCTGGTCCCTTCATGAGGTGATATGCGAACTCATCTGGAAATTGGGTTGCGATCACGACGGCGTTCTTCAGCACTTGTTGTTCCAGGTTGTATCGTTGCGTTTACACGTCGAGATATAATTGATTAATTTGATTACGAATGTGTTTTTCTACAAAGACGAATTTGGAGTTTACATATGCGAATGTGTCTACGTTTTCTACGGCTATAGGTTTAGGTTTAGCGAATGTTCCTCCCCTTTGTGTTTCGAATATAAGTAGTTTGGGATGTTCTGTGCGAATTAACGTGTAACCACATAACGTTTGTTTATTTTTCTGTGTTAGAGCGAAAGTTGTTCCTTGACTTGACAATGTGTAGATGATTTGAGGGTCGTTATGTCCTAAGTCTTTAATTTTTTTAACCATGCCTTCATATAATACATCATAGTGGTTGAATTTGCATTGGTCTGAAGGAAGTGAAGTCCAAAAGATTTGTCCGCCCTCAAGGTCTACACAAGTTTGGTCTGTTAATAGGCACGTCATTCTCGATTTTAAACTTATTCGATTTGTGTTTAGATTTACAGTTGCTTCGTATTCAATTAGTGTGATTTTAACGGATGCTTGAACGACTACTTCATCCCAGTTCCCATAAGGATCTCAGTACTGAGTTCCATAATAAGTTCCATCGTTCTTAATCGAGCCTGCTAGAGTTACGCTTCGTGTAGTACTTTGGTTTTTGTGTAATTCGCTAATTACCGAGTTTTCGTTTTGTTGTGGCGCAGTTGTCACGAAATTTGCGTCCAATTCTGATGTAGCTACTGAATTTTGTTTTGATGCAGTTGTCATGCAAACTGCGTTTGGTTTAGGAGAGTTGGAAGTAGCTACGGAATTTTGATTTTGTTTTGTTGCAGTTGTCATGCAAACTGCGCTTGATTTAGAAGAGCTGGAAGTAGCTACGGAATTTTGATTTTGTTTTGTTGCAGTTGTCATGCAAACTGCGTTTGATTTAGAAGAGTTGGAAGTAGCTACGGAATTTTGATTTTGTTTTGTTGCAGTTGTCATGCAAACTGCGTTTGATTTTAAAGTAGCTACTGGATTTTGAGTTTGTTTTAGAGCAGTTGTCATGCAAACTGCGTTTGATTTTGAAGTAGCTACTGGATTTTGAGTTTGTTTTAGAGCAGTTGTCATGCAAATTGCGTTTGATTTAGAAGAATTAGAGGTAGCTACGAGATTTTGTTTTTGTTTTGATGCAGTTGTCATGCAAACTGCATTTGATTTAGAAGAATTAGAGGTAGCTCCGAGATTTTGAATTTGTTTTGATTCGTTGATCGTGGTTTTAAGGGAGTCAGTGGCAGTTGGTAAATCTTTGTTTGGTGCAATTGTCCTGCAAGTTGCGCTGATTGCTTCGAATTCTTGCAACGTTAATAATGGCACTTCGATTTCGACGGATTTCTCTCTCGTATTAAATATTTGAGTGTATGCGATTCCGTTTTGGTTGGTGACTAAGGCTTTACCGAAATAAATCCCGTCTCCAACTTCTAATTGGGATATATATCCCTCGGAAATTTTCTCATTTTTAACTCGGACGTAGAAAGAGGAAACTGATCGGCCTGGAACTGTTATAGCTTCGGGACTCAAGAATTTGAATTTTCTTATCCTTCCAGCTGAGACAATGTTTTTTGTAGTCGATTACTGGTTTAAATCTCTGATAGAACTCGTTTCCCAGTATTCCAGCCTGTTCGATGGGAAAATTTTCCTTGACTACATGGAACGTGGCTGAACATCCTAAGATGTCTACCGTGAGTGACTCTAAGGTTTCGACTGGATTTGCCGTTATTCCATGTAATTGAAGGATATCCATAGCATCTACTGTGACACCTGGTTTTTATGATTTTTCTTTAATCAGATTTGGTTCAGACACTGTATCGACCATCAAGGACACCGTTGATCCTATAACCGAGGATTCTAATTCTATGGTGGGAGGTCGAAATCGTTGTTTCAAATTAACATAAGCTACTCAGACTCGTCTCCCGATGTGTTCTGGTTTATGACCAACGTCGTTTGAGGGGCTGGTTTTATTGCTTTTGGGGTCGTCTCCCGAGTTGCCCGTTCTTTCGGTAGACTGCTGGAGTTTCCCGAATTTCTGTGTTTATTATTGTATTCTCTTCTCCTACATTCTTCGAGTAAGTGCCCTTCTCATTTGCAGTACCGGCAGAACTTTTTTTCTGTGTATGTTTCTTGACCGGACCTAGGCTGTGGCTGGTTATCTGAGAGCGGCGTAGGCCGCTTATCCTGCGCTGGTGAATCCCGCGTGCCTAAACCAACACGCCTCAGCCGTGTGACCCGGGCGTTTACAGATCTGACAGATGGTTAAATCCTTCGATACTACCCCTACGTTCTCTCGACGCGGTGACGGCTTATCTATTTTCTGCGTCTTGCGTAATTGATTTATGGCGGTCTGTTTCCGATCGATTTTTATGGCGTCTGATCCTGCCTCAGCTAACTTAGTATAAGACGTTTTCATTCTTATTTGAATTTCCGGCTTGAGCCCATCTAAAAAACTTTCTATGCATTCCTTTTCTGTATTGTTTTTGTCTACTTCACTTATTTGACCGTCGTTGCTCGCTTTATAGGCTTCTACTATGTGATTCCCTATTTCACGGACTCGATTTATATATTTGATTACATCTTCATCATCACCTTGCACTGGTGTTCCGAGTTCTTGACGGACCTGATTCATTGTTTTTGCTGGGGCGTATAATCTTTTTAGATATGTTGTGAGAGATTCTAATTTGTCAAATTTTATTCCTTGAATACAGCGTTTTGCTTCGCCAGTTATCTATGTCCTAATGATTCTAACTAGATTTTGTTTTACGTTTTGAGGAAGCATCAATAATGCTTCTTCGCAGCTATCGATAAATTCGTAAACGGAAATGTTCGTTCCGTCGAATTTTTGGACTACTTCGGCTGCGTCCTTAAGGGACACGATTGGTGTATTTCCTATAGGCATTGTCGTGGATGGTTTTTGGTCAGTGTCTGAATTATCAGGATGAGATTGGATTTCAGGATTCGGTTTTTGAGAAACGGTGTCTTCTCTTGAGCTATCGCCGTCCGTATTCGTGCCGGAAGATTCACCTTTCTTTGGCGTATTACCTACGACCATGATTTTACCAAACTACCATTACATATCCCACCGCTGTCACCAAAAAAGAGGTATGTTACGTCCGGGTAACATAAATAAAATTTGCCCTGTTTTTTACCTTAGCTACGGCTAATTAGTCAGGGATCCGGGCACAGTAATTTTGTAAATTGACTGGTTTTTATAATTTAAGAAAAACGGGGCAATCACTTCGAGCGACGACGTTAAGGAAATCGCCAAATTCGCGGTGGGCCACGCTATTTGACCAGGGATAGTAGGAAACAGAGCACGAGGTTGTCCGCGCTGCACTGTTGAATAAGGAGGAAGGAAAAAGTCAGAGTACGAGGTAGTCCGCGCTACTCTGTTAAAGATGGAAGGAAAGAGTCAGAGTACGAGGTGGTCCGCGCTACTCTGTTAGAGATGGAAGGAAGGAGTCAGAGTACGAGGTGGTCCGCGCTACTCTGTTAGAGGTGGAAGGAAGAAGTCAGAGTACGAGGTGGTCCGCGCTACTCTGTTAGAGGTGGAAGGAAGGAGTCAGAGGACGAGGTGGTCCGCGCTACTCTGTGTAAAGGTTAAGAGTGAAGAAAAAGATCTTACTCTTTTCGGTTTTGAACTTGAAGATTTGTATTCTACGTGTTGAAAGTTTTCCTCCGTACTGACAAATTGTTACAAAATCGGGATTTTTATACCCGAAGATTTGGGGGTGGTTGAAGGAAGGTCCTCCGTAATTGGTGGAGTTTTCCGTCTCCCACCCTGTACATTTTCATCTTATAACTACAAACGGGAAGGAACTTCTTTTGCTAGAGGGTCACATATCCCCTCCGGACTTGATTCTTATATTTCTTATTCCTTGGTGCTGGTACTGGGCCCTACACCAAGGGTGGGAGTTGAGTCTACGCGTACGTATCGATGCGAAGACGTAACACAGTCACTCTCTGCGCAAATTTTCACCACCGTCCTAGAAAATAAAAATGATTAATATTCTTCACAAAATTTGATAAAATAAGCAATATCACAGTGATTGTAAATTAAATGCACCCCCAGATAGACAGTAATCACGCTGTTCATACAATTGATGATCAAAATTTTACAGCATATTGACTGTATGTCGTGATGCCAAGCCGTGAACTCAGTTAGTATCATGAATGTACAAAACATTTTCATCTCAATATGTCATTAACAAATGCATGGTACGTTTAGAGCACGGCGAACTCATATCGCTGTGCTCAAGTGTCCGGAATTAATATTAGCAAATTTTACGTCATATTGAAATTATATGTAGATATTTTAGCGTGTGTTGACTATGATAGCATCGATTGTTCTCATGAATTGTGCTTAATATGAAGGCAATTTCGTTTACGTTGATGAAGACATTGCATGAGCTCATTGAGTATAATGAATTTATGATACATTGTGACTTAAATTTGTCGTTTCCAAAAGCATCATCCGTTGACTAGAACATGAACTCATAAGACGGGAAATATGGGTTTTAAAATGAATATTTACAGATTGACGTCATATGGAAGTCATCCAATGATTGTTGTTGGCGTATTCACTGGGTTAGCACTGGTAATAGGCATGCTATGCAAGCAATATGACGGCGATATGCACGTTTTTCAATGGCACATTCGTTGGGCGCAATATGAGTGTTTCTCAGTGATACGTCCTATGACGACGATTGGCATGTTTCTCAGAGATACATTCCATAGGCGTAAAATTACGGCGATATGCATGTTTCCAGTGATACATTACATGACGGCGATATGCATGTTCTCAGTGATACATTCGATGAGCGAAATGTAAAGGCGATATGTATATTTCTCAGTGATACATCTCATAAGCGCAATATGACGGCAAAATGCAAATTGTTAAAAATCACGAATGTTAAAAGTAGGAAAAAAACAAAGAAAGCTTACACACGCGCTAGAATGGCTAGGTAGGTAGCGCACTCAGCTCCAGAATTAGAAGACGTAGGTTCAAACCGTAGGTAGGTAAAACATTTTACGAGGCAGGATACGTATTAAGAAAAAAATTTACCGCTTTTTGGGAATTTTTTTGTGAAGAAAGTATACAACGGAAAACTTGTGAAACTTGGCATATAGTTTTATTGATCTGTTTACTACATACAAAAAATTTTTTAAACAATTTCATAAAAAAATCCGCCTCCCACCCCCCTCGACGCGCGATGGTCCTTTTTTGATGGTGTGCACGATTTCTCAAAAACTATTCAACCGATTGCCTTCAAATTTGGACAGAATGCTCAGCTGACATCCTTTTATCGTTTGATGAAGCAAAAAAGCAATACGTTTAATAGTTTTTTATTTATAACAAAAAATCGATCAATTTTTTTCGAAAAATCGATACTTCAAGTTCAAAACGTCACCAAATAGTCAATTTTTTTTCCCCTTCATCGAACGATAGCTATATGTGTCCAAAGTAAAATGCTTTTTGGGTTTTTGTTGCAGGATGAACGTGAAGGCTGTAATCGTGCACACCATCAAGAAAGGACCATCGCGCGGCGAGGGGGGTGGGAGGCGGATTTTTTGATGAAATTGTTTAAAAAATTTTTTGTATGTAGTAAACAGATCAATAAAACTATATGCCAAGTTTCACAAGATTTCCGTTGTATACTTTCTTCACAAAAAAATTCCCAAAAAGGGGTAAATTTTGCGAAAAAAAAAGACAATCCCCCCTTAATCCATTTATCATATAGGCAGGAACATAAATAAAGCATATGAAAACAAAAAATACTACCAGATTATATTTATTCAAAATTTGTGCATTTTTTTTACTTTTCACGCCGTGACACCCCTATGAGCATTATATAGTTACGTCACGCCATGCCATCAATATGAGCTCCATGTGAGCTCAACAATTTCGTCACGTCATGACGGCAATATGAACACGACAATGTCTTCACGCCGTGATACCCATATGAGCTACATATGAGCACAACATATTTAGGTCACGCCGTGGCACTCATATGAGCCCCATATGCACTCACTTATTGTTGGATGTTCGTGAGCCAATTTTGCTAGTGCCGATGAATTCAATGCATGCATACTCGCGCGAGAACAACTTTGCTTCATTTGGGAGTGTTTTTGTGAATCATCGTGTGATGACAATATGACTCCAATGGGAGCACTCAGAAAGGATACACAGTTGTCAGACTTTCTATGCCGCAGAGAAGATTTACATATGATGTCAATATGAGCTACATCGGTCTATCTGGGGCCGTTGCATATGAACATGATAAATGTGGCAGCCACGCACGCCACACACACGTTACGATGGATTAAACAGGTTCAACAAACATTATCTAAAATGAAATTCTCCAGGTTAATAATGATAAAACAGATATTTTTTCTCACCTTCGGATTCATAAAAAAGATTTCTCATCGAAATCGTTCGATTGGAAACTTTTTTCGCAGTTAACGCACTCTCGCTCTAATGAGATTCAATGTGGCCGCCGAACAATGCTGATGATCGTATTTGCTAGGATGCGTTTTCGATCCTCTTCATCTCTCCTACACGACATCGATACTCAGCTTACTTCTTGAGGTCTTAGAGATAGTGGCGCCACCCCTGTTCGGCCACATTTTTGTAGCCACTTTGAAATGCACAGATCGGACTCCTCCTACTTTAGCCTCCATGCCACTGCTGCTTGGCGACCGTCCTATAAGACCTCTGTGAAGATGGCCAACCGAAACTAACATTCGAAATTTTGATTATGACAAATTGTAAGTTAGGGCGGTATTCATAGTCAGATCTTAAGACAATCTTCAACGAAGATGGTCTCGGAACGTGTCTAAAGATCGCGCTGTAGTTCCATAGTTGATAAAAAAGACCCGACAAATAAGATAGCAGAGATTAGTAGGGATATGTACAACGCTCCCCTTTTCGGCGTGCCTCGGAAATGGCGCTAAATCGCGGCGGCGAGTTCGGGAATGTGATTTTGTGTGCATTGCCTGTGTCGAGGTTGCAGATTCCCTTGTAACCGCGTGAGTCGTGATCACCGCTCAAGTCGGTAACGCAGTCAGCATGCATACGAATGGGTAGCTCGGTGGGGGAAAAGTCTCTGCCCCTCGCTCACTCGACAGGCGAACGGAGCGAGGTTTTCCGTCCGATCGAGCTCGACATATATGTGTGGCCGTACTGCGGGTTGGAATATGCATTAAATGAATTTCAAAGAGAAAAACATGTATCGAGAAAATTGTTTTCTCTCGGTTGGCCGTTTATGCCGAGAATGCGGGTTAAAACAATTAACGACGAAACGCCTTGAAAAATAAAACGCCGAAACGACCGTGGAAGGTTCAAAAAGAAATCTTGAGCCTTTGCCGCGGTCGTTACGGCGTTTTTTTTTCAACAGTGTTAAAGATGCTAGGGATATTTTGAAATTGCGCGCGCTTGGGCGGCGCGGTCAGCGAGCAAATGGCAGACGAGGAGACGCGATGGCATGCCGGGAACTGCGAGAGTGGGTCAGGAAGAGAGGGAAGCGGGATAGCTCCTTCTTCTCGCTCGGGCAGTCCAGGTGTACGGACGTGTGAGAGCAAGAGCGAGAGTCAGAATGGCCATGTGCGGTGGCTCGAGCGAAGGCGGAAGTGTGCCTCGTGCGTGAGAGAATCGGCGTATGATTAACCGCGGTAGTGCGGGGGAACGTAGTATTAGCTTACCTTAGAAATAGCTCACCTTTTAGTACTTACCGTTACGCGCGTAGTTCCTTCCTGTAAATAATAGTGAATAAAACTTATACCTGTTTGAGTGTGCCGCAAAAACTGGAACATTTATTTATTGTGCCCTGAAATATTTAACAACAATAAACATTATGGATAAGCGTGTATCATAAATGTTTCACTATCCTCAATGAGCATCGTGGCTGAGTTGGCAGCGTGACGGATTAACGATGCTTGCGGTCCGGGTTCGATCCCTGGTGAATCGGCTTCTTTTATCTATTTTTTTTCTTCATTTTATATTCAAAAAATGTCGAGCGTACTCTCGCTTTAGCTATTCTCGCCTGTCCAGGCATAATTTATGATATTTACGCGTCGTCTGCCCTCAGAGCCCGCACGCTGACATATCAACCGCGAGGCTCTTGTGACTGCAAACCTGCCTTGAGTATACACACTTATCCAACCTTAAAAAAAATCGCTGCAGGACCAATTGCATATTGTTTTTATGACCCCAAAGTATTATTGAAGACGAAAGAAAACAATTTTTCCATATTCCTAGAGTGGTGTTATCCCTAAAAGAAAAGAAATGGATTTTTTTATCGTTGTAAATGTATATCCCCTCTTAAAGACTTTAAGGCGTCTAGCCACCTTGGCCGATCGAAAAATGGGTATATTAAAAAAAAAACTTGAAAGTATGTGCCGGAATATTTTTATTTCTTTACACAACGTCAGAAAGGGCTTTAAGAATAACGTTGATAAATTTCCGTTCGAAATATTTAAAAATGGCGCCGTAATGCACATTGCCGCGGAGGCCCTCCGCACGATACGCGCGGTCGTTGTCCCAGCTGTTACCCAGTCATGTCACATCTGCAAAAAAAATCAGCTCATTCGTGAGTAGTGTCGCTACAATGTAGCCTAGGGGTTTTTTTCGACCATTAAAAAAATTATGTTGAGCCGTGACTATTAAAAAAATTTTACTTTTCACCGAAATTAAGGCTCACCATGATTTTTTTATGGTCCGAAAAAACCAGTACCCTACAATGTAGCGACATTACTCACGAATGAGCTGATTTGTTTTTCAGATGTGACATGACCGGGTAACAGCTGGGACAACGACCGCGCGTATCGTGCGGAGGGCCTCCGCGGCAATGTGCATAACGGCGCCATTTTTTAATATTCTGAACGGAAATTTATTCATGTTATTCTTGAAGCCCATTCTGACGTTATGTAAAAAAAAAATATTCCGGCCCATACTTTCGAGTTGATTATAATTTTTTTTAATATACCCATTTTTCGATCGGCCAAGGTGGCCAGACGCCTTAGAAGAATCTCGTACGTGTTTGCGAAAATTAGGCAGAAAATTATGAAGCAACTCGTCCACTTCTTTGATGTTCGCTATTTTCGACCATCGCTCGTTTGCCTATCTGAGACCTACACTTTCGAAGTTCGTATCCTCGATATACAGGGTGTTCCATTTTAATCTTACACCTGAATTTTCTCGAAAAATATTGCTCGGACGAAATATTGTGTAGAACAAAACTTCTAGGGATTGAAGGGGGACGTTTGAAGAAAATTTATTTGAGGAGCCAAAATTCAAAATGGCGGCGTTACAAAGGCTGACATGTTTTTTTCAAACGGAAACATAACTTTTTTTTATTGCCAAAAAATTTGTCAGCTGAAAACTAAAAACTTTTTTGAAAACATTTTTTGATAAAGGTCATAGTTTTCAAGTGAGAACATCATTGTCAATTATTTCAGATGTATCTAGGATTTGTGTGTGTGTGTGTGTGTGTGTGTCGTCGCTATCAAAATGGAAAAAAACTATTTTTCATCGATTTTCCTCCAAAATTTTCTCATGAAATATCGTCCAAATTTGAAAACAAAAAACAAAATTTTCAACAAAAAAATTTGATTCTTTTTTTGTTCAAGTGGTCATACATTCGAAAATACAACATTGAGCGGCTTGCCGTGAGACATTTAGTCTAATTGTCCGTACCACCGGCATTTGCCTTAGCCAAAGCGTAGGAGGTTGCATGGCTGAGTCTGTTACAGACCATTCGCGTTACCCAGAATACACCACGTGGAGGTCGTCTGTCTAGCATTCCTGGCCCTGAGAAGGGCCGTTTTGTGTGTGTGTGTGTGTGTGTGTGTGTGTGGGCGCGCGTGCGTGTATGTGTGTGGGTGTGTGTGCGTGTGGGTGTGTGTGTGTGCATGTGCGTGCGTATGGAACACTCACAAGGATTAGGTCTCTGCGGTTCGTAACTACCGCAGTATTTTTTTACTCCAAACCCTCCTTGTAAGTGTACTCTGATCCCTTTCTATAAATTTTCAAATATCCCTCCATTCATGTTTAAACATGCCTGAACTCTTCTCGCGAAACCGTCCACTGTGCGCAGAAGAACATCTCTCGGGATTGCACGGCAGGCAGCTCTTATCCGCTCCTTCATTCTCCCGTGTTGTTGGAGCTTGACGGTAGACGGCATCTTTTAAGTACCCCCACAAAAAAAAATCAGGAGATGTAAGATCCGGTGACCTTGGAGTCCAATTTATAGGACCGTCGCGACCAATCCACCGTTGACCGAATGTTGCATCCAGATGATTTCGAACAACACGAGCCCAGTGAGCGGGTGCACCATCTTGCTGGAACCACATCTGTTGACGTATTTCCAAATCCATATCTTCTAGCAAAAGGGGCAGTTTATGTTCCAAAAAATCGAGGTAACGGACAGTGTTCACACTTCCTTCGAAGAAATGGGGACCTATTATTTGCCCGTCAACAATACCACACCAAACGTTTAAACTCCATCGATGCTGGTGATCGATCTGTCTCAACCAATGTGGGTTCTGATCGGACCAGTATCGGGAGTTCCAACGGTTCACTTGACCGCGGCTGTTAAATGTGGATTCGTCGGTGAACATAACGTACCGAAAAAAGTTTCTAGATCGGTCGATTTGTCTCAAAGCCCACCGACAAAACGCCACCCTTCGCAACGGATCAGGATTAGGAGTGTCTTGGTGGAATTGTACCCGGTACGGGTGAAGTTTAGCACCTCTTAATACTCGGTGCACTGTGGATCTGGCAAACCCCAATCGTTCCGAGATCGCTCGAACACTCAAATGAGGATCAATTGATATCATGGCTAAAATAGCCATGTTTCGAGCCTCATGCCAGTCACTAAAATTATTGACGTTTTGGTAACGTCGACGGTGGCGGATCATCCGACCTGCCCTGGCTCGCCGTTCGATGGTTCGGATTGTCTGCCGGATGGTTCGGATTGTTTTTGCATTAATCCGCCCCCATCTCCTTTCATCCGCTAAAAAAAACCCTACACCCCGATTTTTAGGCAAACTTGGATTTAGCACCCGCGGCACCTACAAAATCACCTGTCAGAAAACTAGCCTTCTAATTTTCTCCGATTCCAGGGTTTTTCAGCGACAGCACGACTGTACTATACAACGACGAGGATAGTAAATTGAGAACCAAACGGAAAATGCAGTTACAAGCTCAAAAAGCGATTGACTTAGAGAAAAATCATGTTAAAGGAGTAAAAGGTAGTCCCGTCATTACTAAGCTGCCCCTTCTCGATCCAGGGACATGCTTATTGCCAGAATACATGCATTCTGTACTGTTAGGAGTCGTACGACGGTTTGTGCATCTGTGGTTTTTCGAGCGCGGGCTGTGGAGTATTAAAGGAGATATAGAAGAAATTGATAATTTCTTATTAAGCATTCGACCACCGTATTTCTTTAAAAAAATGCCACGAAAGATAATGCTAGCTAAATTCTATACGGCATCAGAGTATTATAATTTCATTCTATGTTATTCGCTTCCAGCGACAGTCGATTATTTACCACATGAATATTCGCAACACTGGATCCTATTAGTTAAATCGTTATTCATTTTGCTCCAGGAACGAATTTGAAAAAGTCCAGACCTAGAGCAAGCTGAAGTTTTGTTGAAATTATTCGTTGAAGAAACCAAAACTTTGCATAGTGATCGTGAGTTATCATATAATTTGCGCCAGCTTCAGCATCTTGTGCTAGTTGTCAAACGATGCGGTCCTCTGTGGGCAACGTCATAATTTCCATTCGAAAATTTCAACATGTGTTCATGGTACGAAACACATCGGCTAAAAAATTGTCAATAAAGTGAAAATTGCTCAAGGTGTACAAACACTGCGAAATCACGACAAAGCAGGGCAAAATGCAACTTCCATATTATCTCGTGAAAGTAAATCCCAGGTAATCGGAAAAAGTACAATTATGACCGCCGATGCTAATGATAAATCAGAATAATTAGCATCCTACAGTATAGACCGAAATAATTTACGAGTTTATGTCTGAGCAAAAATCAATAACGAAGAATATAGGTCCAAAATGTATACAACTACGAAAATAGCTATACCATACAAGTTAATTTAAATGATAACTCGATCGTCTACGGATCGATTAGATTTTTTTCGAAATCGAAGCCGACTCATTGTGTTTTTTACTCGAAAGTTTCACTGTTGAATACACCAAGATATTCTATAATTTGGAAATGCAAGCCAAAATTGATCATGTGTAGATCCAATTTAGAGCTACATACAGGCCGCACATTGGCGAAAGAAGGGCAGAAATCCGTTAAGACAGTCGTGCAATCGAAAACATCAACAACACACAGTTATACTATACAGCCTTTGGTTTCTGCGAATGGCAAGCTTTTGGCACCTATGTTGATTGTTTTAAACGAACCTACTGGCAAATTTGATCCTCGAGTGGAACAAACTATGTTTAGAGCCGAAAATATATTTTTTCCTTTCGAACTTTATTTTTATTTCGGCCCGTTCGCGAGCTATAGAAAGAACGAAGTTTTTCAAGGATGCGTTGACACCTTAAGAGTGTCGTTCCGCCAAAACGAGAAAATGTGTATCCACTATTTTGACTGGTTGTACTTTCTTTGTAACCCATTTTTATTTCTATAAATTTTCGTCTATGCCGCACGGTAAGAACTTTGAACGTTTGCCTTTCGAGAGGGGGACCGTTGGGGGGGGGGGCGTGACTGGAATGTTACAAATATGCAATTGCGTCATAACACGAACATATATTGACGTGAATTTAGACCGAAATGCCAAAAGGCTAGCTGATGATACGATGGTCTCGGGAAAAAAATCGACGGGCAATTTCAACCCCTTAATTGTGAGATATCGGAAAAAGAAAAAATTCGTATCCGCACGTTTCCATTCTCTACATGTATGCAAATTTACATCCCAATCGATCAAAAATTCTTGGTGAAGATAGTGTGTTTAATGGTTCATCAAAAAGAAAGTCCCCAAAAAATCGAAACAAAATAGCTGTCACATGGGTCGACCTCGTTGATGTTTCAAACGCATGACATTAATTAACCCTATAGATTTAAAAAAAATAGAAAGCATTATTACCAGTAGAACAGCTAGGCCGGTTCTAACGCTGGTCCTCTAAGGGGGTGGGGGTGCAAAGCGGGAGGTACACGCGGGGCGGGGTATGACGTCACGCGGGGAGGGGGCTCGGCGGAGAGGCTGACGTCACGCGGGAAGGTGGAAATTGTTGGAATGGAGGAGGGGGGTATATATCGATTATCGATCAATTGATCATCGATTATTGATCTTTATATATTTCAAATTTATTGGTGATTTATTTTATCTTATATTGTTTACTTCATGGATTTTATTTTTTAGCGACTGTCGCCAGAGAGCCAAGTTGGTTGACCCGTGTCGCTGAGAGAAACGATCGGATTACACGTATGCATGAGAGAGAGCGAGAATAAGAGATGGAGCAACCGCATCGCATGCATGTGAGATAGAGCGAGATATACATTTACCTTCCGACATTCAACGACTAAAGCAGTTGGGTTTGTTTGGGTGAAATCCAAAACAAACCCAAACAAACCCACGAACGTCTTCGAACATCTATTGAACGTCTTCGAACATCTATTGAACGCTTTCGAGCGTCTCCGATCGTCTCACGAACGTCTCCTAACGTCTCATGAACGTCTCCCGAACGTTTCCGACCGTCTCACGGACGTCTCACGAACGTCTCCGAACGTCTCTCGAACGTCTCCGAATGTCTCACGAACGTCTCCGAACGTCTCATGAACGTCTCACGAACGTCTCCGAAAGTCTCATGAACGACTCACGAACGTCTCACATACGTCTCTCAAACGTTTAAGAGCAATATTTTATACAACTGTGGAATCTCATAATAGATAATGTAATAAACAAAGGGGTGAGGAGAATTAAAAAATCACATAATGTCACATTTCGTTTATTTGCATGAATCTTTATGATTCAACCACCAATTAAACATTTTAAATACATTTTGTAATGCACAATTTTTTCATGCTTTTCGCATCGTAGAGTATAGCTTACACCTAATATACTTAAGGTATCCATATCGCCAAAGTCCACGTCCAACGTTTCAATAACTATATCATTTTTCATATTTAATATATCAGCTAGACATTCTCGGTTTTCATGGCCGTCAACATATACGATAGGATACATATCGTCTTCCGTTGGGCCCACAATTGCAGTCGTTATTAAACCTTGAGCCATGCTATATGGAACGTTTCCATAGGCCCACTTAAGACCATGATGATTCCAAATCAGCCATGACGCTTCATATCTCTCAGATTTTGTGAGAAGTCTCCATGGTATGATACTCGCGAAAATGTAATGAGAGAGCACACATTCCGCTCTCAGAATCGCTACTTCCTTCACGAAAATTTCTTCCAACAATGAACCCTTGTTGATCGACAAATGTAGGTACAGACATAACGAAGATATATTGGCTCGATCAAGTCGATAGCAAGATCAATTGATGACTGACGTCAATATTTAAGAAACCCGTCTTTAAATTATTTATGTATCGAGCGGGGGTTACTTGTTGATCTATACATTTTTACGAACCATGTTTGTCAATGGAAAATATTTAACAACGCGATCGTGCAAGATCAAACAATAGGCAGTAGTATTTGGTGGCAAATCTTCCTTACATTCAAACTCTGTTCGCAAGTCCACGGTAGCATTTTTCACAGACTCGTTCTGACGCGGGCAATCGATAACCGTAAGAGGGCCGTTATATTGAAACTTTGCAATAGTAAGCAAAGAATTATCACTATTACAGCCGTAATAACATTTACGAAAACGAGAGTAGATATTGAACAAAATGGCCAATCTGTTTTTGTCAAAGTCCAAATTCAAATCATCGTAAGGATAGGATTCTGAGTTGAGATAAAGTTTAACATTGGCGATTTTGCAGTCGTTGAATAGTGTAATGTCCTTTGCCATCGATTTTTTTTGCCAGTCTGCAGCGCAAATATTACATATCTTGGTTTCTCTAGCTGGGAGGCAGCTTTCACAGTCCATGAGTGTTTAGTTGTGGGTTGAAGCAGTGGATACTCGTATGAGCTTCCAAAAGCGAAAGCTCATATTCAAGTATCGCCCACTTTCCAATGTTCGAAGCAATGACAATTTAGTTATCTCATTTAATATTACGTGAGGCATACGCCATTGTATCTTGAGCAATTCAACTTCTGCTTCTACTAATGGGTGGTGACTGAATACGTAATTGTTATCATTGCGCGAACGTATCAGAATTAGCTCATGGCGAGCATTAATAACAATGCGCTTGTAATCTTCGCAGAATCCTAGCAATATGTTGTGAGGTACACAAAAATTAAAGTATTTTCCCCCATTATTATGTGCTACATCCCACGTAGCATTTTTTAAAGTATGACTCCTCTCAGGGCTTGGAGAGATGTAGTTTTTAATCGTGGTTGTTATTCCAACGTTTCGATTGCGATCAATCTCCACACCATCGAGCACCACCTCCACACCATGAAGCTGTTAACGAACTTCATCAAACATGAATGCAACGCAATTGTTTCCCAATACTACTATTGCTTGAGCATCAGGTTTTTTAAGCACCGTGAACTTTCTCTCAACGTAGAGAAAACTTTCAGATGGTAGGGTGTACAAGGCTTGGTGTTGTATAGGAATTCGTATTTCATCACTGTGTCCAAACGTTGCGTTGGCATACGGATTGTACGTACGAGCCTCAATTTTGATGATGCGATCGTCAAAGATTGGCTCCCCACTAATATTCAAAACGTCAGTCATTCTTTTGCCTCAAGTATGTCGTACAATAAATCCCAGAGATTCTAAAAATTCACGATTCGCTGCACTGAGTTGCTTCTTTGCGGGTAATTTAACACTCAATGCCGCATGTCTGCTTGCAAGAGTATTATCGTGTGGGATCGTATTATCTCGCGTAGAAATATTGTCTCTGGCGTATTCCGTGTCGTACAGAACGAGCATCACAAGCGTCGCTTTCATATGTGCAATCTCACCGTAATTTCTTCTCCTCGAAAATCGAGTAGTTTTCCCTTTTGATCCACGATACGTATCGTTAGATCCGTAATGCTCCGCACAACGATCGGAAGATAAATGATTTCCGCAGGCGTTCCGATATCTTATATTCTGGTGATACACTCGGCGAAAATTCATGTATCGTGTGTACACGCTCACCATTGCAGTACGCACCAGTGGTAACACTACATTCTATGCGGATAATGTTGACATTCATTATGTTTATCGGTACATCAGATTCCTGCCATTTCCAGGGATTCAGTATTCGATTTGATGAAAATCCCAACAGGGATCCTACGATGTCGGGTTTAGTGAAATTTATTCTATACGCACATTTGATTTCGCTCTTTAGGGTATTATGATTAGCACGTAGCACGACTGGGTATTCGCCATTTTCATCGAGGTCATCGTTATCAACCATTCGAGAAACAATTTCATTTTCAACATCATCACCGCCATCAACCCCTTTGAGTAAAATTGCACGATTCAAATATGCATTTATGGCTCTTAGTTCATAGGATCCTTCAGGGATTATGAGTTCCTTGTCATCATTGTCAAAGTACAATTTGTTGTTTGATGAATTCACACTTGGTATTGTGTGATAAGTTTCGAAATCCGTCAAACCGAGCTCACAACAGTCATTGAAATCTATAGCGGGAAAATAATTTGCGGTTAGAAGGCTACTCTTGCCGGTCAACGTAAGCATCAGTGACATGTTTCCCTCGAATACTGAGTTGATTGACACATTGTCACGGCTTAAATACATATTGATCATCGACGTTTTGGAGAAATTGCAAGCGCAATTGCCCGCAAATACTCTGATTAAAATTCTGATAAGATGTTCGAATGTATTGTATGTTTGTGGTATTTGGTCCAAAATATCGCACTAACTCCTCGGGCGGTCGAAGATTTCCAAAACTATCAAAATATATTATATGACTCCCCTCTTGGCATAGGCTACCCAATGCGTACCGGGGCCATCGGCATCATCCAAATTTACTATACCGCTCTCATTTAGTTGCACGCCACCATAAACTGGTAAATTATTGCGCATGACGACCCCTCTGAAGAATGGTATGCGCATGCGCCTGGCTAAGCATTCCAATTGTACATTAGTTGTTACACCCATGAGCATTTTCACCGTGTTTTGGCGTTTTTTTTCTCAGTTGAACATCCTTGTCCACGCTTGTAGGGATCGAGATAGAGCACATAGCCTTCTATAGCTCGATTATGACGTTGTATTCTTCAAGTTGACGTTGCGCCGCTTTGCTATCATTCACAGCCTTTGCTATCCAGCTGCCCCACCAGCCAGTGGACCAAGAACTCCCAGTAATGGTAACATTGGCAAAATTTCGCCACGCTTTGCTATCGGCAGTATTCTCTTCTTAACGGGTTTTTTTCTTTGTTTGATGAGTTCTTTGTCTTCATTCCATGCTGAATTTCGTTTTTGCTTTCATAGCTGCCCAAACAGCGGTCACTGCTGTTTTTCTCGCCAAAAGTCGAATCTCTCGCAGTAATACGTTTTCGTGCCGTTGTTGCAAGTATATTATCCGCAACGTGTCTTTCGCCTAAATGATTGCTTCGAGAATAGGCCTATATCGTGGTCGCGACAAGCGGCATCCAATGGATTTATACACGATCACCCTGTGCCAATCTCTGCTCTAACTGAGTGCTTGGTCCACAAAATTGGTATCCGGAATATGTAACTCGATCGGAAGTGCATTTATTGCACGATTTAACAAACCGTTGCCTTTTCTCTTTGACATTCGGCACAATTATTCAATAAACGGTGCTGGACCGTCAACGTGTATTAGCTGTCCCAGTAAATTCCAATGGCGCGTGCATCAGCGATATTGCTGTACTTCTGAATCAGTCTTTATATGTTCGGGAAGTCTCTCCCACAAAATGTCAACGAAGTGATGGAAATTTAGTAACAAAACAATTTTTGGAATAAACTGTAATTGATGAGCCGTTAAGCGGAGAATACTGCAGTCGTCCGATAGGTACAAAAACATTCTCAGTACTGAGCGGGTTTGGCTCGGTGGCACTCCTATAAAAACTCCTCACGCGACACATTTTGGGCGAATGTGTGTTTGGATTCGAGAGAGAAAACATGCGTTTCGTGCAACAAGCGACGGTTGATTCAAGTGACCAATTTCGACGATAGAGTAATGGAGGGCCACAAGTACGCAAGCATGGAGACATGCTGCCACTTACGATACGCAGCATTATTTCGGTCCTTCAAATTGTGGGAAAACCAATGTTTTGTTAAGTTTAATAGAAAGTCCAAATGGTGTACGTTTTGAAAACCTATATGTATACTCGACATCGCTTCAACAGCCAGAATATCAATATTTGGAAAATCTGCTGACATCGATTACCGAAATTGGCTATTTTAAATCTCAAATAATAGTGATTATTATTTGAGACGAAGCGCTTCCGAACTCCATTTTTATTTTCGATGACGTAGCATGTGACAAGCAAAATACAGTAAGAAAGTACTTTGCGATGGGCAGACACTCGAGCGTTGATTGTTTCTAGCTTTGCTAAACATATGCCAAGGTTTTCCAAGCATCTTATACGCGACAATGTGAATCTGCTTATTTTATTTAAACAAGATCGTACAAACTTGAAACATGTTTACAATGAACATGTTAATACGGACATGTCGTATGAAGATTTTCTGGTGTCATGTCAAAAATGTTGGCAACACAAATATGGCTTCATGGTGATTGAACAAAGATAGCTCATTGTCCGTTGGTCGATATAGAAATTAATTTAACGAGTTTGCAATACCGTAATGTAGTCAGTCGGCATTGAGACATCAGCTGTGCAACAAACCGACAAATAATGTTCGTGTGGGCATGATGACGACAATTGATACTGATGAAAAGTTGCCACGGAAATTGCGAAAACAAGCGACTCAATACGCAAAGAATATCAAGCTTTGAAGACTGGAAAAATGGAAGAAGATCTTGCATTGGAGAGACCCTTCAACCCAATCACCGAACCTCTCAAGCAGATTCTTGAGCAATCAGCTGCGGTTGAATCTCTTGGGCCGGAAATTGAATCGTTGAGTATGTCGGAAGCAAAGGACCTAGAGAAGATGTGAAACAAAGAACAAAAGCGCACACGTTCATTATTTCAAGATTGGCTGGTAACTTCTACACCGAATCAGTTGAAACGCAAGCGACGAACGGAATCTCTGGATGCTACGTCGATGGCTGCTGTATCCTTGCAACCAGGGTTGCAAATAATGCATTACTTTTTGTAATGCATTACCGTTTTCATTACCCATTACTTTACATTTTGTAATGTGAAAAAAAATCCATTACTCATTACATTGGATTTTGTAATGTAAAAAATTTCCATTACCCATTGCATTGAATTTGTAATGTAAAAAATTCCATTACCCATTAACTTATATTTATAATGTAAAAAATTTTCATTACCATTACATTCGATTTTGTAATGTAAAAAAATCCATTGCCCATTTACAATGCAATGGATAATGGAATTTTTATATTACTTTTTCGAGAGAGAGAGAGAGAGAGAGAGAGAGAGAGAGAGAGAGAGAGAGAGAGAGAGAGAGAGAGGAGAGAGAGAGAGAGAGAGAGAGAGAGAGAGAGAGAGAGAGAGAGAGAGAGAGAGAGAGAGAGAGAGAGAGAGAGAGGAGAGGGAGGCGGGTGAGAGAGAGAGAGGGTGAGAGAGAGAGAGAGAGGGTGAGAGAGAGAGAGAGAGGGTGAGAGAGGGTGAGGGTGAGAGAGAGAGGGGTGAGGGTGAGAGAGAGAGGGTGAGAGAGAGAGAGAGAGAGAGAGAGAGAGGTGGGTGGATGGAAGGATGGATGGATGGATGGATGGATGATGGATGGATGTGGATGGATGGATGGATGGATGGATGCGAAATCATTTGTAGGTAACAAACACATCGATGAAAATGTTCATTTAATATAATCAAATATTGGTTTGGAAATAACCAAAAACCAGATACACGTTTTTCTTGGACATCCTTGATATTTGGAGGAAAATAAGAGTTGCACCTCATTCTCTGACGAAAGGAGTACAACTTAAATTTTCCTTTGAATGCAAAGCCTCTCCGAACAAAACGTGCAGTCGGAGTTTAACTGACCGGGCACCTCATTGATCACCTTAAATAAAAATTAGAAAAATGAAGTTTGACCAATTTCTCAGCATTGTTCGGTCAAAAAAATTCATTTCCATATATAACTTCGACTTTTTTCCATTATAATCTTTTGGAATTCGTTTGAGAGAGAGAGAGGGAGAATGTCATCTGCGGATAGCTTAAATTCCCGACTTTTGCCGCAATGTGGCACATAAACGTAAAGAGGAAGAAAAAAAATCGACTTTTACCAGCATGCTCGAGAAAAATGAAAGGAAAAAGAAAAACCAGAAATGATTTAATACTTTCTTCGATTTTTTTGCCGTCAAGCTTTAAATTACATTACGATTAATTTTCGATGTGATCGAAAATTAAAATTTTGGAGCTAACTTAGCGGTGCTTTTTAATTGATCATTTTTTTCGTTACGCTTATGGTAAAAATATATTTAAGGGTTCTTCTCACTTTAGACGCTTAAAAAAGGCTATCTTCATGATTTTTTTTAAAAGGTTTATATTACAGATATTGATATAGAAGTTGTTACACTTAGTAAATACACTGTCGAAATACATTTTAAAAATATATATTTACTTAAGTCACTACTTATAGACGAAAATGGTAATTAAAAAAATTTCCTAGAAAAAGTAGGTCTGTGCTGTTGATGAATTCTCGAAGATGGATCATCCGAAACAAAAGAATCAAACGGTTTTAGATTAAGTATGTTAATGGCTACAGCGCAGATCAAAAGATTTTTAAGATATGCAAAAATAACAAAATGGCGGACATTTCCCGAAAAAAGAAAAAAACGGGTTTTTCTCACCGTTTTTGGAAAAAAAAGTAAATATCAAAATTTAAAAAATCCTTCATATGCGCTATAGCTTTAGTTGTAAAGAATATGTGGTTGAAATTTCATAAGGAACGGTTCAGTAGTTTCGAAGATTTTATGAACAAGCCGTCGGAAAACATCGTTTCGAGAAAAACACGGTTAAAGTTTGTTTGGGTTACATAAATACATAACAATTTTTTTTTAATTTATTTCGGAAGTGTAACAACTTTTATATCAATAACTATAATATAAACCTATGAAAAATTAATGGAAATAGTATTTTTTAGTGTCTGAAGTGACCCTTAATAAAATAATCACGTTCAAACGAATTCCAAAAGATTATAATGGAAAAAAGTCGAAGTTATATATGCGAATGGTTTTTTTCGACCGAACAATGCTGAGAAATTGATCAAACTTCATTTGTCTATTTTGCATTTAAGGTGATCAATCAGTTGCCCGGTCAGTAAAACTCCGGCAGCACGTTTTGTTCGGAGAGGATTTATATTGAAAGGAAAATTCAATTTGTACTCCTTTCGTCAGAGAATGAGGTGCAACTCTTATTTTCCTCGAAATATCAAGGATGTCCAAGAAAAACGTGTATCTGGTTTTTGGTTATTTCCAAACCAATATTTGATTATATTAAATGAACATTTTCATCGATGTGTTTGTTACCTACAAATGATTCCGCATCCATCTATCGATCCATCCATCCATCCATCTATACATACATCATCTATCCATCCATCCATCCATCCATCTATCGATCCATCCATCCATCTATCCATCAATCCATCGATCCATCCATTCATCTATCTATCTATCCATCCATCCATCTATCGATCCATCCATCCATCTATTCATCTATCCATCGATCCATCCATTCATCTATCTATCTATCCATCCATCCATCTATACATCCATCCAACTATCCATCCAGCCATCCATTCATCTATCTATCTATCCATTCATCCATTCATCCATCTATCCATCCATCCATCCATCCATCTATCTATCCATACCTCGATACTTTGGTATCGAGATACAAAAAAGATACTCGCTAAATTTGTATCGAGTAGCGAAAAAAATTTCGCTACTCGATATTTTTGTAGCGAGTAGCGAAAAAAATTGCGCTACATTTGTATCGAATAGCGAAATTTTTTCGCTACTCGCTACATTTGTATCGAGTCGCGAAATTTTTTCGGTACTCGCCACATTTGTATCGAGTAGCGAAATTTCTTTCGCTACTCGCTACAAATGTATCGAGTAGCGGAATTTTTTTCGCTACGGGCTACTCGATACTTCAGTATGAGAGTGTCGAAAATGTATCGAGTAAGCGAAATTTTGTTCGAAAAATCGGTATACCGATATAGCACTGTAGTGGCGAACACAGACACTTTTCGCCTTCTTCTTCTCTCTATATATAACCGACAGTTAGTCATAGGCAACACAAAAAAATAGGCACGTGAAATTTAAAAAAATCAAGATCGATGCTCATCTTATATAGGGGAGACCGGGGAAAGCGGGATGCGCAAACCAATCACGGATTTTTTTTCTTCAAAATTCTGTTTTTTTTTCAAGTTATTTGAGAAAAAATATTTGTTTACCAAACAAATATGGATTATTGTATACAAACAGTAGTATTGGAGACAGTACACACCGCGGAAGTGGATACTTCTTTGCACTACGTTCCGAATCGTGAAAATCGATGAGTGACTGAAAATTCCCCAAGAATCAAAAAATTATCCGATTCTCGTGTTCGAAATCGCATTAGAAAAAATAATTACAGTCATTTGAATAGAAGCATAATTTTACGAAACATCGAGAATTGTTTTTTCGTGTTTTAATATTGAATTTTTGAGATGTCGATGAAAACTCAATGTGATTCGTGTTTCACAGAAAATTTGCTATAGGATTGGCCTGAAAAAGAACCCACCAGAAGAACTAAAAATTTTCCGAATTTTTTCGACCTATGCCTTTGAAAAATTAGTGAAAATCGGCTGACTGAAATTTCACAAAATCGAAAAATCATGCGATCCTCATGATCCAAGTCGCATTTTAAAGGGTAACTGAATAAAAAAAATAAGCGTAGAGAGAAGTGGCTATTTCATCAGCAAAAATAGTTACATTCGTTTAAATAGAAACATAATTTTAAGAAAATTTGAAAATTTATCATTCCGATTTTTTTTTTCAAAATTCAAGAAAAAATGCACTTCACTTCTCACTAATGCACTAATTAGAATATTCGTACTTCGTGATTTTTTAGGGGATGTAAGGGGATGAGGGTGGATTAATGCCAACCTACAAACCCTACGAGGTCGGCGCCGTGAGACGAAATGTGCAGAAAAATCTAGGCTTTAGTTTTGTCCACAGCGCCGAAGTCGTGGAAGTTCATTTTGGGAGTGAAATAGTGGGGTGAAATTTTGAAAAATCAGTTTTAATTCAATAACTCTTTAGAAAAAAATCGTACACTTTTTGTTCAAATGGGAACGTTGTAGCCCTTGAAAAGACGCGTCGATCAAGTATTTGATCATCACTCTCCGATAATATCTTCGCCCCCCCAAAAATGGTTAAAATACCAAAAAGATGGTTTATTGAACAACTCAAAAACTATCGGTTTTTCGGGTATGGTTCAAATGTACGAAATGTAGAGAATAATTTTCTCTATATTGTCGTTTCTATGGACCACCCTTGAATTTTGATGTTCCAACCACCCTCGGGGGTTGGAAATTCAAAATGGAATTCTGGGAAATCTATTGACCGCACGAATTCGGCGCTGTGGAAGAATTTGTAGCTTGAACCCTCAGCTACATTTTTGTTCACACCGCCAAACTCGTGTCTCTTTATTTTCGGTCAATAGTTATCCCGGAATTGCATTTTGAATGTTCAATTACTGAGAGGGGTTCGAAAAAGCAAAATTCATAGGAACGAAAATATAGAGAAAATTATTTTCTACATTTCGTATATTTAAATTATCCCCGAAAAATCAATTGTTTTTGAGTTATTCAATAAACAATTTTTTTTATACTTCAGCAGTTCTTTTGGGGGTGAAGATATTTTTGGAGAAGGTTGATCAAATCCCCAATCCACGCATCTTTTCAAGGGCTACAACGTTCCCATTTGAACAAAAATTGTATGAATTTTTCCTAAAGAGTTATCGAACGAAAACTGATTTTTCAAAATTTCACCCCACTTTTTCACCCCCAAAATGAACTTCCACGACTTCGGCGCTGTGGACATCCTAAGGCGGGGCATCCGAGATTTGGAATTTGCCATTTCGCTGGTGCCGCCTGCTCGATCTTCTTCGTCAGTTTGCGAGAGACAGTGTTCGCTGGCCTCGCTCCATTGCTGCAGCATATTCAATATCCAAACAATCTGGAAAAAGTAATAAATTCGATATAGTATTTTTTAAATTACAATTCACAATATCAATGTTAATCACTTGTGCATGAAAAATAGATGCCACATTAGCATCATAACCTCACCTCATTTAATATTCAATTCGCGAATTATAAGTTATAATTCGCGAATTGAATGAATTAAATATATTTGGAGATGTTGTTTTGGAGATGTTGGAGATTGAATGTTTGTTATAATTTATTTTAAAAAATCTCCAAATGTGTTTAATTAATTATTCTATTATGAAAAAAAAATACTTTTTTCTTACCTGCGCTTATTATAATATCGGTTTTTCGTAAAATTTCGTAACAAAAGATGCAAAACAAGAATGACGTATTTCTTTTTCTTCTTCTTCTTTACTATTCGGCTGGATTCTCGGTAGGTAACATGAGTCTAGCCTGCCTAGGTTCCCGTATCGGCCAAGGGTTAGAATGACGTATTTCGCCGGGTCTGTAGTATTAATATGCTGCTCACTTCGTTGCATCACCAACGCCACACTTCACATTGTACTCCCCGCAACAGGAGCGCTCACCGTCGCTCAATTTCGAACTCGAATTTGAGTTTCGAATTTAGTTGCATTATATTTAGAATTTAGAAAAAGTAAATGTTTCAACTTTAATCCGTACAGAGACACGTAATACGATAGAGTAACAGAGAAAACTCTCGTGAAAGTTCAACGACAAATTGTTGTGGGTGAAAAACTTTTGTTTCGGCGTATTTTGGCTATCTGAAAAATATACTTCATGATGAATATTGGAATTGGATAGTAATCAATAAACATTTTGTGTTGTAAATCACGCAGGTAAGTTTCTTTGAATGTTATAAATATGCACGATATCAATGTTTTCATTCCATTGCTCTTGAAAATTCGTTTCTCCATCGTTTAACCCATTAACGCCCAAGAATCGCCATTTTTTCCTTCATTTTCAAGCCAGATTTTTATTATATAAAAAAAATCATAAAAAATGACGAGTTACGTTCCCTAGTATTTTCGAGTGTGCTCTTTCAGAATCTGGGGTTAAAATCGGGTTTTGTCCATTAGGAAAAATAATATGGCGGCTTTTAAACAAAAAAAAAAACAGGAAAAATCGAGGACACTTTTTTTTCAAATTTTTTTTCACATCGAAGCCGTTAAAAAGTCAGGTTTTTTTTCAACCATGGGTGCATAGAATAGTGACGATTGAACAATAAATTTTTTTAATTCGTCGTTATCAACATTTTCACCCCCAAAATGGCGCTTTTCACCCCCTGAGTGACACGAAAAATTTTACGCTCGGTGTCCCAAATGAAAAGTAGTTGGATTTGGACGAAAATTGGTACTCGGAGGTTTTTGAGGTCGTTGATTATGATTCTGTTCTCAAAATTCCGAAATTCAAAATGGCGGATCCAATATGGCGGACACAAATGCAAAAGTTCATTTGAATTGGATAAAACGTGGTACTCGGGGGTTTTCGAGGTCGCTGATTATGATTCTGCTCTCAAAATTCCGAAATTCAAAATGGCGAATCCAATATGGCGGACAAAAATGCAAAAGTTCATTTGAATCGGATGGAATGTGGCACTCGGGGATTTTCGAGGTCGCTGATTATGATTCGGCTCTCAAAATTCCGAAGATGAAAATGGCGGATCCAATATGGTGGACACAAATGCAAAAGTTCATTTGAATTGTATAAAACGTGGCACTCGGGGGTTTTCGAGGTCGCTGATTATCATTCTGCTCTCGAAATTCCGAAATTAAAAATGGCGGATCTAATATGGCGGACACAAATGCAAAAGTTCATTTGAATTGGATAAAACGTGGCACGCGGGGGTTTTCGAGGTCGCTTGATATATTTTTGCTCTCAAAATTCGGAAATTAAAAATGGCGGGTCGATTATGGCGGACAAAAATGCAAAAGTGAATTTCGGAATTTTGAGAGCAGAGTTATAATCAGCGACCTCGAAAACCCCCGAGTGCCACGTTTTATCCAATTCAAATGAACTTTTGCATTTGTGTCCGCCATATTGGATCCGCTATTTTTAATTTCGGAATTTTGAGAGCAGAATCATAATCAGCGACCTCGAAAACCCCCGAGTGCCACGTTTTATCCAATTCAAATGAACTTTTGCATTCGTGTCCGCCATATTGGATCCGCCATTTTGAATTTCGGAATTTTGAGAACAGAATCATAATCAGCGACCTTAAAAACCTCCGAGTACCAATTTTCGTCCAAATCCAACTACTTTTTATTTGGGACACCGAGCGTGACATTTTTCGTGTCACTCAGGGGGTGAAAAGCGCGATTTTGGGGGTGAAAATGTTGGTAACGACTAATTAAAAAAATTTATTGTTCAATCGTCACTATTCTATGCACCGATGGTTGAAAAAAACCGGACTTTTCAACGGCTTCGATGTGAAAAAAAAGTTTGAAAAAAAGTGTCATCGATTTTTCCTGTTTTTTTTTTGTTTAAAAGCCGCCATATTTTTTTTCCTAATGGACGAAACCCGATTTTGACCCCAGATTCTGAAAGAGCACACTCGAAAATACTAGGGAACGTATCTCTTCATTTTTTATGATTTTTTTAATATAATAAAAATCTGGCTTGAAAATGAAGGAAAAAATCGCGATTCTTGGGCGTTAATGGGTTACACAAAAATGGGTTATACAAATATCACAATTAAAACATAATAATTTTCAATACAAATTTTAATCCGGGAAGTACAACTTGGTACATCTTTTTAAATACTCAAACATTTTTATTCGTTAATTGGAATTTTAATTCGAAATTATGCCAAATTTAAATTCGGAAAATGAAATTTGCCACTTTATTTTAAATACTCCAAACTTCAATTTCCAAATTCCCAATTTAAATTGGAGAATTAAAATTCCAAATTACTTATTACGAATAATCATTTTAATTCGAATTTACTATAAATTTTAATGCGAGAATAAAATATTTGTACATAATTTAAAATACTCCAAATTTCAATTCAAGAATTAAAAATTGGTGCATCATTTTAAATACTCCAAATTGTAAGATGGGAATTAAAATTCGGTACATAATTGGGATACCCCACATTTTAAATCTTGAATTGATTTAATTTTAATTTAATTTTAAATTCAATCTTTAATTTTTATTTAATAAAATTAAAATTATGTACTAAATTTTAGTTCCCATTTCAAAATTTGGAATATTTGAAATGATGTACGAATTTTTAATTCTCGAATTGAAGTTTTGAATATTTTAAATTGTGTACCAATATTTAATTTTCGCATTAAAATTTGGAGTAAATTCGAATTGAAATGAATATTCAGAGTAATTTGGAATGAAAACTTTAATTCTCGAATTCCTCAAATTTCAATTCGAGAATTAAAATTTTGTAAATCATTTTTAATACTCCGAATTTTAATTCAGGAATCAACATTTTATATACAATTTCAAATACTCTAAATTTTTATTTGGGAATACAAATTTGGTATTAAATATTTGTTACGCCAAATTTTAATGTGAGAATTTGTTTTGCAATTCAAAATTGCTTTCAATATTAATATTAATTCGACTTTATTCCAAATTTTGATTCGAGAATAAAAATTAAATCTATTAATTCGAATCTATTTCGTTCAAGAATTGAAATTTATTACATAATTTTATTCACCGCAAATTTTTAATATTTATTGAGTTTAAATTAAATTTAATCGTTAACAATAATTGACTCTTTCTCCGTTGCAATAAATAGAGAATTAATTTTATTATTATAGTCGTAATCGTTGTGAAACTTTTTTATCTTCACTGAACATTATCATGATATGAGATTTAATTTTGAAAGCGTCTTCGTCACTTTTCTCCCACTCATTCATTGGGTTGCTAGTTTTTTAACTTAATGATGAATCTGTAGTTGTTTATAGTCTTTTAAGGTTCACGCATAACAACATTTATATACAATTCTTCTTAAATTGAGACGTACGAGTTATATAGTAATATAGTATGTACATCTAAATAAGAACACGTGCATGTACATTCAAACACGTTATATTTTTAGTATATAACAAGAAACATGCCGGAAGGAGCACCCGGAGGTTCTTCCAACGAAATACTACAAAGTAAGCTATGATGATTTATTAAGATATTCCCGGAAATTACCATATAAACATTTTTTTTAATCAAACTCTTAATAGGGTTGAACAGTTTCTGATATAATCATTGATAGATCGTAGTTTCAATCGCTGATTAAAAAAACTTCAATCAAAATAATTCAACTTGTTTTGGTACACACAACGTTAGACGAGGAAATGGAATCCGAGGCATCTGACGGTGAAGATAACCGAAATATCGAGGAACCAGAAATGCTGCAGGCTTTTTTGAACGAATGCGAGAAGCACCCCTTTTCTGATGGAAAGTATTACTCCATTGATGTCGAGAAATCTTTGAAAAAACGAAGGGTTGTTGGAATTTGCCAATTATGCAACCATCATAAGGAAATAAGAGGGTCATTCAGGGCACCAACCAATTTTAGAACGCACATCGTGGTAGATTCCTGAAAACTTTTCATCCTGGAAATATTAACTGTTCATACGACTAGCTTATTTTATTCAGAAATGTTTATAATCGAAATTTTCTCACAGCGAATGCACCGTCTGCAATTGAAAGATTACGACGATTACAAAAAAAGTAGAAAACCAGGGCCAAATATCCGAGAACGGGACCAGTCAACAACTTGCAAATTCTCACAGAAAAAATTCGAAACAAACGTGTTGAATTATGTGATTGAAAGTATGGCACCCTTGAGCACTGTTGAGATGCCAAGTTTCAGAAAACTGTTCGATGGTATGTCGGTTATAACATTATTTCAATAAATACTAAGGCGAGGAATTTTCGAATATTATAATTGAGCTGATTGATAAATTTTGTTGAATGTAGAAGACTTAATATACGTATAATTATTATTTAACCACAAACGACTTTAATTTTATAAACATTTTCAATGTCCAAAAAACATATCAGGATGTTTTATCGACTGATCTCATTTAAATGACATTTGTTTTCGTGATCTGTATAGATTTTCACATCAAGCAAAGAAGCGCAGCGTTGAAGCATTTATCGAGGAATACACTTTGTAGACGCATAGAACAAGCGTTTGAAGAGAGAATGGTAGAAATTCGCAGCCTTCTTGAAAAAGAAGCGAATTATGTCTGCACCACTGCAGATATATGGACCTCACGGAGTCGCCGGTTTTTAGGCGTCACAGTACATTGGGTAAGGCACGATTCAGATTCATAAAGACATTCAGGAAAAAAGTTTTGTTGCTTCATTCAACTAAAAAGATCAAGATCAGAAAACGTAATTTATTTTTATTTTCTGAAAATTCACGTTGCAGATCGACTCCGCGACTTTGATGCGAAAATCTTTTGCCATCGCGTGTCGGAGATTCCCTGGAACGCATTCAGCGGAAGAGATAGCGTGCGCTCTATTTGATATCAATGAATCTTTCGGATTGAATGTAGAAAAGATTGTCGCAACCGTTACAGACAATGCTTCAAATTTTGCAAAGGCTTTCCGTGAATTTGGCGTCAGTTCGCTTGACAGTTTCTTGCCTGGTAAGTTACGATTTTAGTGTAGTTTATGTTTTATTCACCGGAAGAGCATAAAAAAAGTTAAACACGATTTCAAATACCACGGAATTTCAGATAGGAATTCGACCATCGATGACGATGATCAAATGGCCGTTGATCCCTCTCATACGACTTTCGATCACGAAGAAGAAGCTGTCCCTGCAGATGATTACGCGACATGCGACGAGCCCGAGTCGTTCAGATCATTGCCAAAGCAACTGCGATGTGCTAGTCATACGTTAAATTTGGTAGCATCTGTGGACACAGCCAAAATAATCAAGGCGTCGGATTACTTGTCTGCTAAGCATTCAGCAGCAATAGAAAAATGTACGGCCTTATGGAATGCAATGCGTTCGCCAAAATTGAAAGAGATTTTTGTGGAGAACGTGCAAGTCTCATTACCTCGTCCGGTGATCACGAGATGGAATTCTCTATACGATGCTTTACAGCGCATTGTTGATCTTAATGAAAGAATCGTCCCGATAAGCCCTCAAATCGGTATAAAAAATATATTGAACGATTCTGACTTCAGATACATCGAAGGGTATCTGAAGATCCTAAAACCAATTGCAGAAACGCTCGACCTCCTCCAAGGGGAAACCGTATGTCACTACGGATATCTTCTCCCATCTCTAGTGTCCTTGAAAAGAAAATTAAAGACGCTACAGACCTCTGAAGCGAATACACGGTTTGCACCATTGATCACTGGTTTACTTAATTCGCTAGAGGATCGATTGAAACCATTATTCGATCTCGAAGATGAGGTGGCTGGAGCAGCCATTGCAGCCTGCAGCCATCCCCGCTTTAAAAAGCGTTGGCTTGCGTCCTTTTCGGACCCTATTCGCCGTAAAGTCGACGGTTTTTTCATGCGGGCTGCGGTCGAAGAACAGAGTAAGCTTTTGCCAGCGATTCCAGCAGTGAACATCCCTGCTCAACCAGGAGATGATTTTTTTGACTTTGGAGAGGAGCTCGAAGAGGTGATGCCCACAGAAAGTATCAGTGTTGAAGTCGCGAAGTATATGGCGAATTCAAGCACTGACTTGCAGATGCTGGTGGAGTATCCTGTAATAAGAACATTGTTCATAAAATTTAACACACCATTGCCATCATCTGCACCGGTTGAGCGATTGTTTAGTTTCGCAACTATGATGGACTTACCGAAATGGAACCGCTTAACGGATGATCACTTTGAGCAAAGGGTACTCATGAAAGCCAACTCCATCAATGGTTCGAGTACCGTGTACCCTCGTCAAGGTGACAATTTGTGACCAGCTACGGCTAACTCGGTTACAATTTGGTTGAGATATCGCCACTTCTAATTTCACAACCCACGGGATTTCGCTATTCACTCAATTTTTTATTATTTTCGTATTAGACTTTGGAGTAAAAGAATACAGTACAGGCGTGCTGTCGCTGAAGAACCCCGTAATCGGAAAAAAATAGACGAAGGCCAGTTTTTTGACAGGTGATTATGTAGGTGCCGCGGGTGCTAAATCCAAGTTTGCCTAAAAATCGGGGTGCAGGGTTCCTTTTAACGGGATGAAGGGGGATGGGGGTGGATTGATGCCAAACTACAACTTCTACGAGGTCGGCGCCGTGAGACAAAATGTTCAGAAAAATCCGGGCTTTAGTTTTGTCCACAGCGCCGATGTCGTGGTAGTTCATTTTGGGGGTGAATGAGCGGGGTGAAATTTTGAAAAATCAGTTTTAATCCAATAATTTCTTAGGATAAATTCGTACAACTTTTGTTGAAATGGGAACGTTGTAGCCGTTGAAAAGACGCGTCGATCGAATATTTTATCATTAATCTTAAAAATGTCTTCACTCTCAAAAAAATTATTGAAATACCAAAAAAATGGTTTATTTAATAATTCAAAAACAATCGATTTTTCGGGTATGGTTTAAGTGTACGAAATGTAGAGAATAATTTTCTCTATATTTTCGTTTCTATGGACCACCCTTGAAATTTCCTTTTTCCAACCCCTCTCGGGGGTTGAAAATAAAAAATGAAATTCTGGGAAAACTATTGATCGCACGAATTCGCCGCTGGGGAACAATTTTTAGCTTGAACGATCAGCTACATTTTTGTTCAAAGCGCCAAACTCATATCCCTGTATTTCGGTCAATAGTTTTCTCAGAATTTCATTTTGAATTTTCAACCCCTGGGAGGGGTTGGAAAAAGCAACGTTCAAGGGTGGTCCATAGGATCGAAAATATAGAGAAAATTATTCTTTACATTTCGTACATTGAAACCATCCCCGAAAAATCTATTGTTTTTGAGTTATTCAATAAACCATTTTTTTAAAATCTTTCAACAATTTTTTTGGCGGTGAAAATATTATCGGAGAGGGATGATCAAAGACTCAATCGACGCGTCATTTCAAGGGCTACGACGGTCCCACTTGAACCAAAATGGTATGAATTGTTCCTAAAGAGTTATCGAATTAAAACTGATTTGTCAAAATTTCACTCCACTTTTTCACCCCCAAAATGAACTTCCACGACTTCGGCGCTCCGAACAAAAATAAAGCCCGGATTTTTCTGGACATTTTGTCTCCCGGCGCCGACCTTGTAGCGGTTGTACTTTGGCATTAATCCACCCCCATCCCCCTTCATCCCCTTAAAAAAAAACCTATACCGCGATTTTTAGGCAAACTTGGATTTAGCACCCGCGGCACTTCCAAAATCACCTGGCAAAAAACTAGCCTTGTTCTAATTTTTTCCGATTCCAATATACAGCACGACTGTACTAATATGCGATTATCGGTCAGCGATCTATTCGCCCGAAAGATTTTTACTTTTTCCATTTCATTAAATTTTAATATCTTATAGAGTTTCTCCAAAACAA